>CM054178.1:119478057-120078057 GCA_028829895.1 Sinotaia quadrata
CGTCTGATGACAGATTAGAGTTCCTGGCATCAACAAAGTGTGTTTGTAGTGGACAATAACTGGACAATATTTTTTTGTGTGTAAATATAGATTTTCATGAATGGTTTCAAATTTACCTGAAAGGATATTAATAAAGATGCTTTCATTTTGCATTGTATTTCATTGAAATATATGCACTAATACCTAAGATATGTTTTTACTAACATAACCCTAAATCTCACTGAAATCCTGAAAATTCTTGCCTACAAAGAGATTAAAAAAAAAAACGCCCACTGAGTAAAGGATTAAACAACTTTCAAAATCATGCTGCTTTACTTATTTCATAATAAGTAAATCATATAAGCAACACTTAAATAACAATATTCATGAAAAAAAAAATCTCAAGATAGTACTAAATCATGCATGTTGCAGAAAGGGGTGAACTGGAAAAGCAACAGTCTAACCCAGTAGGATATTCTGCATATGCTTTTGGGCTGTGTTGTGGTGAGCAGCAATTAAGGGAACAGCAGGGAGCAGTTCTTTAATAGCATTCAGGCAAAAAATGCCATCTCACAGAGGTGCACAGCCCCATATTCAAAATTTAACAGGAACATGACTTACTTGAATATTGTTTTTTTAACCACATACAGTAAATATATTTTTTGTCTTAATACATACTATAACATATCATCAAGTTTAAAATATACAAAAGTGCAACTTCCATTTGTAAAGCATAAAAAAGTACTAATCGTGTTAAACTTAAAACTATTGTAGTTATTAAAATTATTGTAGTTATTACACAAAAGTATCATTTCAACAACTGCAGAAAAGACATAAAAATAAAAGTGTTTGAATGTTTAGATTCTAGAGCAGAGGTGGGCAAACTTTCCAAAGCAAGGGCCACATACAAAACTTGTCACAGGCCGCAGAGTTCATTATGTAAAATAATTAATATAAAATAATTATTATTTATCTCTTTACTGCGCGGTGCGCCCCAAAACATCATAACATTGTATCGGGCAAAACGCCCAAACGCGTCCGCAGCAACCAGTGCTCTTTTCTTCTCATATCGTTCGAGAAATCGTGAGCTTTCCGGTGTATACAGGAAGTATGACGTTTGTACAACGATTTCCGCGCCATTTTAAAATGTTCTCTCCTTGCTTCGGATTCAATTTATCGGAGAGTGAGGTAAGAAAGTTTATTTTGAATTGGACGATAGGATTAGAAGTGACATTAGTGTCAGTATCGTGCACATGTAGTATCTTTCATAGGAGAGTGCATCAGATTCTCGAAGAGGAGTAGGGAGAAGGGATATCTGGAGACGCACATGGAATAGTAGTACTCTAGCTAACTAATGATTGTACTCAGCTGGCTTTCTTCTACCAGTTTTTCAAATAAGAAACATAAATTTGACAAGATGGCAGAATAAACGAAGTACGCACGTCCGAAAATTGCGAAAAAACAAAATGGCAATCCAGGTGGGAAAGAAACTAATGCCACTGAAATTAAGGCATATTTTGGACTTATGATTTTGATAGGAATTCACAACATGCCGAAAAAAGAAATGTATTGGTGGTCTGATATATGCACTAATACCTAAGATATGTTTTTACTAATGTAACCCTAAATCTCACTGAAATCCTGAAAATTCTTGCCTGCACAGAGATAAAAAAGAAAAACGCCCGCCGAGTAAAGGGTTAAAAGCACAAAAAATTTAATAAGGTTGCTTTGAAAGAAACAAACGCAGAAATGAAAAAGTTATTATTTAAAAAAACTGCATATGCAGATTTTGTGATGTACAATACATTTGATTGCAATTCAGTAATCAAAAACAGCCCGTGAACATGAATCCAGAAACACAAAAGTAAAGAAAATATCAAACAGTGCCAAATTTTAACCGTTCTTGTTTTCAAAGCTGTAATTTAACAGTCATTTGCGAAGGCTGTACACGGTCAGTCAATCACAGTAGCACAAACCAGGTCAAAGCAAAATACTAGTGCTTGTGCTTATTTTCAACACTGACGAGGAAAAAAAATAATGTTAACAAATCTATATATAAGTCTATTCCTAACTTAAAACCCGTGCAAAAATCTCACCAAAGAGCTTCAGAGCAGTGATAGAAGCGGTCTGGTAGAGGCATGCCATTAAAGTTTGACCCAGCAGCCATTGTGTAGGCACCCATGTTGTCAAAATTGAGGCAGTCTCCCACACAAAGTTCAGGCAGTTTGGTGGCCTGCACGATTTGGTCCAACCCATCACAAGTTGGACCCCAGAGACTGGTAGTAAACTCCATGGAATTCACTGGTGCCTTAAAACAGAAAACAAACAAAAATTCTAAATCAACCACACAAGCAGTTCTACTTTACTCTCACACAAAAGCTAACTATAAACTATTCTTAATATCAAGACATTTATTTACTACCATATATATTACCAGATAATACCACAATTTAAAGGGTTTACTATAGCAATTATAGAAATATGCGGACAGAGGCAAGTCAGCATGCAGCAAATATTGAAGAACCAAGTAGAAGTTATATGCTGTGAAAGTGGCTGATTTTGAGCCAGTGCCATGAATGTCAAACCAGCAGATTCATGTAAAGACTCCACAATATAGAAAGATAACAACGCAATGACAGAATACTTACATTTACAAGTTTGGCCTCCACGTTTGCATGATCATAAAGTATACAGTTGAAAGAACCGTACACTCCATCATTAACATAGTACATATATGCCGGCTCTTGGTTTTTGGACAGCCCATGCTCACCACCGTTTGCTAAACACAATAGACAAGTTCAAAATCTACATATAATAAAAAGGATTGAATAATGGAAAATAGATGTAAATTTAGGCAGAGAGAAAACAAGGGCTAAAACATTCTTATTTCAGGGAAAGTGAACAAACTGCTTTTAAACTCAGAAGTAGTAGTTATGATGACATTTTACAAAGAACTAAAATCCATTTTTCACCAGCAACAGCAGCCCAATACTTTCATGACATTAGCATCCATAAATAAGCAATGAATGCAGTTAATACACTTGACAAAATATGTGAAATAAAAAAAATAATTGATGAATTGGCTTTGTTTCTGAAAGATTTTTATTTGAAGTTTAGGATTATTTTTGCTTACTTACATGACACACACACACACAAAAAAAGGGGTGGGTACCAGGGTGGATGACAAATAAGTGATATGGAAATTATTTACAGATTTCTATACAAAGTTGACTTAGCAAATAGTCATTTTGTGAGGAAAACAATTAGGACAATGGTTAGTGTGGTCCTTTTTTGAAACAAAATAACTAAATGATTAAAATATATATTATTCATTTATGTTGTAGATTTTTTATTTTTGTTGGATATTTAAATGTGATAAAAATAAACAATAAAAGAAATTGAATAAAGGCAATTTACCAGTTTCAATATCACGACACACCATCCGTTTGGCAATGACATTAACAGTAAGGCTGAAAGCAGAAGCCACAAAATAACGCCCAGGCTCAGCAATAATTCGCACATTCCTCCTAGGGGGAAAGAATTTGTTCAAAGCCTCATTGGCCACTTTTGCAATCTGGAAAAAAAAAAACAATGCTCAATAACTGAATAAATTAATAAGCTTAAAAAAGGGGGTACATATAAAAAGAAAATAAAAATACAGGCATAACACCTTATGTAAACAAGGTAATAAGGTAATGTAATTTTCAACTGAAAATATAAAAAATACAAAATAAATATATATTGAAGATAAAAAAAACATATCTGATATAATTGATGGTAAACCTTTATAGATGTATACTTACTTGGACACTGAATTAAATCAAACTGATTTGAAAATAATAAAATACAACGAAGATTAAAATTATGTATTCTATTAAACATGACCACTATTCAACTTCTTCATAATTTAATCCCAGTCGGCGACTTATTTTGAAATTTTTTTTCTACTACTTGTCAAGTGTCTGTTTTTGCTCAAACATCTTATATCTATCTATATATACCAACTGTATTAAAAGAATTCCATATATATAACCTCTATTTCAGGATATGCTCACAAAATGTTTTGTTGAACGCCCACAATTTTAAATATATTAATTTTCAAGCTGAGTTGCCAAAACTTTTTTTTTTAATGGTTGCCACCATCATTGGAACTATACCTTCCTTAAAATGCCCCCCCCCCCCCTTCTATATTTTATAAGACAATTTCATGCAGAACCTAAAAACATAAAGGACCAGAAGTAAATTTTCACATACACTTATTTGTCAAAGCTCATAGAGATAACCAAATTCTGGTGCAGAACAATTGTTAACCTCACATTCAGCCAAAGTGTCTGACAAATTATAATAATTTATTTTAATAAATCATAACTTACTCATATGCATTATGTGCTGAAACACACTTCTCTGATAAATTGAACAGCAATGCTATGAAAATTAGAATGTTTACAAATGTGTACAGTAGTTCAAATTTGTTTACAATCTATTGTACATATATATGAGGTTTTTAAAAAATCTCATTTATGTTTTGTCAAAATTCACTGACAGGTAATAATGAGCTTATACTAATATCAACATTTGCACAAATTTTTCAATATCTATTAATTTTTAAGAAAAGTAATAAAATAAAAACCAAACACGACAATTTCCAATCCAAATTTGAAAACTATCAATTTATATACATTTCCCTTCTGTATTCTAGCATGACTTGATAGAAAACACAGGTACAGAACTTGAAAACTGCTCAAAGTTGTTTATTATTTTTTTTTTATAAATATACCCTATCCATACTACAATGGACTGCTCTTAGTCATTTAGTCCTCTTAACAACAGAATTCTATACAACCAGAATATTGCAAGGAAATTTTAAAAAATATATTTATCAATCTACATTTATAAAATTTGGAATATATGTTGTATTTGTTATGAGAAAGTTGTTAGTTTTAGAATATCTGGTTAAGATTTTATTTTTAAAATACATTAGATTAGAGAAAAAACAGAAGTCTTCCTGTAAAATTTAAAATGTTATTAAAAAGACATTATTCTTCAATAAATATGCTTTGTTAATTAAGAATTGGATATGATTATTATATTAAAAAAATTTTTAATACATTTCTTTGTCTTCATATGTGTCTTTATTATCATGCATTCTAAAATTCTAACACAAAATGTGTGTACTGTGTAATGCAAAATATCAACGGCTAATTTACAAATACATGTACATACATATATATGTTTCCAATTTTTTAAAAGCAGAAATGATTAAAATTAAAAATTCGACTAAATCTAAATGTTCACAATTCCGTAAATTACAATCAAATAAATTTATTCCAGAAGTGTTAAAAAAGGACATGTTGAAGAGTCCTGGCAGACGACAAAGCAGGTGTTTCGTCCTGTCATAACCAATTTTCTAAAAAAAATTTGAAAATGAAAATGAAAGCGGAAGAGTGGGAGATTCTTCTGCTAAAAGCAGAAGGTATGCAGATATGCGCATGGATTCAAATTTAACACCTGAATGTATACTTCAATTAAGGAAACTGCCCGCCCGGTAAAGGGTTAATTAATCTATCCAGTGAAATTTAGCATAATAGCCCCCAACATTTAAACTTTAGAAAATGCATTATTTTTCAATGGATATGTTAAAACTACAATACAGCAGTACCCAGATGTATAATCTCTATTGTTAGGCTCCATTACTACACACTAATCATGGGAATTTAGTTTTTAAAAAAAAAGTGAGGTTACAGTCAAATGATATGTGAAAACCTGTGTACAAACAAGTAAAAAAAATTATTAAAATTTGACTATGCAAACTTCTAGAAAGGGAGTAGCCATTCCCTAAAAGATAGTAATGCAGGACTAGAAAAAGAAAGAAAAAGACTATATGGCTATGATTGCTTGTATACTAACAATAAGCCAAGTCACTTTTCAAACTTAGTTCTATTATAATATTACCAGTATACAATGCTACTCTAAATGACTGAAAAATCACATGATTATTATACTGTAGCAGAGACTGGAGACTGACATAGACAGGAAACGTCATAATCAGCACTATGGATCCGCATTTTATCTAAGGCTGTGATGTGGTGAGAAACAGTCATGATCACTGCAAGACACAGAGCCATAAGCTGTATTCAGGCACATAGCCAGCACACAGAGGTACACAGCCCAATATAATTAAATCATTTAACCAAGGAGGAAAATGTAGATTGTTACTTTGTACCAAAAAAAATCATCTAACAATGTAGATGCATCATACATGCACTTACTGATAACCAAAAAAAATAGTGTGGGCAATTGCAACAGCCATCTGTATTAAGTGAACAGATGAAAAGTGTTATATGACGTTCTCTCAGTCATCTCATGTCTAATCAAGTGTCAGAATCATACAGCACTTCTGATTTAAGCACCTGAAGATACATACAAGTGTATGTGAAATAAACTGACAAATGCCTACTACATGTACTTGACGCTCAGTCAAAGAAAATAGATATTTGTGGTTAAATAAAAAATCACTTAAATAAGAAAAGATTAGATGCAGTTACAAATTGAAAAAAGAATTTGATTACTGTAAAAAATGCACTTCTTGTCTACTCAGTGGCACTGTTTATCTGCTGTGATTATTATAGGCAGAGGTAAAGTACAGAACCATCACACAAAATATATGCAGATGTGCAACATTACCTCCTCAAAGGTCACTGGTGCTCCTATGTACCCAGGGAAGCCACCACCTATATCCAACATGGTGAAATCAAATCCCAATGATTCAGCAATGTCAAAGACCTCAGCCGCAGCCTCAATAGCTGCAGAAAAAGCTTTGGCTTCACCCACTCCACTGCCAACATGGAAACTGAAAGAGAAAACAGTCAGCCTTAAAATTTCATTTATAAAATCGATTGTGTCAAAAGATTAATTTTAACACAGGTCTGTTGGTAATTGACAACCTATAAATAAAACTTTTAAGGTTGGTCTTAAATACAATTTTTAAATTATGCAAATTAGAGATATATAAACAGAGACAGATATATATACCCAAGGTAAATTTAGTCTAAAAAAAAAAAACAAAGCGCCTGCTCACCTCACACCAATCACTTTGACACCAATCTCCTGAGCTTTCATGAGCAAAGCACGAGCATCTTTTGGATGACAGCCAAACTTGTTGCCCAACTGACATTGAACCTTGAAGTTAGCAGGAGGTAGTATGCGAAGAACCATGCTGAAAAAGATTATTTAACTATGCAATTTGTCTACAAAATAATTATTTCGCACATCATTAATACTAGTGTTGATTCCCTTTCTAGAAATTAATATGCTAAAATAAAACCAAAGGCACCTCCACAATAAAAGAAAGGTACCATTCTCAATTATAACAAATTACTTAAATCCATGCCAAATGATCAGCCACACTGAATAAACTTTATAATTTAGATGTAAATGTGGTAACTCCAATTATAGTGTATTTCTATCACTGAAAGAAGTAAACCTTTAACTGGTCTGAGTCATAATATGTAAGTTAAGCAACACACACTTCTTACATTCTTCTGAGATCCTTTTCAAAATATAAGTTGATTTTGTTTTCAAATAAGCAAACTCATACAACAACAGACAGTATGAATGTTAAGTAAAATAATGTGCCCTAAATTACCTGGCATTTGGGAAGGCAGTTTTTACTTTGTAAAGCTCAGCCTCATTGTCAAAAGTCATCAAATCCACCTTTTGTTTTGCAGCATAGCGGATGAAAGCATTCTGCTTGCAGGGATTAGCATAAATGATCTTTGAAGTAGGCACGCCAAATTTCAGCACTCGAGAAATTTCATCCTGCAATTAAAAAGATGTTCATACAAGTTTTGAGTGTACAGGAAAAAGAAGGTAAAAACTTTGCATTGGAAAAATGGTTTCAAACTATTAACAGATTTAAACAGTCAATGCAACGACTTCATTCAAGGCTTGCAAGCAAGACAATGCTGCAAAAGAATGGGGAATTAAAAGTATTTTGTAGATTATAAAAACATATTTGGACTGTTATGCAGAATCGCTAAATAGATGTACTTTTAAAAAAAGAATAGGTTTGGTATAACAATCAGGGTGCAAACTATATCTCAATACTCCGTCTTTTAAATTAATTAAAAACATGGTGCACTAATTATTAGTTGACACGATACTGGTAAACAAAGACCAAGAATATTTATAGTAAATGCTGTTATCGCATCTAAGATAATCACTAATCTGTCAATAAAAAAGCACATCATCATAGATAATAAAATCCTCCATAAAACAGCTTTTGTTTTAGATCTTAAGGAAATGAATGTGTGTTTGGCTTATTTTGTTTTTTAATTTTAAGGTATGAAGAGAAAGAGGCACAGTTCCCACAGTAATAACTGGCTGCTTTTATGTTTAGGTTATTACTGTAGGAACTGTGCCTCTTTCTCTTCATACCTTAAAAAAAACCTGTGAAAGAAAATGTGAAAATAAATAACTTGCCTTGCTAGCACAGTCAAATCCTGCACCAAGGTGGGCCAAAAGCTTGAGCACTGCATTGTCTGGGTTGCACTTGACCGCTGTATAGTGGATACAAACAGCCATTACTTTACCTTCACTTCACATCCTCTCTTCAAAGCCACTGGACCTAGCGCCCAGAAGCCAACCAAGCCTGAAAAAATCAACCTGCTACAGATGAAGGAATAAATGCCTATTGGGCACCTTCTTGCACACAAGAGGATTTTTTGGTAAATTGCTTTCTTGGAAAAGGTAAAGACAAATATAACAGACTAAAAAAAGTCAATCATGGTGCCATCTACAGATGATCAAACTTTAACTTTCACTAAAATCAGTGTTTGTATCTAGCCTGATAATAATTTAATAAAAATATAAAGTGATGTAAAATACTTCCCACTTTCTCATTTGAATATAATATAAAGGACTTATCACCAAGAACCTTTCTAAACATCCATATCCTGATTGAGGAGCATACAAACTCAGACAAACAAGTCTAAAAATGCAATAAGAGCAACATCCAATCACTGTGTGAGAAGAGCAATATCTATAAAAAACCAAGCATACTTTTGACATTGTAATAATAAAAGTCTCTGAAAATTTTTTTTTATCAATAACTGTTCCAGATTCTAAACAAGCAAATATAAGCATAGCAAAGACCAGAAAAATCAATGCATTATATACATAAAGACTAAACACAAAGATGCATTACAGAGTAACAAAATTTGTTTAAAAATATCTATGTACTTTAAACTAATCTTCAATTTCATGTTTACAAAATATGACTTTATAAACAAAGACTAAGCAAAGAGGAATGTTGGATGAGATAATTTTCTTTATACAGTTTTATTCAACATCTTATTATAATGTGAAAAATAAAATGAAATTATAAATGGTGCACTTATTCTTAATAATATACAGATATGTAGACACTTTTTATAAAAGAATACTTAGTTTAAAATCTTCCCATTTATGTGAAAGCACAACTGTACTAAAATTTGTAAATACCAAAAACTACTACTCATATATAAAATTAAATTGATTTAATAAAATTACAAATGGTCTATTAAGCAGTTAGAGTTTTACATGAGATATTAGAATTTTCATAAAATAGCTCTGATCCATTAAAAATAACCAAAATGCGACCCTCTACCATGGTTTGAGTCATAATGTGCCTTAGCTGAAACATCACAAACTGTGAAAATAGGCGGCAGAGGGAAAGTTTATGAGTTTTTGAGACACATTATTGAAAAAAATCATTGGTCAGTATCCAAGAGCCTGATCTTTAAGTGTTTTCACCATTAAAAGCAGCATTAAAAATGTACAAGAGAGTATCACTCAAAATAAAAAATGGCACAGTAAGACTCAAACCATGGTGGAGGGCTACAAATTATCTGATATCAGCTGATTTAAAAAAAATAGCATTACAATACACAAAAAATATAATTCTATTTCTAAGTATTCTTCTAACAGTAGTGCTTTTGGCCTGGCACTATCAAAGGTTTTATCATACTGTGACACTCAAGCAATAAAATGCTAAGATTTGCTGAACAGGATAATTTTGGGTCATATTGCTAAAGCAAATTGATTATGTCACTATGCAAACCCAAAAATGAAATTTGGTCTCCAAGATATGTAAAACAGAGTAAAAAGACTTCTAAAATGAATCCGTGTTCATTCATGGATTTAATACAAGTGGACTAACTGAATATTGTTATATCTAATATCTATTACCTTTCTACAGTGAAATTATGAAGTTTGATTTCCAAGTCATATAATGTTATTTATCATATGTGATGCAATAGTATTTCCTTTCTAAATTGCTGGCTATAACTACAACTAGTTTACAATAAAATTAGATTACAAATTTCAGAAGCCCAGAGTTTATATCTGAATATATTTTGAAATAACAGGAAGGAAACATTATCAATAGTATGTAATCTTGATCATCCACCATTAACTGTTTTGGAATAAATGAAAATCAGTATGAGAATGGAAGGTTAACATAGCATTTTGAACTGCACAGCAATAATTAAATATTTTTTTTTACCGATGGCAAAACTTGGTGCCTTTAAGTACTGAATAATTATTTCAAACCCAAGCTCACCAGAAAATTATTTCATACAAACTTCATTGGATATAAAAATATACCATTAAGAACAAGGCTTTAGTCATGTAGAAATTATCATTAGTTGCTTTACTAACAGAATGAAATTACATTCAAACCATTTCTAAAATCACAAAGGCAATTATCATTTTTATTTTTAATTAAAAACAAATAGGGACTGATGTCTAATGTCTGGCAATCTTTGGAAATTGGAGGCTGACAAACTAATGATGCAATAAGGCTTCCATTATTCTACTTCTTAAAAGCAATATGAGCTAAATACGTGTAAACATAACAAAATCAGAATAAAAAATTACTTAGTGAAACTATAACAAAAGTATATACAAATATATAGACTAACTCACCATAGAATGGCTCAACACGTGGCATCAATTCTCTCCACTTGTCAAATTTTCTGACAATATCTCCAAGGTCGCCAAGAAAAAAAGCATCTTCTCGCCGCTGAGATTAAAAATAACAAAAGCTCTAATAAAATAAACACAACTTTATCTAATGCAAAATTTAGTTTATTTAGCAGATAGAAGAATTAGGAAATCTAGAAAATAAATATCTGCTGAAAGCTGTATTAAAACGTCAGGTCATGGGTTTATAAATAATTTCATAAAAATCAAAATGCATATTGTATATATTGGAAGCTATATTCCAGAAAGGAAATCATTACTAGAAAATTTCAAAGAGAAAAAATTAGCAAAATTACAAAATTATCTATACATAATGGTTACTTTATATTATGGGCATGCAACAAAAATAAAACTACCAGTCTTATTTTTTTCAACTGACAAAAGGTATTAAATGTTCAGTTGTGTTTGTTTTAATTGGGCAATCAAGTTTATCTGCTAGTATTTAATACTTCAGCAATCAATGTGATTTAAAAATTGTTAAATATTATTTCAGTGGTGCAGAATTAAAAAATAGAAATTAATGAATGTTTTAAGAAACAATGCATAATAAATAAATAAAGCACACCTGCATTTTCATCTCTGCAACCTTTTCTTGTACCAGCTCAATAGTGGGCTTGCTAGTGAAGTGTAGCTCCACTTTGCATCCTTTTCCGAAATTTATGGATTTGCTCATTTTTGATTAAGAGTAATTCGTAAAACCTTGTCACAATAGCGGGGTTGTATGAACGATCTGCAACAAATTGAGCAAGTTGTTAAAAAGAAAAAAATGCAACAAAAAGTCTAATTATAAAATTAAATTAATAAAGTAGGTTAGAAAAACTAAATGGGCAATAGTTTTCTTAAAATTATTATTCACTGGGCAAGTTCACATTAACAGTAGGCCTACTAAAAATATTTTGAAATTGATGACTAACATTTTAAAACAAAGGATTTCAAACCTGGCCAGTCGAAACACCTGCTTTCTTTAAATACTAGCTGGGGTCCCACGGCGGCTCTGCGTTAAAATTGAACTTTCTTTTTACTCGACAAAGACCCTCAGGGCTTTCAACGTAGAAGACAGCCCAGCCACTGCCCTGGAAAAATCAATTACCAACAAAGTTTTAAATATTAGAATACTAATTATGTTATAGACCTAATAACTTAAAATAATGTGTTTGGTTTTTTTAATAAAGGATTATTTTGAAAACTAAGTACCTAAATATCAAAACCTAAGTAACAGATATTTATTTTTCTTTGATGTGAACATGTTATTTTCTAAACAAATCAGTCAGTTATTATATATATCAGTAATCACTTTAAAACTGTGCACATGACAAAAATGAATTTCACCCTCACACATGATCTACAGCCCCAAACAGCAATAAAAAATAAACCACATGATATACTAATTACTTTGTACTTCATCAGACTGTTAGAATGGTTTGGGATATTTACTCACTCAATCACTGTGTCGGCCCTATATACTATATATCAGTATATATATAGAGAGATAGAGATAGATAGAGAGAGAGAGAGAGAGAGAGAGAGGGAGGAGAGCTGCGCCAAGAATCGGAAACCACGATACAGTTAGATTTAGAGTTCGTCACACAATTTACTCTGAATATGAATACTGGATTACAGCACTGTAACTAAGCTAGGAACATAGTGTTTATAAATGTCATATAGTATATTGGCACTGCTGCGGGAAGAGCTATGCAAACCATGGTTGTAGTAGTCAGTCACAATCAACTGGTCCAATACCGGTTTTTACCGGTTTAGGAACGCACGAGAAGCATGCAGTCATTTTCAAAATACGCTCTCTAGTGGAATATAGCTTTAAAAAAATACTCATAACTTAAAAATCAAATAATAGAACATGTACAGATTTAAAATTCGATCTTGTTTTGTTAAATTTAGAGGATTTTTAACTATATAAAAACACGCGAACATTCAGTTCAGGCTATAGGTTTCTTCGTTCAGCGCTGCGGTTGTTATAACGTGATGTTAAAAATACATAGTAATAAAAAAAATTATACTTATAAACATACTAAAACTTTTAATGTCTTTGTATTTTTAAATGTTCTAAATAATGATACAAACTATGACTTGACGGTCATTTTTCAAGTCTTGACCTACTTACCCGACTTTGACCTGCCCTATATGACACACCAATTTTTCAAAAATTCGATACAAAAGAAAATTAAAATGTGAACACAAATTATGTTTATGAAATGACTCATTATGCGTGTTAGTTCGAGAAACAACAATACAACTGATTTACATCAATATAAAATTATAAGACAAAGAAGGGTTTCATTTTTTCCTGTACACGAACTGTTCACGTGATAATAGCTTTAGCTTCTAAAAGCCGGTATTTTCATAAAGAAATAGCAAAATTCTTTTATTTTCTTACCTGAACAGGAGCTTCAGTTGGCTCTTCTTGTTCTTTTGTGGACGTAATTTTGCCGGGTTTCAAGGATCAAGGAGAAAAAATAAGTGAACATAAGGCTTTTAATTTGCAAAATTACTTATGATCCTGATCTGCACCATGCAAAGTCCTAAGAGAATGAGCCCCGAACTAGGAAACCGAATAGTTATAGCGGTCCTGCGCATTAATATCACTCCCTTCCTTTTGTGTTGATAAGAAAAATGAAATTAAATTACTAACAGAAATAAAAACTAACAGAAATAATATAAGTATTCTTATTTCATTAAAATGTTTCGTATGATGCTTACTAATATCGCCATTTTTAATACTATAATAGAACTATTTCTTTTGATTTTTTCGCCAGTACAACGTACTGCAGATAAAAATAGAAACTACGTCAGTTGATTTGCAATAATCTGAGTCAACGTGACTACATATCACGTTGTTGACGTTAACATAGTTATTATTTGCTGTCATTAGTTACATGCATTATACACGTAGAATAAAGTGGAATTTGTATGAAGAAAAGTTATTAATCCGGATGAATTATTAAATCACACAAAAACCTAACGTACACAGTTTTGTTTTTCCTCTCTCTCCCCCACCCACCCCAACACACGAATAAAATCACTAAGATTTTTTTTTAAAGCATGTGCTGAAAGTATTTATTTAGCAGAACAAACTATATTACTTTTATTAAGTGACAGTGGTCATTTGGAGAAAAATTTCAAGAGTGGGTTCAAACTGATCGTGTAACACTATCACTTCTCCACTTCCTCCATTGGATACCTATCCCAGAAGACTTCATAAATTCTCTTCTCTGTGGTGGTATCAGCCCTAAATACCTATCCGATCTCACACGAATGATCTGTTAGAAGCTGGCGTTCTTCATCAGACCATGCGCATTTTAAACTTTTCGAAAGTAAACTGATTTCAGCGATATTGTCTAAGTGACGAGAAGTTTAATTAATATGAGGGTCGGAATCCAGTTGATCGCGATAACCTAGTCATATTGCTCAGATTAATGTCGTATTTGTCAATAGCGATTAGAGTCATATTGCTCAGATTAAATATCTTATTTAATGGAACCATGTGTAAGAGGTGTTGAGAGAGAGAGAGAGAGAGAGAGAGAGAGAGAGAGAGAGAGTGACTGATTTACACTTTGTGACCAATTTACACTGTGATGATTTACACTGACTGATTTATGTCACATAACCTACGGCGTCACTGATTTGTGTAAATAAAGTAAGTAGGCCTATATTTGTTTCCATTTATCATCTTTTCTCTATAAAATTTAATTTGTGCAGAGGTAGTGGGCCCGTTCGATTTCAAACGGAAAAAAAACACACAACCCGCTGTTGCATATAGCATAAATCAGGTAGCAAACTTGACTCTGCTCGCCGTCAGCCCCCCACACCATACCATCCCGACCACCGGGGCCCCTGTGCATTGCACAAACTTCGCCTCCATTGCTATGCTACTGTGCACTCCGTATTCTTGACCGCCAGTCTATAAATTATGTTTATTTATTAGATACGCAGATACTTTACAAAGTAAGTTTATTTACTAAATACGCGGAATCTGCTAGTCTACAAAGTAAGTTTATTTACTAAACATGCGGAATCTGACTGCTAAGGTTACAAAGCAAGTTTATTTATTAAACACATGGGATATGCTAGTCTACAAAGTTTATTTACTAAACATGCGGAATCTGACTGCTAAGGTTACAAAGTAAGCTTATTTACTAAACACGCGGAATGTGACCGCTAAGGTTACAAAGTAAGTTTATTTACTAAACAAACAGAATTTGGCTAAATAATTACGTGATACTGATTATAGAGAAACAGAGCGACAGATGTAGTCAGTCATTATTTTGTAAAATAAAACTAACCTTTTACAGTGCAATAAAATTTTATTTCGTTTTTATTTCCCTATAAACGGTATATTTGGCTAAATACTTTAAATTTCGCGGAAAAGTATAAGTAAAGGGAAGTGAAAGCGAAAAGTATAAAATTAAAGTATCGTTTGGAGCTAAGAACGTTTAGAACACAAATTTAGCTCAAGCTAGATTAGTATATTTTCATTTAACTTAATACTGATGGAAAACCGCATTAATTTACTGATTCGGTCTATTTACCTAAATAAATGTCTTATTTGCAATAGAGTCAACATCAATCAGTTTAACTAAGAAATGTCTTATTAATTTTTAGATATAGGTGCTATATCTTTATTCACACACCGATTTGAACCGCGTTTGAACCCGGCGACGGCCAATGCTATCGCGGACTCACTTAGTCCATCCATTCTCCCATTCATACAACTCAGAGTAGTTGGCTTAATATCTAGTCCGTCAAATGAATTGATAAATCGGGTTCCGTGTGCTACAGACCGCGCACACTTGGCGTTAAAAGAAAAAAACACACACAAAACAATAGTTTGACCACTACGGGCTAGAACAAAATAAGATAGACCGAAAACCCACCCAAAACATCCACCCAGAATATCTTCATTCTCCATACCATAGAATGGCAATAGATACTATATCTATCCCTCCCAAAACATTTTTTTTTTAAAAAGTATCTTAATTTGTCGCTTGAGATCGTCTGCCACATCAGCAAAATTTGAAAGCGGACGTACCCTCACCCCCAAAACAAATAAATCAATTTTAAACTTTAAAATAATCTACAACAGTGATAAGGTGTTCTTGACCTTGCGCCTGGGACTTCCTGGCCGGTTTACCTTGACTTGACCCATGTTTCGCCCTGGCCCTGCCTATCCAAACGATCGCTAGATGTTCTAGACTAGAGACTGCGTACATATTTGTAAGTGAGAGAGAGCAGGGAAGGATTGTTAAGGCCTTAACAAACATTACGTCACACACAATGTTTGTCATACTTCGAGCGCATGACGTAAAGACTCTATCGTGGCCGGTTTCACTTCACGTAGTCCAACGCTTCTCAAACTATCTGATGTGGCGGACCGGCAATTGTTTCCCAAGCATGCCGGGGATCGGTGTTGCCAACTTAAGGGTATTAAATAATTGGATTGTTTAATTCAAAATATTAAATAAGATATTAAGCAAAAGAAGCAAAATAATATTACTAATAGGTATACAAAGTGGCAAGAATATCAGCCAAATAAGTAAACCTGGTTATCTACTTCACGGTTCGAAATAGTTCTGACCATTTTTTTTTTTTTAATCTCCCATACTCTCACCTGGATTTTGTTCCGTGAAAAAGAACACACATTAGCATGCACCATGTTTAAAGATCAGTCTCTATATAAACATATCATGCAGTGAATAATCTCGAATAATCGTCTTCACATAGTTCATACTTAATCGCTTCTTTTTATTTTGCAACAAGAGTTTCTCGGTGAATGAAAAAATGCATTAACTTACATTCGTGTGCTAGAGCCTCAAGTTTGAGTAACATTTCCGGAATGCCATCAAAACAAATGCCTACATATAAAAGTTAATATCCAACTTACAGTGACTAAAAAGGTAGTCCTTCACATTCTTGATCACGTCACAACTACCTGAAATCGCCATCATGTTCAGAACGCTTACACACCATTAGAATTGCCATGTTAGCAAATTCTGTACATCCACCAAAACTGCAAAGTAAAAAGTACTTGGCTAATTTAATATAATTTTTGAGCCGATCTTCCATATTGTGAGCTAAAGTGTCATTATTTTGAGCGTGGCACCTGGGTTATTTTCTTTGCTGCCAGCTGGTCCAGTATTTCCAAACAGACATCTTTAATACAAGCCCATCACTAACGTCTCGGTGTTTATGGTCAGACTTTTGTCTTAGTAATTCGAAGGGTTACTTTCTAAAAAGTTCACAAAACATCAATATCAAAGATCTGTTTCTGATGCCTTTTAAATGATTATCGTTCCTTTCCAAGAGATATTTCGTTTTGAACGTAAGTCTTAAGTTTACTATTTAAATGACTCAAGTTTTACCCTTGTTTCTTCTTTTATTGTCCTTTTTCTTTTATATTATTTAATACTTCTACTTATCTTATGTTTTTATGTGTCCTATTTTTCTTTTGTTTATGTTTTCTTTTCACTTGTTATTTATTCTATTTTTACTATTTTATTTCTTTACTTTTATATTTGTCTAATAATATAATTGGTTTTATTTTGTTTATCTATATTTCTTTATCCATTGTTATTTCCTTATTTATTTGTCAAGTTGTATTGCTTATTTTGTGTATTTTGGCGTTTATATTTAGGTGGTCCTCCCAATCATTACTTTATTCGACTAGTTCTTTAGGTTTCCCTTGGACGTGGTGGGGCGGTAGGGGCATCACTGGGGGGTGCAGACGGAATGTAAAAAAGAACAGACCTCCTGGGTGCAATGGGGTTGGGATGAAATAATAAATACATATCTACGTTACAATACAAACACATCTCTTATTACTACAACTTATACATGCCTAACCTACAACAATAACAGCGGCGGCATCCACAATCAACAACGACAACCACAGCAACAACAACAACAACAAAAATCCTTTAACATATAGGTCCCATCCGGGGGAAAAAACCATTGGTTTATAATCCGACACTAGCTCCCAACTCATACCCAGTGATTGACTAAGTGGAGGCAGATTATTGGCACCAGACTGGGGGGTTATAGGTCTGGGGATAAATTATAAATCAAGGTTTGAGGGTTAAATTTCACACTGGAACCAGAGCACCCCTTTAGGCTACATTGCGAGCTGTTTGCTATCATTGGATGCCCTCTCCATTTATAGCTCAGTGGTCATTAGGGTCAAGAGTTGCTTTGTATGTTAAAAAGGAGCAGTACTATTAGTTACCGATAACTTTTTTAAAAGTGGTAGGAAAATGTCACTAGAAAAGAGAAGTATTTGTAATACCCCATATATCACATAGCATAACTTTTGAACACTTAATTTGCAGAAACTTAGGAACAGGGTCAATTTCAAATGACTTCAGGAGCGCAAATTATTATTAATTTAACTGAAGTGGAATTAGGACAAACCTATATATTACTTTAGTTTAAATGAAGTGAAATTAAGGCATAACCTGTATATTATTGTTGCTTTCAAAGAAGTGAAATTAAGGCATAACCTGTATATTATTGTTGCTTTAAATGAAGTGAAATTAAGGCATAACCTGTATATTATTATTACTTTAAATGAAGTGAAATTAAAGCATAACCTGTATATTATTGTTGCTTTAAATGAAGTGAAATTAAGGCATAACCTGTATATTATTGTTGCTTTAAATGAAGTGAAATCAAGACATAACCTCTATATTATTATTACTTTAAATGAAGTGAAATTATCTTATGGCAGTATCAGTTTGCCTCTGTCACATCTTATGCAGTGTGACTGATAGTGATACTAAAATAATTGCATCAGTATATATTATTTTCATTATTTAATGCAATAACAGTGATGTTTGCAGTATTTGTGTGTGTATGTGTGTGTGTGTGTGTGTGTATACACACATTTTTCCTTTGTGACTACTGAATACGAAACACATGGTAAGCTGCAAAATACAGTTGATTAATTATATGCTATGCAGTATCTTAGATTTTAGTAGGCTTAGAATTCTTATTTCGGTTGTCACGTTATCACCAAAGAGAGGTAATTCTTATAACTATCCAAAATCCTAAACAAATTTACTGGAAACTAAAACTTGCTCACAAGTGAACTTTCTGTAACAGTAAGTGGTTGGATTAGACAGAAGGTTGCAGTAATCAATTATTAACGTGTTCCCATAGAAGCGAAGGATTCAATAAATTAGCCTGTACAATCATCTTGAAGACAAAGACTGAGCACAGAATTTATTATTGTGTACTAATGAACATACGTTTATTTTGTACCCTGTATTACTGAATGTTTATAAGTACTGTAAAATGCTTAAAGTTGTTTTATTTATTAAAAATTTTATTGCAAATTAATTACTTTTCCTGTAGCTCTTAACATCCTCAACATACACACGCACGCACGTACACACACACTGATGCTAGAAGTTTAAGTTAATCAATCATCTAAAATGAAATGTATGGTCTTTCAATTGGTCCTGGTGTGTATTAATGATTAAGTCCATCATTTAATTTATGGTCATTACTCCAGTGCCACATTATTGTTCGCCCTAGAGGTTCAATGGCGATTGACTTTAGTTTACCAGAGTACATTTTATTTTAACTCCAATTAGTTAACTTTACCACACAAATCAGTTTAATGCTGATTGTTATAGCAGCTCCTAGTGGACGATTGACCTTCAGATGTGATCATATTGACTTACCAACGATTCAGTCAGTACTTCACCTGGTAGCAGTATTTTGTTTCATATTCCACATGTTTTAATTTTTCACTGGTAGCATAAGAATTAGCCTAACTTGTTTTTATGTCACACTAAAACAAATAATTTATATAAAAAAAACAACAACCAACGAATATAATAACCATTTAAAAATAATAATTTTAAAAAATCGGTCGAATGATACAGCTGATACTGAGTTGAGAGTTGGTATTTGAACACCCGTTCGAGGAAAGAAAAAAACATGGTAGCTCACTCTCGTTACTACTCTATAATGACAACTATCAACGGCTCTATAAATACGAAAAGAAACAAGTCTAAATAATTCCGTGAATCTATCTTCACGGTACAAATGTATTTCTCGCCAAGCATGAGTTGTCTAATGCAGATTTGTGATAAAGTGACGTTTTGAGTCTGCCGAACCAGGTTTCTACCTCGTTTCATACGTCATTAAAGAGGAGACTCGGATTTTTCTTTTTAAAAACGTTCTCTGCTGTCTGTCTGCCCTAGAAAGTACAACGTGTCTAGTCAAGAACTCCGGTTATTCACATCCTATGCTGACCTACATAATGCCAAGGTATATAGGTCGGTTGTTAGAGTCCGCTCAGTGTGCCAACCATCTCCGGGTTCAGTAGTCTTTAAACAGCAAAACAGCAGCTGACAAAAAAAAAAAAAATAAATAAAAAAAAAAAATGGACCGACTGAATGCTTCGTTGGAGAGAGAAAGACTTCGGCCAGTTGTTTTACTAGTTGCTGTGTGCTCACCCACTTGAAGGGGTTTCATTGATTGAAGAAGCGTGTTGCGTCATACACTGTGACACGTGGTATTCAGGCGTCAGCCGGAGGCGTGCAAGCAGAGTTAATCAAGTTGCTGGATTTCTGCAAAGGGGTGAACTGGTTTAATACACATTAAATATATTTCACTATATTGTGCTCACTATACTGTGCACTGCGTTTTCTTCCGACCCCGGCCGACTTCACGCTCCTCACCCACCCACCCACAAAACCTCCTCTTGCGGCTGGCTTTGCACACGGCACGACTTAACCAAACACGGAGAGAGCACCAGTGCAGATTTTAGTGCGGGGAAAGTAGCCTAGCGAGCAAAATTATTTTTCATACGAGAGATAATACATGTTTATAATGAAAATGTAAGCACATCTCGTCTCGTCCTCTCGTCAAGTAATAAAGTCGCAAACAACACAGTTTAGGTTTTAAGATCTCAACCCTAGTATTTAAAATGCTACTTATTAACGATCTCAAAGGATTCAAAATACTGTTCCACTGATCCAGAGGTTAGGATTGGAGCTAGATTAATTTCAACCACCCTGGAACGATGTGTGCGACTTTAAAAAACTGGGTAAAGTATTTAAAACTTCTACCAGAGGAAGGAATATAATTTTACAGTTGAGTAATATACTATTCTCTCTTAGTCCCTGAGTGAAATAGCAGCACTAACCTGACTAAAAATTCGGTTGAATTAAAAGAAACGAATTTAAAGCAAAAACACAAGAAATAATTATTGTTCATATAATTATAGCCATCACTTCTACACAGTAGCATAACTTTAAAAAAAAAAGATAAAGTTGTTTCGTTAAATTTGTGAAATTTTCAGCATTCACAGCTTTGACGACTAAATACTTTTTAAAAATAGGAGATAAAAATAAGTAATTATACAGTGTCCCAGTATTAATAGAATTATTTCACCTTTAGATAAGGCAGTCAGACAAATAAATAGTAAGACAAGCGGAGTCATAATTTCTGTATTTAAACATTTTGAATATTACTTATAATAGTGTGCCTTGAGAGAATGATTTTTTGGTGGTGGTGGTGGGGGGTAGGGGATGTGTCATTAGATTTTAGATATACGATCGATGCTTCTTTTATTATTATTGTAATTTAATGACACTGATTCAAGTAGGCCGCTTGTTTTGTTTGTGGTTGAAAAAATATTACTGTTATATTTTTGTCGATGTCACTATGTGTGATGGTAGTTTTATTTTTTGTTTTCAGTGGACATACTGAATGACAGGTGAAGGGCATGTCCTGTCGTCAGGCTGCAAGCTTAGCATCATCACTATGTTTATTTATTATCGTGTGGCGCACTGTGTTTATTTTGAACCATAGCTTTACAGTGCTTATTAAGTATCATGTATTTTAATTAAATGTTCGATTAATCCGATGTTATTAGTATTATTTACTACCAACCGCTTAACTGATTCAACTTGGCCGAGAATTTGATCTCGGGTAAGACTAAATTATTGAATCTGGTAAGTAACCTGTACACAAGTTGGACCTAGTCTCTTGCAAATTGAGCGAAAGAATACGATTTAAAACAGTGCATTACTAGATATGACTGTTAACATATGTCCAGATCTCTGAGTGAGTACATTACATTACTAGATATGACTGTTAACAAATGTCCAGAGCACTGAGTAAGTACAGTGCATTACTAGACATGACTGTTAACAAATGTCCAGAGCACTGAGTGAGTAATGAACTTTGCTAGACATGAAAAATAATTCTGTCGCGAGCACTGAGTATAGTACATTAGTTTAAATGACTGATCAAATATAAAGCCAGAGCCTTGAGCGATCAGAGTACATCAAGTGATGCGAAATTTCCAGGAGCAATTCTTGATTAATAAATCTGTTTGTGAACAATGAGACTGAGAGCACAGTGCGTTACCGACATACATAATTATGTAATAATTAGTTATAATAAGTCTCTCTGTAAACACTGAAACTGAGGGTACAGTAGTAAGTCTCTTTGTAAACACTGAAACTGAGGGTACAGTAATAAGTCTCTTTGTAAACACTGAAACTGAGGGTACCATAATAAGTCTCTCTGTAAATACTGAAACTGAGGGTACAGTAATAAGTCTCTCTGTAAACACTGAAACTGAGGGTACAGTAGTAAGTCTCTTTGTAAACACTGAAACTGAGGGTACAGTAATAAGTCTCTCTGTAAACACTGAAACTGAGGGTAAAGTAGTAAGTCTCTTTGTAAACACTGAAACTGGGGGTACAGTAATAATAAGTCTCTTTGTAAACACTGAAACTGAAGGTAAAGTAGTAAGTCTCTTTGTAAACACTGAAACTGAGGGTACATTAGGCTACTTGACGTGACCGAAGAAATGGGTTCTGAGCAGAAAGTGAGCTAGTAGGATTCCTTGTTATTTCAATCAAAAGCATAGCTCAAGGAGATAAGGCTTGATAAGCATTGTTGTCAGAGAGTGCCTGACCATTAGGTCAAGATGTAGACATTTTATTTTACGTACCATAACAAGAAGAAAATATTGACAAGAGATATTCTGAAATATTCTGACTTAAAGGTTGCTTAGGAACTGGTATCACGGGGCTAAAAAAACGAGACATTCTGAATGAAGCAAAAATAAATGACTTTACAGACATAGGATTGTAAATTGTCCCATTGCTGATGTACGAGAGAGAGAAGCAACTGCAGGGAGACTGATATGATTAACGCATTGTCTAGCATCTGCTTCTAACGTGAGTTGGTTTCGAAGGAAGACTTTTGGATGATAAAACAAGACTGAAGACTCCAGAAAATGGAAGGGGGGGGGGGAAGCAGATAAAATATTAAATGCAACTCCCCCACCCTAGTTTATGACAGCTTTTAATACATTTCATTGTTTAACTGTCATAATACTGCAATGACAATTTGTTCCCTCTTTGAAAACAGTACTGTAGTCCAGCAGAAGAAGATGAATTATTTCTATTATACATGTACAAAAACCACCCTACCCTTTAAAGAAAGAACGAAAATTGCTAGGAGTATCCTCTCTGAGGGCACTCAGTTCAATATATAGCTGCGCGACTGGTTGGAACTAGTGTGTTCTATCTATGGAGCCGACCCAAGCCACCAACAAACGGGACCGTGAAGTAGGTCACATATATCAAACGAATGTTGGCACTTAAGTTTCCTCTTGCCCAAATCCAAGGAACCGGCTAAATCAGTTGACTTAGTTGTGCCAGAAGGTCCTGACAGATTGTTGGAAAATCTCACTGAGCCCTATAGGTCAATGGGAACTGTGGTCGTAATCCATAGCCAGTGGTGGTCTTGGAAATCTTATTGGAGTTGTGTAACTTGTATGCGTCACGCGCCTGTTGAAATAACTAATGGGTTTAGCTTTTGATCCCACTCTTGTATTCAACAGGAAAACTGATAGTGTAATAAGTAATGTGGTTATTATTATAAATGAGTAATATTTAATTTTTGACTATTGTAAGTACATCATAATTCTTGGTTTAACTATTCAGTTAACATGTATTTGTTTTTGTGCATGTGAGTATTAAATCTTTAAATAGCTCTCTTCTAAGTACTCTATACACAGGCCAAAACCAAAACCGAAGGAAGTCAATCACTCAGCTGCTACGAAGACTGGCGGGAGGATGAAATTGATCAGCGGGTCAGGAGAGGGAGGTAAAGGGAATTGATCAGCCAGCTAACCCGGTCACCTAGAACCAATGCGATGACTCAGTCCCTATAGACTATAGAGTTACGTCGATTAAACCAGTCAAAAATGGCTTCCTAAACGGTTTATCTCTGACGTCACAGTTCCTGATATCGCAGTAGGAGATTTGAGGCACTTTACTATCGTGACGTCGATAACTCTCAGTGAGACGAAAGCTGAGTAATTTAAGAATTGAAAGTCAGTAAAGCTACACGGTAAATTAGGTCATACGTGTTCAAGTCAGCACACCAACTAGTCGGTAGGCTCATTGGACTGTAAAGCAAGGCACAACTGACAAGCCCGTACAGGTTCCGAATTGAATCAGTCATTCAGGCTTTCAGTCAGTTTCAATCACTAACATGTTATGAACCTGGTTGTACCAGTTTTGACCAGTTCAAACTGTCACTGAAAGAGCGTTCATCATGTCTTCTCTTGTGACTCGCTCTTAGCTGAAGTGAAAATGTCACAGATACACAGAAGTAGCGAAGGGAAGGGGGCGAAGCTGTGTTTGTTTATTTATTTTTTTTGGCATGATACATGATTTTGTCTTGTTCTTATGCAAGCAAAGACTTACCTCATGTGAACGGTAATTTATTAGAGTCATTAGAATGAGTAAGTAAAAACCCTTCGATCTTGATTTGGAACTGGAACATTTGAAGAAAAGGAACGCACAGCAGCTCCCCTCCCACGCACGCACACACACACAAGAGAGGGAATATATATATATATTTAAAACACCTTTATTTCTTTACTTGCTTCTTGCTAGTTCGCGCCGGGAGAAGCGCTTGGGGGGGGGGGGAAGGAGGGGCATCGTCACCTTCATTACCCTTTGCACTGCCAGTGATTGTAGGTAGAAAAATGTAAGTTAATTTGCAGGCCTACTGACTAAACAATGCAGCTTACGGTCTGGAATTGAGGGATATTTTTAAAAACTACATTGTTTCTGTTACTCGGTGGGGTGTTTCAATTTGATTATTATAATTTCTAATTACAAAACTTTCGAGCCGTATCAAAGGGATGAAAAGGTCGTCACTGAAGTTCATAAACTGCATCGATTTGTGTCCAGTGGCAATCTTTTAAAACGTTTTTAAACTCTACTTTCTAAAACGTTTGTGGAGTTCCACCTAAAAAAAACAACCTTCTAAAACGTTTTTGTGTTCCATCTTTTAAAACATTTTTAGAGTTTCACCTTCTAAAGCGGTTGTGGAGTTCCACCTAAAAAAAACCCCAACCATATTGGAGTTCCAACTAAAACGTTTTTAGAACTCCACCTTCTAAAACGTTTTTGTGTTCCGTCTTTGAAAATGTTTTTAGAGTTCCACCTTCTAAAGCGTTTGTGGAGTTCCACCTTAAAAAATCCCGTATAGGAGTTCCTACTAAAGCGTTTTTGGTGATCCATCTTTTAAAACGTTTTAGACTTCACCTTCTAAATTACGTTTTTGGTGTTCCAACTTTATAAACGTTTTTGGAATTCCTCCTAAAACGAACAGAAAGTTCACGTATTAATATCACAATTCAATTCTTTCTTTGTTTTTTTTTTTAAAGGTCTACTTTACAGTCTGTTGTGCGTCTAGCCTGCAGGCAACTTGTGGCTCCAACTAAAACTTGTGACCAATGGGCTTAATTGGTAAGGTATTCTAAGTGGAAAATTAAAACACACAGGAAAAAAAAAAGAACCAGCACCTCTCGCCAACGAAATGTAGTCACAGACTGTCTTTTATCACAATCTAACAACACAAACTCCTCTGACATTTGAGCTTTGACTTAGAAAAGCTTGCATTAAGAATCAACTGTAGTGTAAAGGTAAAACAGTCCAGTATCCTGTGAAACTGAAACACTCTAGGCTTATATGTGTATGACAAATGCTTTAGACTCATCGGTCACAACAAAGAATTAAAATACACACATATATACTTATGACTTGACTTAGCAGGCACCAAGGGCTTGCAAAATTATTTTTCCTTCTGACGGATAATTTCGTGGAACGATCTGATATTAAGAACTTCCGTCCTGTTTGAGGGGTCGTGATGTCGTTCACACCGCACAAGCGCGATAAGAGCACTATGACGTCACGTGTATAAGTGATGCGTATAAAGCCGTGAGCGTACGTATGGCTGATATTTCTTCAACTACAGTGGCATGCGAGAAAAACACTCCAAACGACAACGACACAAGCTACAGACGTCTACCACCAACTCAGTGCACAAGCGCCAACCAACCTCAACCTCCAACACCACCGCCAGCGCTCCCTGAATACTCTTGAAAGGAGTATGTCCCACTGGAGCACCTCAGGTTAGAGAACGTCTGAAGATGAAATGACCCATGAAAGCACCAGTGGTGACGTAAAAAAAATTGCTAGCTTAACCACCACCGCCAATGGCTATTAGCCAGTGCTCCCCGAATACTCGTGAGAGGAGCATGTCCCACTGGAGCACTACAGATCAGATAACGTCTCTTGACGAAATGATCCACGAAAGCTCCAGTGGCGACGTAAAAGTGTCAGCTTAACCACTACCACTATTGCTGATATATAACTGCTCTTTTACGTGAATCATTCGGTATGATGGACTATTTAAAAATTAAGTTTAAAAAAATCTTTGAAAGTCTGGATGTACACAGATATAAACAGATGCCTTTTGACATGCAGGATATATGCAATATTAAAAATGTACCACCCACTTTCATTTTACAAAGTTGCACCCAGTGTTGATGAACAAACTATTTTCTACTGTTTAAATTTGTATAAAGTTATTACCGTGTTAAAAAAGGTCTATTTTATTTTTTAGAGTTAGGTAATATTAAAGTTTTTATAATAAATTAAAATACTACATTTTATCAGGAAAAATAATAGTGTAGAAGTATTGTGACATGACTATTTTTCTCGGGAATCGTCGATTGTATAGGCCCTACCTAAAATCTACCGATTCACCCCCAAAAGAAAACCAAAACAAAACAAAATACTCTATAAAAACAACTCAAAAATATAAATAATTATACATTTTCCAACCAAGTTTTCCTCAAACCGCCTTTTCTTTCCTGAAGTTTTAGCAGTAACTAAAGATCTCTCGCTATATATATCTCATTGGAGAAAACAGGGGCAAATTTTTTCCTTGTCTGTTTGCAGTGTAAAATCTTGCATAAATATAGGTCAGTGACTGAAAACATTCTCAGTTCGAGACTTAAAAATTAGTCACATGTCCTCCCTTGCCCGAGAGTCTCCGTATTGTAGCGCAGTGTTGTAAACCAAAACGATGATCAGGGTCACAGATCTGAGAAAGTAACATTTTCAACTTTGAAACGTCGTGAGAATTTCATCATGAAAGGACTTCAACTTACTTCTTTCTGTTTGAATGATAATGAGTTTAGATTGAAAGAGTCAAATACCACAATGAAAACTTTAGTTCTTATCACCAAGGGCTACAACTCAGAAAATGTGACAAAGCGTTACCTAATCCTGCCTCATGAGCAGCACCGGTGGGATGGTACGCATACCAATATAACCACTCCCAATACAACACTCGTGTCTTTACGCGAAAGCCGGAAGCGTTCCCCACATTCAATACAATACTCGTGTCTGCCATATAATCATGCAACTATCTATATTTTTAGACGTAATTAGAGGAAAATAATGAAAATGTAATAATAATATGCAGCTATCTATATCTTTAGTCGTAATCACAGGATAATTATAATGAAACCTAGACCAAAGACAGATCTTATATACTTTAAAATCAATTTCAATACTTTTAAAATGGACTGACAATGCCCTTTCTGTCCGTTTTCGATGACAATGCTCTAATTTCGCAGACGGAAATATGAATAGAAACGAGAACTAAACCCGACAATATTTTTTTTGTGTTGATATTTTAATAAGGTTTATAGATGTATTGTTATTTTTCTTACTGCTTACAACCGACTGTCAGTCTAACAAAACAAACTCCTCTGACATTTTAACTTAGAAGTGCCTGCATTAAGAATCAACTGTAAACATAGTAAATTAGTTGTTGTCATATTTAAAGATTTTACTGCATCAGTTTGTGTGATTCTTTTTTTTAAAAAATCCTAGCCACATTAGTTTTTCTCTTTTGGAAGGTAGTTCCAGTTAAGTGGGTGGGGTATATATACCACCCGTTGACTAAACATGTACGTGTACCTGACATCATGATGATGTAACTGTATTCATTTGGTTTTACCGGAGTGCAGCCTTTGCCTGAAACCATTTAATTCACCACCACCACCACCACATGCACACACTTCTATATCCTTCCGAGTCACCACCCCAGTCTCCCAAGATCCAAGTCCCAAAGATGGGTTGAATCAAAAACAGATTTATTTCCGTGCAGTATAAACTGCGGTATCGGCTTCGAGTTGAGTGATGTGCTCGCATATCATCACTGATAGCGGGTGTATATCGTCTGCTGGACTGCACCAGTATGTCTATTGATTTATAAAGTATACTTTTGGTATTGAATGTAGTTTGAAAAATCGTTTATTCAAAAGCTGCAAGCTATTATCAAAGTTTCCAGGACCCTTTCTAATTTCGCCGTCAACTTACGTGTTCTCAATTAAAATAAACATAACCTTTTACAGGTCAAGTTTCACCGGAAAGTTAGATATTATTGAGCCGATAAACAAGTAATTATCCCTATATAAAACAAAAGACAAATATAATATTTATAACGCTTTTCATGTACACTAAGGCAATGAAGTTTCAAAATATGTGTAATATAAATAAAAAGTGTAGTTTCCGCATAGAGTTTGTCGATAGGATTATATTGTGTAGTGGAAGAAAAGACGCTAACTATGCAATGCGGTGGTAACCAATCGAGAAAGAAAAACTAGTGTACATGAATATGGGAGGTTGATATTTATCTAGTTGATTGAACAGTATGAAACTCTCAAGTCATGTAAGTTTGTTATAAGTTTGTTATTTCAATATAATGAATTACATTAAATATGTATCTTGAATAATTGCAGTCATGTGCTATTCTTGTGTAGGTATTTCGGTCACGCTCACATGGACCACTTCACTTGGTGGAATATTTGGATCTTTCAAACTTGGGTTTAGGTGGGTAACACTTCTACGATCTTTTTTAAATTTTAATTTTAAAAAAGTTTGATTACATTGCCAAAATATAAATAAAACTGTAACAGAATAAAAATGATATAGGATTTTGCTCTTTACTGTTATACTTAACAGTCTTAATTGATGACTGATATTAACTGTAAGAAGTCTAGCTGGCTCATCAAAATTATGACAACTGTTTTTGATGATTGTCTGATGAAAGGTCCACATTTAATATTTACATATGATAATGAAAGAACCAAATAAAACATTAAGGAATGTTAAATAAAGATTATTGTATGACAACATGTGTTCTTTGCAAAAAAAATAATTTTTTTGTGCTTAAATTTTAATAAAGTGATAATTTGGAGTGTGCATTTGAAATTGTTGACTACCAGTACCATTTCTGTGTTTATCTGAGTTCTTATCAAATTCATTTTTCTTTCCATTTCCCATGTGACTCTTTATTGTTTGCCACATCAAGTATTTTATGTAAGTAATATTAAATATAGTTGTTTTTGATAGCACAAATGTGTTCTCATACTATCAGACTGTTTGGATTACTAGATTTTAAAGTACAGAATTGCATTTTAGATTAATTTAATATATATTTATCTATAGGTAATTAATACATCTTATTATTATATTATAAATAATAACCGTTATCATGTACAAACAACTCAAAGCTGAAGTAACAAAAGAGTCACAACACAGCCAAGGATTTACAGTGCTCTGCATATTATGATGAAATGCAAAACTACACAGATCTTGAGGTCTTTAGATTACAGGGAATTCACATCATTATGAGTATGAGAATTGAATAATGAGTCTACATATAATAATTTTGTGTGTATATATATATATATATATTCATGTTACACAAAATGTGATTTTCTCTAAGTATATATAATCACCTAAAACTAGAAGAATGTTATTTATATGAAACTTTGTCAAGCTACTATCACTAACAGATATGATAAAATCAATTTGATTAACTTCTTGACTGAAAAGTATTATCTATGTTGCATTGTAGTTTATATTTTATAATTCTTTTAATTATTTTTTTAAAATGAAAGTCTCACTTGAACATTTTCACCCATGCCCTAAGCTGCAAACACTAATACTGCGAGGAAATCGACTTCAGGATGTCAGTGGTCTCAACAGTTGTTCGCAGCTCTGGAACTTGGATTTAAGTAACAATCAGGTTTATATTTTTTCTTCTTCTGAGTTAATGAAAAGATTTGGGTCAGTAGATAAGGTGATGAATATACTATTATATGTCATTTAGTTAATTTTCAACCTTTTCACATGCTGTTGCTTTTTTAACTTTAAACTATTAAAAATTAATAGCCTCAAATTATAGTCACATGTATATAAATATTCTGAAATTTTGTTTTTATGTATTTGAAATTAGTGAGAAATACTTTTAGAGACTCATATGTTTGGGAAGACAACCTCTATTTGACTATAATGGGTTTAGAAGTATTTTTCCCATAGAAAGATAATATACTGCAGAATCATCATTCTCATTGGAGATAAACCTGCAAGTTGCATTTTGGACAGTGCAAACTTATTACATGTAACTCTTATCAACTGATGCTCACTTAATTGAAGAAATGCTACTGTCAGAATTGTAGTTAAAATATTTACATAGACTTTGCATAACTATTATGCTAACGTAACAATGTTGTATCTTTGTTATTATCTATCTTTATGCAGCCAGTGGTTTCAGTCTACCTTTAGTTACATATTAAATATCACAAGTTCATCCATCATACTTTTCTGTTTATTTTTTCAACCATCTAAACCTGTGTAAGTGCTATTGAGTGTGACTAGGTGCAATCCTGTACCTGTCTATCAATCTGTCTGATGAGTGACCAATCATGTCACTTTGTGATTGTATATGTGCCTTTAGCTGTGGGTGCAAGTAAAGTGAATATAGCACATGACACCAGCACCTATAGATACATTCACCCACACATACATACAAGCTGTTCACTGTGCTGAAACTGAAAGTCTCTTGCCTTTAGCAGAAGCATCTTACCGGTAGTTCTTACAGACTATTTTACTGTCACAATATACTAGGCAGTACCACACATTAGTTCTTATATTCTGCTATACTATCACACAAATCTTAGTTCTTATATACAGCTTTACTGTCCCAATATACAGTGCTGTACCGCACATAGTTCTTATAATCTGTTTACTGTCACGGTATAATACTATGGTGTACTACATATCATAGCTCCTTCATTTTGCCTTACTGTGTTGTACCACATATCTTAGTTCTTATATACAGCTTTACTGTCACATGGTGATATGCTGTATCACATGTCTTTAAACCCTTTTGATAATTTTATTCACTTAAACTTCATTTGTCAAAGTAACATTTTGCTAAAGTTTGTTGGAAACAAACCCCCCATCCCATTTAATAAACCTCATTGACTGTCTTATAAAATCTTTACTGTCAGCACCACATTTAAACACAAAATACAAAAACAAACCAGAAATAAAACCAAAACAATAATAATAACAGCCTAATAAGAAATAATAATAATAACAGCCTAATAAGAAATAATTATAATAATAGCCTAATAAAGTAATAAGAAACCCTTAATAATAATAGTCTAATAAGAAACCCTCAGAAAATTCACATTTATGCTGTTAAAGGGAAAATGTAGGCTATCCCAGAAGTTTGCAATCTTTCTTTTTTGCTTGGAAGATAGAAATAAAATATTTTATAACTTAGTACAGTAGTAGCCTTTAATAAAATTGTCTTCTTCTTTAGTTTAGATTTTATTTGCACATGTTGTCTTTAGTCTTATTTCTGCAAGGTGATGGCACTTTTTAGTGCATGATTTTATTATGCTTATGGTAAAATTTGTTTTTGAAAATACTTTTTATAGTTGTTGATATATTTTTTTTTGTCAGATTTGTGTATTATTTATATAATGTTTATTATACTTTATTTAACACTAAGATTCAAAGTTTGGAAGGTATATCTGAGTTCTTGGCCTTTGGCAGTCTGTGTCTGGCCAATAACAATCTACAATGGCAAGATCTCATTCATCTTCGTCACATGCATATTCTCTGTCTTAGTCTACATGGAAACTTCCTCTTGGAGAAAGATCCATATTGTGAGTACTATTAATATTATTGCTAGACATACAAAATTCTCATCCTTTTGCAACTATATATATTTTTTGATTAACTCTTTGAAAGTCACTATGTTCCCTGGAGATGCAGCATTTTAGTGTTCACCCACCCATCCACTACCCCCAAAAAATTTTTACAAAAATCAGTAATATAAATAAGATTAGCAGGAATTTAATAAAGATATAGTCAAAGTTTTGAATATTTTTATTCTTTGCTAGTAGAAGAACACACTATTTGCAATTTTGTTAAAAGATAGTTGAAAAAAACAGTAATAAATGTATTTCATGTTTTACAATTACTCTTTTATTGTTAATTCAGAGCAATTGAGATATTATAATTATAGAAAATACATAGTTATTATGAAAAAAAAGTGAACTAAAAATTGTTTTTTTAAGTCATTAAGAAATCATTTTATGTTACCTTAACATATTATAAAATCCCAATCAAAATAAACATTTAAATCCAAATCTGTTATTATGTATTCTATTTTAATAAAATTCCTTTGAATGTTTTCAATTAAAAAATATGTCATAATTTTTAAAATGAATTAATACACAGAAATCATTTTATCTCTTTTTACAAATAATAAACTGCCAGAAACATTAAAAAAATATCATTTATATACATGTAAAAAGATAGCAAAATGTATTATGACATCTCTGTAAGAATGTATTTAAATAATCTATTTGCTAAAGTGTTAAAATGTAACTAAAAATTGTTCTTTAGTCAGCATTAACATGCAAATTTGAGGAATAATTTTTTTAAGAAATCATATTCTCAAAATGTCTTCTTATATCCAAATGGATAAAGTGATTGAAACTTACATACCTTTGCATGATGCCAATGCCACCTAGTTAATGGTTATGATTATTATTAATTAATGAATCGTCCATAACTAATTACAAGTGATGAGAATCTTAATTTATATTATTAATAATTCTCCAGCAGACACCACTCGCCTCTCTCACTTGGCATTTATGTAGGTGTTGTAAATGTTATCTCTCTCCACAACATTAAAGACAAACATTTACTGTCACACAATATTTCCTTAGGTGGAAAACTTCTTAGTTAAGGAGAAGACAAATCTGTTTTTAATCTATATTTAGCAAGCTCCCATCCACCCACTTTCTTCTTCAACATAAGGTTATTATTGTGTGTAAGAGGGTAAAAATTAAATCAAATAAATCAACAATCAAATATACATATGACACATATAATGAAAAAAAAGATTACTTGACATCAATATTTCCATGAAACAATGTTTGAATAATTTGTATATTTACACAGTCTTATATCCTAAATACAATTCAACAATAGTGTCAATACAAATATGTTATCAGAGAACAGAAATTGAGTTAGTAGAGAAAAGCAAAAATAGTTTGTATATAACCTGATTTAGGTACTGTCTCAATTGTCTTTCTTGCACTTTTTGCAACAAAGCCACAGTTTTCTTGTTCAGTTATTACTGTCAATTCCATGAGATTCTCTCTTCATGTTGTAAAAACATTGATTCAGATGTCTTCTATAAAAGTTCTTGAATTAATTGTATTTGTTTGTTTTTGTTCAAACTGTTGTGTATCATTGCAACTGTTTTTGTTTACACTGTTAATATATCATTGCAGCTGTTTGTTTTTGTTCGCACTGTTATATATCATTACAAATGTTTGTTTTTGTTCGCACTGTTATATATCATTACAAATGTTTGTTTTTGTTCGCACTGTTATACATCATTACAAATGTTTGTTTTTGTTTGCACTGTTATATATCATTACAAATGTTTGTTTTTGTTCGCACTGTTATATATCATTACAAATGTTTGTTGAACTTTAATTAATATATGATAATGCTTTACTACTTGAATTTTGAAAAAGTAAAAGATTTTATATCCTCCATGAATAAATGCTCTACTTATAAAATTACCCTTATGATTTGTAAAGTATGTGAATTTGAAGCATGCCAGTGTTTTTTAAATGCTTCTCTTGCATATTATAAGGTTTCAACTGTGTGCATACTTAATGGATATAAAGTGATACAGTAACTTTATTTGCTAATATTTGCTGATATATGACATATATATTAATAAGTATGGTGTTGTGGAACACAATATTCAAATTGTTAACTTGTGGACTTCAGCTGTCTCTTGATAATTTCAATTTGTGTGTATGCGTCTCTCACTCTCTCACCATATCTGTCTATCTTCCTATCTACCTATCATCATCCTTTCACAGTTTTGTTTGTATTTTCAGATCGAATACATGTCATTGACTGTCTACCAAGTGTTTGGATGTTAGATGGAAGAATTATTACCTGTGAGCTACATATATTACCTTTATTTATTTATTGTTGTTAACATACAATTTAAAAAATGATAAGTGGTATTTTACTTATATTAAAAATAAATAAAAATCCTTCTATTATAATATTAGTTTCTTTGACTATTCTTTGACTAATTCTCTTATGTTTATCAGTATTATGTTTGATCATAATAAATTTTCTTACTAAGATAGTAAGAATCTTAATTTAAACCTTTAAATTATGTGAAAAACACATTGTAGTAAATTTAAAATTTGAAATTTGTTTATTTTTTAACACAGTATGTAATAAATAATTTTAATAAGTATTATATAAAATCTTTGTCACTTGTATTCTTTTCTTAGCAAAGCAATAAGTTGTAATCCACTCAGTTTGGTCTTAGTGCTTGATGAAAGATACATGGAACCCAGCTATGTTTTATGATTTATCTTAGTGCTTGATGAAAGATACAAGGAACCCGTTCTGTTTTATCTTAGTGCTTGATAAAGGTACATGGAACCGGCTATGTTTTATGATTTATCTTAGTGCTTGATTAAAGGTACATGGAGACTTGCTATGTTTTATCCTAGTATAGTGAAACCTCTTGCATGTGATTGTCTATATATTTTTTACCTAATTCCTCAGTAAATAACACCTTTGGAAGATATCTGTCATTAAAGAAGCAATGTGGTAGTTATTTAAAGTGCTCTCTGCAGAAATATTTTACTTTTTATTGATATTTTTTATTAGTAAACTCTTAATTGAGTCAAAAATATGAACATAAATTGTCTATCATGTGTTTGCAAGATTTCACTTTGATCTGGTCATTTCAGCATGCCAGATGATACTGATATCATGACTATACTATAATTTATGTTTTTTATGTATACCATAACAGTGTTATTTCTAAAAGGAAAATTATCCTATAACCAATAGAAGACAGTACTTTTTAAATAAACAAGAAATTTTATGTAAAATTTTCATATAGATGTGAGTAGTTTTGTAAAAGTAAATATTAACCATTTTTAATGTTAACTAATTATGTATTGATTTTATTCATTTTTATAGATGTGTATTTTTATATTAAAGTTGGCTTTTTTTGTACGTTAGTTCATAGGTATGTATTTAAAATTAAAGTTGGCTTTTTTGTACGTTAGTTCATAGGAATGTATTTAACATTAAAGTTGGCTATGTTTGCATATTTGTTCTAGATATATATTTAACATTAAAATTGGCTCTATTTGTACATCAGTTCATAAATAATGTATTTAACATTCAAATTGGCTATTTTCATACATTTTCTAGTTGCATCACTATAGATGTGTACAGGTATTTCACTTGTTATTACTAGCCTTTTTTGAAAGTTTAATTTTATAGTTGCTTGTTAATTTTCTTAACATAGATGTATGGTTCAGAATTAGACTAAAGGTGGTCACTTCTGACATTTCATTTTATAGATATTTTTATATTGTAGAGGCAGACTTCAATCTTAAATTCAAATTGTATAATAGAGTTTTCTAGTTTTGTGTGCTGTTTAGTCTTAAATTTGCCAACTGTTTTAGTACAGTTTTGTAGTTGTGTGTAAAGTTTTACATTTGCTCACTTTTAGATACAGTTTTATAATTGTGTACATTCAGTTTTAAAATTAAAATTGACTGTAGAAGCTCAGATTGATAGTTTGTGGTGTCCTATTTCATTAGTATAGATATTTAGTTCAATATGTCAATCTACATATACTTGTGTCATACTTTTTTTATATGTATGGTTTGTCTATGACTGTTAGTATTTTAAATATTAAAGCTATTGGTTTAGGTTATTAACATTAATATTACTAACAGCCCCATGACCAATCTCTATATTAATACTAGATGCAATAATCCTATGGGAAGTTATTCAACTTAATTTAGTGGCAAACAAACTAGTTATTGTTGCTTCTAGGATTGGTGACTTATTATTTCTTCCTCATATTTAATTAAATCTCATTTATCAGATCTTTGGCTTGTCCCCAGCCAATCCCAATTACTAGTCATCCATAGAATTAATTAAAATATGGTGAAACCAATAAACATTTTAATAAATAGGATATGACTGAAAATAATATTTACAAGTTTCATTAATAAAAAATTAATACAAATGCCCACATATACCAGTCTTTTTTTTTTCAATGAATGTATGGTTAGAGTCAGATTGATTGAATTTAACAATTGTTGGAGAGCTTAACTCTCAAATAAGAAGCAGTCATAGATGCAGTAAATGACCATTTAGTATTGCACACTCCTCACTTGATTCCCTGGACTGGCTGTAATTGGAAAATTCCCTCAATTCATCAAAATCTCTCAACCTCTCCCACTGGCATATCATTCACTTAGCTGTTGTACTTCTGCATGAAGTTGTAAACACCATTTGTTTATAAACTACACACACCCTAGTGTTATGAGGTTTTATTTTACTCTACAAGTTGTTTTATTGCAGTAGTTTAATTGTTGTTTATATAATGCAAATATTGTACTGTGTTTTTTTTTTAATCCTGTCTCTTAACAGCAGCAGAAAGGATCCAGGTTAAGCAGTTTTTTCAAGATTCGGCCTTGACAGAAAGACCTGTGGTGAGATATAATGAGAAATATAATTTATGACATAATCAAGAAATATCCTTCACATCTGCCAGTTTTTTTATTTACAAACTTTGTAATTCATACAAATAGTCTGTTTGTGACCTTTAGGCCATATATGTTAGTGATTTTGGTGCCAAGATGGTAGCACTAGATAGGCTTGCAGTTAAACTTAAGATGACTGCTTGGTACACAGCTGAAATAGCATTTTTTCCCCAGACCACATGTGACTGGTGACTTTCGCAGTATACTCCGTGCTTCTCAATAAGAATGTAGAATAAATGAATAAGAAGCACTTATAAATCATTACATATTATTTCTTTGTAGGACCTTGACATGTGAAGTAAAGTTGGTGTTAATTTTGAAAATAACTGTATAAAGTTAGTCTTAGTCAAGGAGTTATATTATAGAGGTAGTTGTATCATCTTGGTTTTGCAGGAATAAGTAGCGTTTAGTGCACAAATTTGGTGATTTTCTATAGGAAAGTTTAGTACTTTAATACAGTTATTTCTTGCTGCAACTTGGCTAACTTAAAGCTTATTTCTTTATCTCAGTGCTGTCCTAATTTATTTAATATGTCTTAAACTATGTTTGAAAGAAAAATAATTACACTTTCTAATTTTTCTTTGGCTAAAATGAGTTCTCGCAGCTGTATGTTGACATTATTAAAAATTTGCTTTGGTCCGCATTTCTTTTTGCATGAACCACACATGACTTTTTCTTATATCAGTAAGAATAAAAAAAATAAAGGTGTAACTATAAGCTTTCATCTGATAACACTTTTATTAGCAGAACTTTAAAATTCAAGCTTTGGTAATCAATTAAAAACTTGGCAAATTTTGAAATTGTTGCATACATGCATATGAATAAATATTTTTTCATTGAAAATTGTACTGAGAACAGTGTTTATTCCTGTATGAAACTAACATTTAAAATAGCATGTAGCTTCAGCTGCAATTTAGTACAAAAAGTTTCTGTTAGGTAACCGAAAAAAGCATCTGCTTCATATTCTGCCAATGGCCAGGGTTTGTGTGTTAGAGCTGCAGCAAACTTCAAAAGTGATTATCTTGATGCTTTTTATGATAATATAATTTAGTACTGCTTAACTTCATAAAGCTAAAATTAGTAAAACAAGTATTAGACTCTTAATTAATGGAACTAGCTTATCTTGAAAAGCTTTTTCATTTATTAGATCAAACTAGTTGATTTTTTTTCATAATAAAAGAACCCATTTAAGTAGGTACAGTAGGAACAGATAAATGTTGCTTAAATAGCAACTGATTTTAATATCTTTTGTTAAGATTATTGAAAACTATTACATAATAATGTAATCAAACTTTTTTTAAATATGTGTATCTTAGAAAATATTGTTTATGGATATTATTAATTTGATTTTTTTTCAAAGTGTTTATAATTCATACAACAACAGCTGTTTAAAAAAAATACTTTACTGAAATAATGACATATCACTTAAATACTTATTTACAATATTCCAGTATTTCAGAGAAAAATCATTTATTGCTAATTTTTTTTTAAAAATTAAACAGTGTTTCTCAAAGAAATGGCTATACATCATTCCATTTAGCATTAACAGCCTGTGTAGATCATTGGCTAAAAATAATTTATTAATTTCATCAACTTGTATTAAAAAGAAAATTTCCAAATGTCAAGTTCTAGAAATAGTTGGTGGTAAAAAGATTGCACATAGAGACATATTCATTTGATGTCTATCTTCCTTACAGCATTATTGATTAGTATTAATTTTGCTGTACAGTTCTATTATTGGCACAATATATTTGAAACAGCTGCTGCAATGCAAATTGATTGTATATTATGTCTCATATGGTGGTTGCTGAATGAAAAACACACAGAATTATTATATATATAGTCAAGAGTCTTAATTATTTGAACTCCAGCCTATTGCACATTATCACACAATTCTTAATACCTTAATGTTTTTCTCTACTGACATTGTAGCATCAGGATTAAACTTTCATATCTGAAAAGTTATTTTATCATATGCATATATGAAACACTAGAAATTATTTTCAAAATCACAGAACAGTGAGCTTTTTTCCTAGTGTTTATTGCATTTTGGCACCAGGCATCCTTTATTAGTTGGTCATCATCAGAAAATATACATTAGCCATTGCTATAGAATAAATGCAAAATAATAAAAAGATGCAAAATAGGAGTGATACAAATAATAAATTATAAATAATAATTGATTAAAGATACATGAATATTAATAAACACCAATAAAATAAAATAAATGATAGGAAACTTAAACGAGGCAAAAGCAGTATTGCTAACATATAGGAAAAATTGTTCTTGACTTTTAATCTCTCTAAAATGGTATGTCAGGTAGGCACAGTTTAAAAAACATAAGAAAGTATCTGAACAATAAAAAAAAATCTTCTTGATCTTGCCAGATATAATATAATGGGTTAATTGTGAAAAACCTAGTTGTACTTTTCTCTAACTGAATATAATTTTGTATGGTGTAAAGAGAATACTTTCACTTATCAACATTACATGTATTGCAACAGTAACATAATAGATTATGGTATTGAACTGCTTTGTAATTAATTGTTTTTTTGATTTTTATACTTCCGTCCAGAGGAGAAAACTTAAAAAAGGTGGATTTGTGCCAAGTTCTAGGAAGAATATAGATGTCAGTGGCATTTTTGGCAGTAAGGTAATATTTAGTGAGATTATGAAAATAAGTCATGATCATTTTACATGTGTAATATCATATACAAATATATTAGCATTGACATTGAAAACAACATAAGAAAATGTAGTTTATGTTTAAATATGACAAATATATAAATTCAGATTGTCTTATAATGAGTATTTTCATTTGTTTTAGTTGTGGTTTGATGAATGTCTTATTCTGTTTGTTGTAGTTTGATGAATTTATTAGTCATTCTGTTTGTTATGATTTGATATTTTAATTTTGTTCTAGTTTTGTGATTTGATGTCTTTTTCTTGTGTTCTAGTTGTTGTGGTTTGATGAGTGTCTTATTTTGTTCTAGTTGTTTTGGTTTGATGAGTGTCTTATTTTGTTCTAGTTGTTGTGGTTTGATGAGTGTCTTATTTTGTTCAAGTTGTTGTGGTTTGATGAGTGTCTTATTTTGTTTTGGTTCGATGAGTGTCTTATTTTGTTCTAGTTGTTGTGGTTCGCTGGGTGTCTTATTTTGTTCTAGTTGTTTTGGTTTGATGAGTGTCTTATTTTGTTCTAGTTGTTTTGGTTTGATAAGTGTCTTATTTTGTTCTAGTTGTTTTGGTTTGATGAATGCTTCCCTTTGTTCTAGTTGTGGTTTGGTGAATGCTTTCTCTCTTATAAACAGATGTGATACATTAGTAGGAGTATTCACACAAGCACTCATTCAAGCCAGAGGCCCATTTTAACTTTCAGTGGAAATAAAATATAAGCATTTCCTGGATAACATGCTCCTTGCTCATAGATGTTTCCCTCAGATTATATTTTTATTTTGTTCAGTACTATAATGATATTTGCAAGCCATATCATGCAGTTTGCCAGTATTTTCTTAAGAGTGCCAGATTCTGTTTTATTGTTTGCAGCATCCTTAGCTGTTTGCCTCCTTGTCTAACCTTGATGCATTTTGATTGACTATGTTTGCTTTCAGTGCAGATATTGAAAGAGTATTTTGACTTTCACCCTCCTATGTAGCATTCTCTAACTGTAAGAATGACAGGACATAAGATTGTTTTAGTGTTGGTAAATGTCTGTTAAAAGAAAATAGCCCATAAATGGTTAGTTACTCTTTTTTCTAATGTAAACAAAGAAGACTTTCAACATTCCTGCACTATTGACAGTCGGACACCTGCCTTTATTCCTATGCATTTGGAAATAACACAAAACATAAATAGATGATGCACTGAACTCTGTTAGATGTTATTGTATTCCTCAGAATTTTTCTGGTACTTCTAGGAAATGGAGACCAGTTATAGACTTTAGCACTCTCAACAGTGAATCCATGGGTATTTACTCTTATCAGAGATATAGCAGTGGAAATGTTCAGGCCATTGATAAGAGTAGCTTGTAGCTTTGGTAGCATGACAAATAGTGACAGCCTGCAATCTGCTGATTATTATGGATTTTGTAAACTCTATGGCAGACAGCTCAGGGATATAGAGAAATTGGATATGAAAAAAAATTTCTTAACACCCAAAGTATTATATAATGTAAAGAGTGTACATTTATATTATATAAATATATATCATTGCAAAATTAAATTATATGAATATTCAATGTTTTTATATCACAATTGATTGTCACTATCAGCTGACATCAAAAGTATCAATGGTCACACAGTTAATCAAAGGGATGCCAATAAAATTATAGTTAAAGTTAAGTTTAGAATGTTCTTTTAACAGTGTAGTATCCTATGATTATGTTTTCATGATTACTTAGGTTGAAGACTCTAATAGATGATGTCAATACTGTTATTAAATTCTTACTTGTTCAAACAACTCTCAACAACAATAAACGTACTCAGTTTATTAAAAATCCTGATTACATTTAATACAGTAGTAGTTCACAATAGGACTTTTTTAGCATAAAGTACACTTCTGTTCATTAATAAATTAGCTATTGTAGGATTGTACTAATTTATTTCCTGCAATTATTAATTTGCAAATAAACATCTTTTTGTAGATTTCCTTTATATATGTATTTTTAACATTGCAGACAGTGGATTTAATGAAAACATTTCCTAAAAATGCAGTATGGAATCAAGGTAAGTTTCCAGCATACACAAGTGGCACTTCATTTAAATTCTTTTCTTCCATTTAATTGTAACCCTTTTGGGTTTACTTTAACATTAATTTTTAAATAGTTTATTTACTTGTATTGTTTATTTTTATAATTGTCACATGAATCTGAACTTTATAAAATGTAGTGCCAGTGGATAAATACAAATTTACACTGTAGTAATGTGCTTGGATGTCACTCCATAAAACACAATAAACACATAAGCATAACATTTAAAATGTATTTATGTGAAAGATTTTTTTTTTTTTTTTTTTACACAAGTGATAAAGCATTAACTTAAATAGTATCAGTATTTATGATAGTTAAATAAATGAGATGAAAAATAAAAAGAATCATCTCAAAATAATAAAAAATAATATCTAATGTAGCAGAACCCCAAGTCATAATTTCTAAAAATAAGTTTTACATGAAATTGTGAAATTGTGCTTTGAGAACTCAAAGAATCCTCAAATTATGTAATGTATGATCTTTGAGTTCTCAAAAGCACAATTTCATGTTAAGTTATTTTTAGAAATTATGACTTGGGTTTCAGCTACATTAGATATTATTTTGAGATGATTCTTTTTATTTTTCATAACATTTATTAACCCTCGTAAATACTGATACTATTTAGGTTAAGGCTTTATCACTTCTGTGACATGTCATATCTTTCCCGTAAATACATTTTAAATGCCTGTGTGTTTATTGTGTTTTATGGTGTGACAACTTTTAGATTGATTGTTTGTTGATTTATAATGTATAGCACATATAAAGTAGACAGTTTATGTCTGTGGCTATTTCATAATTTAAATATAAAATTCTGTTTATTTTTGAAATGCAAAAAAAAAGGTTACTTGGTAAACAAAGTGGTGTTTTTGTGCATGTGTTTGTGTTTTTGTGAGAGTCATGACTTTTATTTCCTTACATATGAAAAGTGGCATTACACAACTACTTTTTCTTTAATGTTTATTTGTATAATAGAATTTCATTATACAACTACTTTTTCTTTAATGTTTATTTGTATAATAGAATTTCATTATACAGCTACTTTTTCTTTAATGTTTATTTGTATAATAGAATTTCATTACACAACTACTTTTTCTCTAATGTTTATTTGTATAATAGAATTTCATTATACAACTACTTTTTCTTTAATGTTTATTTGTACAATAGAATTTCATTATACATCTACTTTTTCTTTAATGTTTATTTGTATAATAGAATTTCATTATACAACTACTTTTTCTTTAATGTTTATTTGTATAATAGAATTTCATTATACAGATCTCATTTGTCAGAGTGTCATTTTATCTAAATCAATTTTCATCACTCTTTATGTCAGTTTGTATTGCTTTTTAAATAAATTTTTATTTCTGTTGGATGCTTGGAATCCATACATGGAACCATTGAACCAATAACACCTATCAGTCATTGATTCTTTTATTATTTATCTTTGAAATTATAATACTTAACACTTATGAGTCATTGATACTTGTATTGTTGATCATCAGAACACTAAATCCATTGAATAGAGTTGGTAATGCTTATGAAAATAATGTGCACAGAGTTGTTAATAGACAAAATTTTATTAAGCTTAATTAAATTAGATTATTTACAGTATTGTAGTTATTCCCAAATACTGCAAAATTATATTCTGTTTATTTTCATAAATGTTTCAATACTACTTTCAGAGAGGTAAAGTTTGAGTGCTAAAAAGATGAATGCCTTGTTGGGACATTGGTTCCACTTATATGTTCTTGGTCAGTACTTTCAGAGATTTTTATAATCCAATGTAGTCTCAGCCCCACAGAGCTCAGATCATCCAGTCTTTACTATAGGAATTTTTGTTTTGTTTTTTTAGTAGTTTTTTAAATTTACATTTTATTTTAGAATCCTTTTTTGCTCCCAACTTTATATTCTGAATTAATTAAACAGAAACAGACTGGATGCGGTTTCATTATCTGGTGCAAACTGTACAAGAAGATTTTATCCTCGTTTCTCAGTATACATTCAGGTAAAGTAATATTAAATCTATTTTTTTTTCTTCTGCAAATCTGTCATTTAAATAAAGTTGTTGTTTTTTTTAACCCCTTCCCAATGCATTTCTTGTGCATTCAATTAAACCTGTTCTGTATAGATTTTATACTGCATTTCATAGCATGTGTGTTAACAAAGTATGCACTGAGCATATTACAGGCAGGGTGGGAAATAAAGTCAGAGGTGTATCATTTACAGTGCATCTGCATGTACATCTGCATGTACTATATATAGATATTATTTAAAAAGTCAAACTTAATGTGAGCCTATAATTTAATGTTTATTTATAATGAAAAAGTAAGACATGGCAAAAGCAAATTTTATTATAATACTGAATGGTCTAATTTTTTTTTTTTTTATCTTGCTCACCCTTCTATTCAATTTTTATATCATTATAATTCCTGAAGATATAGGTCAAAAAGCATGCTTACTGTTTCTAAAAATAGATTTTTATGGTCAATTTCCAATTTTCACTGCTCATGTTTATAATCTTACAACAAATCACTCACATTATTATTGTTATATTTTAAGTATAAACCATTGAATAGAAGCACTGGAACACACTGTACTATATGGATGTACAAACAACCGGAGAAAATTAAAAGAACCATCTTCTGGTCCAGGTGGGACTGAGCTAAAACAGCAAGGAGTAATGCAGTGGACAATAGAATTAAAAAGCAATAATTGCTTTGATGGCTTTGTTGTGAAAATGTATAAATTAGGTAATAATGATAATATCAACTTTACTACAGTGTAAACTGTGCACTGATTTTAGCAGACATGTTTGCACTCAGCTATCCGAAAACAAAATTCCCATGTTTAGTTTTTAGTTTTAAAATAAATAAGTTGATTTAATGTGCTTTTGGAATGCATACCTGCATGACTGACAGCAATGAGTTGATACATAAAACCACGACTCAACTGAAGAAAACAATGCATGCCTATCTTTTTGTGTATCACTTAGGTCCTACAGAATCCAGCATGTGCTTTATTAAAAAAAAAATTTAAGACTGAACAAAAAATACATTATTTTTCAAATTATTGTTTGTTGTGACAATACTGAATTTGCATTGTGACCTAATTAAATCAAATAAACCACACACCATTTCCTTGTCTCAAGCTGGCTGAATTTGCCAAGCAGAAATGAGCTGTATATAATTCTCTTTGAGTAGAAGAAGCAAGAGTGAGAGCTGCACACCACTTTGTTTAGATCAGCTGAGCTGAGTTCTCAATTTTCTTTAGGTTCAATTGCAAATTGAGCCAGCAGTTGTCTAGAAACGGAGGTGTCTTTGAATTAATGTCAATTTTAGATGTGGTAACTAGATCTTCTTTGTCAAAATCTTTAGCATTTGTGAGAGTGCTCTGATTGGCTTAAACTTGATGAATTCTGCTGAAATTGTTCTTGTTAAATAAGTGTTTAGCATGATTTGTTTCATTCATTTCTTGCCTCCCTTGGATGCTCCATGTGCTTGAGTTCCTTATCTCCATCCTACAAATGTGGTAGATATTTACGTGTACAGAGTGATTGGTGTTTCACCAGGTGGTTAAAGAAAAGGTTCTTGCTGGTCCAGCATGAATTAGAACAGTACTTCTCAAACTGGATGGCATGGAGTCAAACTAGGAGCCATGAGATATTTCAGTATTTCTTTTATAAAAAAGTCATAAAAGTCAGTAGCAGGCTTCAATTTGTTTGGTTTTTTTGTATTCGAGAGATGTATATATAAGAATAAATAAGTGTTGTTAGTGACTCCTAACTAAACATTTTATCATTTAATTTGGGGGCAAAAAAAATATATCTGTTTTATTAGTGTTTGAAACATTTCCCAAAGTAACAAATTTTACATGAACTAGTAATAAGAATAAAATATTAATCAGAGTCCCCTTAATATATCTCTGTAGTAGTGGTGACAAAATCTGCCATTTGGAATCACTCTTACAATTACATGAAGTAGGCAAGTGGTGAAGAAATTCTGCTAATCAGAATCACGGTTTCATGAAATAGGCTCTAATGGTGAAAAATGTCAATCACTTAGAATCTCCCTTATGTGAACTAGGCAGTGTTGGTGAAAAATCTTACCCTTTACTGGGATCAAGCAATTCTCTTACTTGAAGCAGGCTGAAAGGTCATTGTATTATTAAATATTAATTCCTAGTTGTTTCATTTATAAATAAAAATGTTTATATTTGACAAGTTTATATTTTAAGATTTGGAACAAATATTTTGTAGATCAAAAAAAAAAAAAAAAGAAGAGATTTCTTGTACTTTTTATGCTGAAATTGAAAGCTTTTGTTAAGAATACTTGATTGATGTGTTTGTAACATTATTTCAAATGAAGGAGAATTAAAAATCAAATAAACATATTGTTTAGAATGTAAATATAAAATAATATAAGTATTATTGTTGAACATACATTTTTAATTTGTATATGCTTGTAGTTTTTTACTTGATGTTTTTTTTCTTGAAAACTGGTAATTTTTAATGACTTTTGTGTACTTCAATTTAATTATGGTATATTTTTTTGATTGTTTAAAATTATATACATGATGTTTAATATGTGTGTTTGCTTATGTTCTTAACTCATTGAAAACTAATAAATATTTTAGATTGCTTTGAGTTCAGATGAATATATTATAATGTGAATAATATATATCATTATTTCTTACAGAGACCCAGGAAATGTCTTTGAAAAAGGCATCATGCTGGCTGATATGTTCAAAGAACGACCAAATCGTAGACTTAAATGCAATTTAATTCTGCTGTTATTGGTGGTATATATGATTGAATCATTTCACTTGAATGTTTTGATAAAGCAGTCACACTTACAAACTATTACATTTTTACAAATTAATTATTACATTACAGAAACAATTTTTAAAATTTCCTTTTTCCTTTATTTTGTTTTACTTTAATTTTTTTTTTAATTAGGAAAAGGTAATTGGTCACAGAATAACTCACAGGCAGAAATAGTATTATAATATACAAAGAGAAATTCTTAAGTGTAAATTGGTTAGAATCTGTTTTGCAGACATATAGTAATTATTGTGTTTCCAAATAATTGTTTAATATTTTTGATTTCTATCAATGTTTGGGAAAATACAGTTGAAATTTAATTTCTTTCTTCAGCTTCTTTAACATGTGTGATTATATTTCCACTGCCATGGTGAGTTTTAAACTGGATTATTGGGTAGGTTGCCCTGTTGATCAAATGAAAAGTGAACCAGAAAGCTTGCTAGTTCAGAGCTGGTGCTAAGAGATGGTTGAAAAAAAAATAATATGAGCAAAAAGAACATTGAAACAACACTAAAACAGATAGTGATTTAGATTTGAATGGCAACAGACAAAAATATTTTAATGTATCCAGATGTAAATTTATGAAATAGTACAAATTGATATATTGATTATTTATTTAACAAAACATCCACTGTAAAAACCAGATTTAAAATGAAATGTTTTATTTGATCCCAATGTGACATTTTGTCAGTAAGAATGGTGCTTACTCTTTAAATTTCAAACCACATGGTAATTATGCTTGCTAGGGCCAGATCATTATGCTTTGTTTGATAAGGCATTTTGATAAATATATTATATTATGATGCCAGCTTGATAAACTACTTTGAAGATCGATTTTTTAAGTCCATAAAAGGTGTAGTTTTAAGTTATGCCTCAATGCCTTTCTATATTTGAAAGCTATTTTTAATAATTTTTTGCTAGTTTAAGTTTTTATGCTTTTGTTTGAGTGTTCATCACTTTACACACATGGTTGGTATTTTTTCAAATGTATGATTATATATGCTATTTATTACTTTAAATGTTTTCTCATAGTTCTTGCCTTAATGCTTGTGATGTAAGAGTGTGTGTGTGTTTGTGTGCGTGTAAGAGAGAGAGAGAGAAACACATATTCTAGATTTAGTTCTGTTCTTGTCTTTTCTTTCTTCTTTTTACCTGTATTCCTGTCCTAGCTCTCCCCTCACCTCATTTATGTATAACCAAAACATTAAACAACTTTTGAAAGTAAAAACATTTCTAAAGTTTTCAGATAATGCATTCTCTATTCCTACATATTTTACTTTATTTATTTAATTTTTTTGTGCAAATTGTATGATACATTGCAGTATTAAATTCTTTTGAAGAAATAGCAGATAGTTTGACTAGTTTAAAATTATTTACATTTTTTAAATGAAAGTTTATTTTTTTTAAAACCTTCAGTATTCATATTATTATTTTATAAGGTAATTTTTGCATTATCTTTTGTGTGGAAAATAAGTTTGCATTTTCATATAACTACATATGCTGTCTAATACAAATGAAGAAATATATATACTTAACAGGCCTCTCTAGAATTTGTCTTGCCAGCTCGCCTTGTGAAAGATACTTTGGAAATTGGAATGCTGCAGAAAATTGGGTAAATTTAAACAAGGGATCACCCCCCTCTAAATGTGCCTCTATCCCTGCCTTTTTATTTTTTAAATAGCCATTAATCTCTCTATAATATATTGCATCCTAGATCAGGTTTTCTCAACCAGGATAGTGTTCTGAAAGAGATTGCTAAGGGTTCCCCAAGAGATCATGATTGAAAAAAACAAAATCATCATAGATATAGTAATTTTTATAGACATCACAGATATAGTAATTATTATGGGTTCTCTGAGCCTGAAAATTATTTCAAGGGTTTCTCCAGTATAAAAAGGTTGAGAAAGGCTATCCTAAATACTACATATGAACTGTAGATACTTTGCACAGATATATAGTCACAAAGGTAGCCTGCCTACCTTACCCCCCCCCCCACTCCCAACACATACACACACACACACACACACACACACACACACACACACACACACACACACACACACATACACACACACACTATTTGTTTTCTTTTCCTTTAGTTGCACATTTAAAGTTAAAGTCTTCTCAGAGTTTATGTCTTAAAAGTGTTTGGAAAATTAAACCTGAAGCAGTCCCCTTCAGCCAATCAGCAAATTGCCAACATATACTTTCATATACTTCTTTTAGCTTTACTTTTAATAGCTTGTGTTAAATTATGTATGTTTAGTGATAGTGATAAAGGATTGAGATACCATTTTGCAAGAATTTAGATTAATGCAAAATTTTCAGATACCTGTCAGTGCTGTAAAATTAAGTTGACTGTAATAAGCTAATGTACTAGTGGACGAACAATTGGACAGATGAACAGAGAAGAATAGTTGAAAATTTAAGGAAAATTTGAGTTAAATGAGCAATTTTTACTATCGTTAATTACCATTTCACTGCTTGGTATTTTAAACATATTTATTTTTTTCTCAAGCAAATTTTCAGCGCTTTAACACTCAATACTGTCTGCTCAGAAACAACAGCAAATAAATAAGTAAAAGTAGAATGCTAGAAGAGAAAAACTAAATAAAGTTTGGAAGCTATATTTCCTTGAATATGGCTGCCATTTATCATGAACACTATTTTCAGGAATCAGTATTATTTGTTCATTATACTAATAGGGTCACATACAATAAAAAGAGTTGAGTAGATTTTACTGATCTTAAATTTAGGTTCTGAATATGGAGTTTACAAAATATATTTTCATTTATTCCATTAAAAAAATACCCAACAGTTATATTTTCATTTATACAGATTTGTAACTTTCTTTCTTTTGAAAGATCAATACACACTATGGGTTTGTTTTTGTTGCCCAAAGCCATGAGATGTAAAGTTGCCTCGCTTCTCTTTGGTGCACTGAAAATGGACAAAGACAGCAATGAGGTACACCTATTTGGATTTCCTTTGGTGTTTTTGAAAAAATAATTGAACTTATTTCCTTTATTTCTTCATGTGTAGTCATTTAACTTATTTCTTTTATTTCTTCATGTGTAGTCATTTAACTTATTTCCTTTATTTCTTCAATGTTTAGTCATTTAACTTATTTCCTTTATTTCTTCAATGTTTAGTCATTTAACTTATTTCCTTTATTTCTTCAATGTTTAGTCATATTAACTTATTTCCTTTATTTCTTCAATGTTTAGTCATTTAACTTATTTCCTTTATTTCTTCAATGTTTAGTCATATTAACTTATTTCCTTTATTTCTTCAATGTTTAGTCATATTAACTTATTTCCTTTATTTCTTCAATGTTTAGTCATTTAACTTATTTCCTTTATTTCTTCAATGTTTAGTCATATTAACTTATTTCCTTTATTTCTTCAACGTATAATCAATTCTTGATTATCTGGGATGGGGGAAAAGATAACCAAGATAATCCAAAGCAAGGTAGTTAAGATAAACTTTAACAATAATCCAAAGTAAGGTAGATAAGATAATCTTAAACATTAACCCAAAGCAAAAGTTAGATAAGATATTCTTAAACAATGTTCAGAGATGGAATTAACTCTCCTACCACCACCCAAAAAGGGAAAAAATATTCTGCTGTAGATCACTACTATACTTTAGTATTATGTTTATGATATACACCCAAAGTTAGTATACGTTATATATTTTGTATCATGCATATGAACATAAATCTATATTTAGTATACATTATATACTTTAGTATCATGCTTATGATATACACCCAAAGTTAGTATACATTATAGATTTTGTATCATGCATATGAATATAAATATATAATTAGTATACATTATATGCCTGAGTATCATGTATATGAATATAAATCTACATTTAGTATACATTATATACTTTAGTATTATGCTTATGATGTACACCCAAAGTTAGTATACATTATAGATTTTGTATAATGCATATGAATATAAATCTATATTTAGTATACATTATATATTTTAGTATCGTGCATATGAAATCAGTGTGCTATTGGTAGAACTCTGGGCACTGTTACAAGTTTATCTATTTTTGTGTTTGTATATTTTATAAATGCTACTGTTCTCAACAGGATTAATGTTATAAGTCAGCTTATTCCTCTCCATATCCCTTTCTCCCATCCCACCTTCAAGAAAGCAAGAGTCAAAAGAGTCAACTAATTATAATTTTAAAGTACTGTAAAAGCACACATCTTTTCATAGACATTCTTTAAAACTTAATAAACACATTTTATTTTTATCATTAAAGGTGTACTGCATAAATAGCAAATAATTGTATTGAGAATACCAATGTAATAGTAATTTGTAAAACTGGATTATATTTACTTTTAAAATTTGTTAATCTTTCAGCGAATCCATTAGCAGTTGCTCTGTTTGTCCAACACCCTGTAGAAACTTCATTTCTTTTCCCTGTTTGTTTTCATTTGTATGTACTTTGCACATATCAGTAAAAAAAAAAAAGGGAAATCTTTTAAAAAATACATTTGAAAATTCCTATCTTCTATTTGTGATTCTCCCACCTGCACATAGCTGTGTGTTGAAGAAAAACATTTTTCTAAATAAAATAAGTTTTCTGAATATTTATGAGATGTAGATTCACATAAGGCCCTTTCAGCCTTCCTACTGTCTTTTCACTTTGTATATTTTCTTTTGTAAGTGCTTTTATCTTTTATTTTCTCTGTAAAGTTCACTGACCTCTTCTGACTATGGCTTGTATATCTGTGATGCCATCAATATTTGCTCTCTATGTTCGTAAGCATTTAGGAAAATAGCTGATTTTACTTAAACAAATAAAAGTTCATGTGTGAATATATTTGTAAAAGATGTACATAACTTAAGTAGTGTTATTTATTTCAATGTTTATACTTTTAGGATGGTGGTCTGACTACCAAGGTTTATCTGAGTCTTTATCAGCTTGTGTTAGAATTGACACGACGGAGTGAAACAATAAATTTCAAGGAGGAGTTAAAACCTTCCAAACTTAAATCACAGTAAGTGCTCATCTTAGTTTTTCAAAAATAAATAACAAAAGTTATGTTGTTGTACATGATCAAGTGCTGTTGTTTAGAACATGATTTTGTCTATATTTTTGCAGCATTAAATCCTCATGAAAGGATAGTCAACGATCGATCTTACATTATAAATGCAAATGCACTGAACTAAAGGGTTTTCAATATTCCAAATGTTTTAGAAATATCAAAGGGAAATACTAAATAGTGCATTTGTATTGCTGGAATGGTAATTGAGTTTGCTTTCTATACCACTTTGTATTCATTTTGGACATTTAAAGAGCAGTTTAGTTTCTGTCTGTACCACTTTGTATTCATTTTGGAGCAGTTTATTAATAAAGAGCAGTTTATTTTCTGTCTTTATACCACTTTATGTTCATTTTGGACATTTAAAGAGCAGTTTATTTTGTCTGTACCACTTTGTGTTCATGTTAGACATGGTCAGAGAGGAATTAAGTTTGCTTTGTGTTCGTGTTGGACACTTCAAGAGAATATTTTTGGTCTGCATCACTTTGTCTTCATGCTGGACATTTGCACGTATAATGGTTTTTTTTCTTAATGCCACATTGGGTGCCAGTAAAATTTTAAAGTTCAAGTAGTGTCTTCTTTAATATGTACACACTCTTCATCAACACAATGCTCTTTCTCTGCTTTCATCTCTGTCTTCTATATTAATATACACACAATCTGCATTGACACAATACTTTTTCTTTACTTTTAACTCAGTCTTCTTTGATATAACAACACTGCTTAACACAATGCTTTTCCCTGGTTTCGTTTCACTGTCTTCTTTCAAATGTGCCAGACTGTCAGAATATAGCCGCGCTCTTTGGGTACAGGAATATGTAAAATGTGTATGTCAGCAACTTATGTTATTGTTGAGTTTATTAATTACAAATATTATTGCATGTTAACTTAAAACAAATAGTACATTAATATTATTGTGATGTGTGTTAACTAATTATGTGTGCTATTTAAAATTACATTTTTCTTACTTTTTTTTTGTTTTTTTTGGGGGGTAGTACTTTTTTTGTATATTAGACTGATTTATTCTGTTTTTAACATTAATAAATATTAACAAAATATAATTGAGAAAGAGAAAAATATTCTTATCCACAGAGGATTAAAAACAAAACTTTTTATTTAAAGGTGCGTATCATTACATGTTTGTTTTTATTTATGGTTCATTTGAAATAATGATGCCTTTATTAGCTTGCATGACAGTATTAGAATGAATAAAAGACATTTTGATATTCTAATCTTTTGTGCATGATCATGGTTTTGATATTATAACTGTGTGTGTGTGTGTGTGTGTGTGTGCGTGTGTGTGTGTGTGTGTATAATTCATTTTAATATGGCAATTATTTAAGATGACTTTCTTTACAAGTGACAGATTATAAGTAGATTGTTTTTGACTATTATTTAATTGTAGGTGAGTAGACTGCAGGCATTCTATAAACAAAATTGAAAAAAAAATAAAAAACCATAGATTGGTATACTGCAGGCACATCTTAGTTTGGCTTTCAATATAAGTTTGTTTATAAGTCAATAAACTATGAGTGTTATTTAGCTGTTTATTATTTTGTGCAGTTATTAGTTGATATTTTAGATAGGTCTTTATTAGTTTGACTGTGTTCACGATTATATATTTAACTGTAATTTTTGAATGTGTACATAACACATGATTTTGAGTGATAATTTATGTGATTTGTTGATGTATTTACATATAATTACCTGAGATTTTTAATAATGTATAGAATGTGATCTTCTTTGTGTATTTACATGTGATTTTGATTATGTATTTATATGTGATTTTGTTTCTTTTGTTTTCATGTGATTTTAATTGTTTACATGTGATTTTGATTGTATTTATATGTGATTTTGATTCTTTGTATTTATATGTGATTTTGATTCTTTGTATTTATATGTGATTTTGATTGTATTTATATGTGATTTTGATTGTATTTATATGTGATTTTGATTCTTTTGTTTTCATGTGATTTTAATTGTTTACATGTGATTTTGATTGTATTTATATGTGATTTTGATTGTTTGTATTTATATGTGATTTTGATTGTTTGTATTTATATGTGATTTTGATTCTTTGCTTGATGTGATTTTCATTTTGTATTTATATGTGATTTTGATTCTTTTGTTTTCATGTGATTTTAATTGTTTACATGTGATTTTGATTGTTTGCTTATATGTGATCTTATTATTTACATTATTTTTTATTATTGGACTGCAGATTAAGTCAGCAACTACTTTCTAGTACTAAACATGTCTTGAATTTAACATTTGTTTGTAAGTCTAATGATAAGAGGACTTGCTGTCAATTGTTTGCTGTATTTTTGTTTACAGTATGTATAAACTTATAAAAAAGATTTATTGGTGGAATTACTTTGAATTTTCATTGTGTTTTGTAGATTTCAAGAATGCAGACACTTTTTGGCAATGGAGGTGTTGCAGATGATGTGCTGTGTGCCAAACTTCTTGGATTATTTGGGCAGGGATTTGGGTAGGTGTCATGAGTTTGGGCATGTTGACTTCAAGTTCAATGAGAAACATTATCCTTTTGAATCTACATGTGAAGTGAATTTTTTCTAGGTTTGAAAATACATGTAATCAGTTTGAACTGACATTAGGAAAGTACTGAGTTGTGTTTTCATTTGTTTGGCGATTTTCAGGAGTGGTGAATCTTGTCAAGATTGCCACAACAGATACAGACATCATTGACAAGTTGGCTCATGTCTCTGAGAGTGATGGAAATGAGGTGAACATTCTCAGTATAAATATTTGATCAACTACACAGAGTTTTTCAGATTGTTTAATGTGGTTTAATAAGTTTGAATAACAATTGAAGAGCAGTTAATTTATTAGTCATTTATTAAAACAAACTAATTTAGTTAATTTATCTGAGAAAGAGAAGACAAATGATGAAAACCTTTTACAACATAGAGTTAACTTGTCACAGCAAGGTTTATAGATTTATGCTTTCCTAAAATACTACATCAGTAATACTTACATATACATTATAGTCATTATTTATATTAATTTGGCAGGAGTTTTGTGAAAAGAAAATGTATTTATAATTGTATTCTAAAGTACCTATCTTTTACATGGTGTTCTCTCAGCACAATTACTTGATTATAATTCAGTAGAAGGTTATAAAAACAGACAATACCAGCACAATTACTTGATCACAATTCAATAGAAAGTTTATAAAAACAAAATGTGTACCAGACAAAACTCAGCTATAGCGACATGAGTTTCATATGGTTTTAAAAAGCCCCACATTCATATACACAAAGGTAAAATGGAGATCAGATAGATATCTGTAAATGGCAAGTCACTTAATAATGTAAGGAAGTGATGATTGAATTCACTAAATATTTCGATTAAATGTGCAGTGAAGGAAAATGCATCCACGTCTAGCATCTATGAATTTAATTTATTTATTTACTTTTTCATAGCCTACCCTCTATTGCTCAGGCCAGACAGTAAAATTAAGGCATGTTGACAGCTCAAAGTCCCTTCTCTTGCTTTTGTTTCTAGCATTGCTAAACAGTAATATTGTGTTTATGATTAGCTAGTGTACAGTGTGTGCTAAGGTACATACTTTTATCATTATATACCTGTTTGATGTACTTTATAATTGTATTAGAAGTTTATATATTTAGAAAGGAAATTGATTCTATTATTAATTGATGTATTTTTTTTAATGATGACTGATACAATTGAATTTGTGTATTTTATGATTTATGTGTGTGAGAATACTTTTTCTTTAGCCAGCCAACAGAGATTTTATATTAGATCTGATCTTTTTATTATACTGTATATTAGTAAAACATAATTATTGTAGTTTCATTATATACTTGAATTATTACAGAACTCTTAGGCATTTAGTTGTAATTGATATTTGAAAGCAAGTGAGGAAACAGAAATTATTTTTGGGTGGCAATTTAGCCTGTTTGTCTCCTGGTTTCAGGAGCATAAGATGACAGTCACTTTTTCAGGATATAATTGGTGCATAAGGGTTCTAGAGAACAGATTAACAACAGTTTAGGTTGTAAATGGACTTAGAGCCTAGTTTTGTAGAAAAACAAGAATACACTGTAGAAATTAGAAGGAAATAGAAAGTTGTATGTAGCAGTAGAGACAGCTGTAAAAAATATTGTTATTGTATTGCTCTTAAATTGCATGCATTATAAAAGGTATGCATTTTATGTACTGTGCCAAGGACTTAGACATTTGCTGTCTCACTTGTGCTATTTAATTGTTTACTGTTCTGATCCCTCAGTCCAGAGATGGCATTTTATAAAAATAAAACAACTGCTATTACAAAGACCTCTGTGCCTCATTTGGTGAATATTTTTTAACATCTAGCGCTGCATGTAGATGACAAGAAGAAAACACCGGACAACGACTCACTCATTATATATTGCAAGCCCTACATCATACACCACACCATCCCACTCCTTACATTGGGTGCTGCAAGCAGGATACAAGAAGATAACCCCAGACAACAATTCACTCATCATATCTTGCCAGCTATACATAAGCCCCTAGCCCTCCTTCCCCTTACATATGGCTGCAACTTCTTTCCTATGGATCTTGTGCACCCTTATTTTTGTTTGATTTTTAGCTATCAAGTAATGATACTTCTGCAAATTGTTGACTGCTTAATTTGATGTTAATAGTAATGTTGGAAACATAAGAAAGAATATAATATATGTGGTTGTTATACATAAATTTGCATTTCCATAATTCCTCTTCTGCTGATCCTTGAAGACTTTAAAAAAATTGTTGTTCAAAATTAATTCCATGGAACTGGCCTGAGTTAATCAGAGGAGTAAGTGTAAACTTATGGTGACTGCATTATTCAGATTTTTAAAGAGAACAAAAAACAAAAGTATAATAATTAAAACATGTCTGTTTTTAATTGGCTAAAGTACACATGACTGCCATTGTCACTTGATATTGCAGGCCTTAAGGAAGAATATCACTGAAGAGAAAATTAGGTTTCTCTTGATCAAAGTGCAGGAAGAACTAACAGATGCCTCCACCAAGTCTTTTAACTTGTCACCTTGTGATAAAATTTTAACAGTAAGGATGTATCTTCTCTTCTTGACTTAAGTACTTTGGATATGTGTATAATTATATAAAATTTTTCTGCCTTTATTTAAAGTATCCTGTCAATAAAGTGTAATATCTATCTATTTGTGTGTCTACCTGTCTGTCTATCTCTCATATATATATATATATAAAAGCACAGTTACTCGTATTATTTTTGTATTTATTCAGGATAAATCGTAAGCAGTATTAAACTATTTTTTTCTTGATGAAACATTTCTTTTTCCATTATCAGGGAATGTTGGACACTTCTTGTACAGTGCTGCCACCTACAAAACAAAAAAAAAAAAGCAAGCTAAGAAAGTTTGAGAAACACTGACCTAGGATATGAATATTGAAGATTCCTAATTCTGTCAATAGAAGGTTTATCAATGAAGAGTTAGCTCCCTCACTATATATGTGTAACTATCTACAAATTATTTGAAAAATAATGAAATAAAAAGTTAGTCTTAAGGATTATTGTTGATGTTATACACATTAGAAATTTTAAGTTATACCTGTCATATCAGTGTTTGCAGATCTATTTTAAAATAAATTTCTTGGGTCTGTGGGTGTAATGATACATTTACAAATATACATTTTGATACACACAAAATAAAACACATTTAATTTTTTTTTCAGACATGCATTAAATCTTTTGTATTTGTGTATGTGTATTTATTTTGTTTTATTTTAGAAAAGTGGTGCATTGCCTATGAAAGGAGAGAATACAGCATTGAACAAAGCAGAATACTTGTTGAAAGGAGTGACTTCTCCTGATAAGGATTCTCCGGTCATTCTTCAACACAAAACTTCTGCCACCAAAGTCTCCACCAAATTTCCACGTATGCTTTTACCATAGAATATTATAAATAATATTTCCTGTTTTATCACCAGAACATGAAATTTTTTTTTTAGTTTTTAAAACTGCTATGCTTATCAAATGATGATTGTTTAAGGATGTATTCAGTTATAGTATTTGTTCAAAAATCTACTTGTTACTGGAACATGTCAGCATTAAGTTACAGATTGGATGATCAAACTTTTTAATCATTATCTTCAAATTTCAACTAGGTAATTTGATTAACAGTTACATACCTTATAGATTATCATGTACTTTTATTAAATCTTATTCAGATATAACTTATTCTGGAATGCTAAAGATATAATATTTTAATTCAGTTGTATTTTTACTGTAACGAGTGAGATAGCAGGTTGCCCATGAAAGAAAGGAAAATATACATAATACCACCTCACCTCAGTTTTGATTTCTGATATATATATAAAACATTGTAATAAACATAATTTAACATGAGATGGATTACACTTAGGCTTTCTTATATTTTATCAGTGTAATTTATGCATATAGATAATGTAGGCCTATTTATGTTACCAGAATAACAGATAATGCTCAGCTGAGAAGGAAATGGTGTTAGTTTCTACAGAACTGTTTATTTTTGTACATTGGCAACAAATTGTAATATTCTGGAGAGTGACAGACTCGTGTGTAGAGTTATTAAAATGAAGAAGTGGGAAGTCATCATCACTAGAACATTCAAGTTCACTTCCTAGTTGAACATGTACTTGAGACACTGCCTTTAAATGAGAACATGAATGCTGGGTAACAAACTACAAGAACATTTTATTCACAGCATTAAATCTAAAATGTAAATATTTAAAATTTGCATTCAGCCTACAGGAAGTACCATCTAAATTAGAGTAATTTTGAACAAGATCAGACCATGTTTCCTAAGCAATATTAGAGGCAGGCACTTGATAACTATATGATAGAGTAAATGGACTTTACTGTTAATTGCTTTCTTCCATCCACCCTGATGTGAGGCCATGCTTTCATTTATCTTTAGTAATAACAGTTATTTATTTACTGCCACGTTCAATAACTTTGTGGCATTTAGAATCATTATTGGTTAAATTTACCAGCAAAAATTATAAAGTTTACTGTTAATAATTTTGTTCTTCTATGATCTTTTAGATTTGGGTGACAGATTGCTACTAGGTCCACAAGTAAGTATCACTATCATTATCAGTAGTATTAATGTCATTGTCTAATATCATTATTTAAGAAGTATTGTCATTATAATAGTGGTAATGTCATTGTCATTACATTATTATTATAGTTATTGAGGAATCTTTAATATTATATAAGTTGTATTAATTACCTTCACTTCGCTTGATGAAAATTTTATGTGCATACACCTTTCAGACATGTTTGCATAGAGCCTGCCATATTAGCCATAATATATTTCATATTTTGCAAAACTTGGTAGACTGTTTCTAAAATAATTGCTTCATTTTGTTGTAGTGCATATATTTTGTGACATGCCAAGTTTGAAAGGTGATATTTTGGGATGGTAAAATAAAATGGGGAGTGATAAGTTAGGGAGATGGTAATGGGGGATAGCAGTGGGTTAAAATGGTGTGATTTCTATGAGTTTATTATGGATACAAATAACAAAATTATGTCTGTGTGAACATTTTGCTTGCTGAGAAAGTGAGAGTATGACTGAAAATGGGAGTAGCACTCTTGATTCTAACAAAATAGATCATCATCAGATTAGAGTTGACACAAGTTGAATGTACTGTGTAAACAACACCTAGTACTGTTAAAATACGTTTTTTAAAAGCAGATTGAGAAATTAAATATACTAAATAAACAACATGAAGTACCTTTGAAACATTTATTTTATAATGTAGATCAGTGTTGCCACTATCTCAGTATTGAATGTGCTACACAGAACAGCACCAAGTACCTTTGAAATATTTTAGAAAAAATAGATCAGTGCTGCCACTATCTCAGTATTGAATTGCTATGTAGAACAACACCAAGTACCTTTGAAACATTTATTAAAATGTAGATCAGTGTTGCCACTATCTCAGAATTGAACATACTCCATAAAACAACAACTAGTACTTGTGAAAAATTTAATAAAATGTAGTACTGTTCTTGATTTCATCATTGATGTAGAGATAGCAAACTACTTGAAAGACCTGTTTTTGTGACTTAGTATATTTATTGGAGAAAAATAATTTATATTGACTTCAAACAGAGAAGGGAAAGGAACAAATTGATAATGACATAAACTTTATACAGAGAAAGGTAAAGGAACAAATATAATTATTCATAAAGAAACAAAATCATTTTAAAAAATAGTAATCAACATTTTAACAATTTTTTTTAAAAACTAAATTATTTGGGAGCAATTATGAGAGACTAAATACTCTTTCATAAAATGTTACTCTTTGTAGAGCTGAATTATTTTCCATTCCTCAGGTTGAATACAGTGACTGCTTTGGGGAGTTTATTAATTTTTTTTATGTTAACACTTTATGGTTTGTTTTTTTCTTTTCAGTAGCATTTTTGCATTTTTACTTGCATTCATAAAATGTACCATTTGTTGTCTGACAGAAAACTTAGCTGTACTTAAAAATAAAATTACTAGTTTGAGTAATGTTCTCACTTCTGTAACTGCAGTATTGCAGTGAAATCGATTATGAATAATTTTACAGCTTCTTTTGAAAGGTTTTATAGCTTGCAAAATTATTTACACATTTTCTGATTTGTTTACCCTGACATTTTTCATTTTTATGGACATTTATCTTCAGATTTCATATATTGTACATGAAATAACATTAGTTTAACTTTTGTATCATACATGAAATAACATTAGTTTAGCTTGTGCATTGTGCATGAAATAACATTAGTTTAGCTTGTGTATTGTGCATGAAATAACATTAGTTTAACTTTTGTATCATACATGAAATAACATTAGTTTAGCTTGTGTATTGTGCATGAAATAACATTAGCTTAGCTTATGGTTATTAACTTTGAGCTATTGATACTTGGTATTATACATGGCCATGTTATGCATGAAAGAGAATATAATAACATTAAAATTTCATAGTTTTAAATTACTTCAGTTGTAACCTTTTACAGACTCTTGGAAAGATTATATCACTTCCACAACCAGACCTGGCTCTAGTTATTATGGATGCTGTACCTGGTAAGAAGAATTTGTTGTTTTATACTTTAATAATATTTAAAAATTATGTAGTAGTCATCTTTGTAATTTTTATTGATATTTTTCAGTCAAGAATAGTAAAAATTATGCAAGTAAAAGATTGGCTCAGAGAAGAAACAACCAAGAAAATCTGTGTCATAAAGAATGATATATTTTATTGAGAAAAAAAAATGGTGTGAATTTTAAAAGTATTTTTGCAGCTGCCTCTTGCAACCATTTGTTTCAATATAGTAATTCACACTCAAAAAGAGCTTAATTTTCAACAGTAACTTTAGAGTGAAGTGATGTTTCTCTCTGTCTTTCACATCAATTGGTAAAATTGCTAAGTCTTGTTCTCCCTCTCTGTCTTTCATAATATATAATAGCTGTCACAGAACAGAACAGTTACCTTGTACATTATTTCTTTGACAATTAATTCCTCCGGATTTGTTGCATAAGGACAGACAGTCCACAAATTTTGTTGTTTCGTTATGTCACATTATTTTTATCTGTATACTGGCAGTAAAGGAACTTACTGTACAATTAAGAATTGGTGGGGGTGAGAAATGAGACCTCCATTTTTGCAGAAGAAGGTTGAAGTGTTACATGGAAAACAAGAAGAGTGAATTTCAAAGAGTTGTACGATTCCAGTTCTAGAATGGAATCAAGCCAAACATTTGTTAAACTGTAATACTTCTTGCCAGTTTTTTCCCCCCAGCCTATACAGGGTCACTGAGAAAGAATTCTGAGATTTCATGGCTTAATATGTCAGTAAATTTGAGATTTGTAACGAGATTTTTGTATTAGATCATTTCAGCACTCTCTCAGTTTATTATATCTTGACTTTTCTGTACAGGACTGGTGTCCTAGTGTTTCTTAAAGTGTACTGTTATTTGTTACATGCCTGGCTCACTAAACAACATAACATATTTCAGCAAAAAGTTTGGTGCCTGCTAAAATATGCTGAGTTCAAGTCAACTGACTGTTCAGTCATGCATACAACCTACTGACAGTAGAATTCTCACTGGCTCATTCACTTTCAAAAAACTTGCCTGGTGACAAAACAATTTATCAGTGGTTCACTATCAAGAGACAGGGAGTGCTGAGAAGCAGAAATCAACAGGGAGACCAGGAATGTCTGAAGGAACAAGCAAGTGATATCAGATAGCCAAGCATACAGGGTCCCTCCAAATCTTTTGCTCATCACAGCTTGTTGTATCAAGAATACCATCTAGAATGTTCTGCTTAAATGCATAACCTTACATGCACAAAATTCGGCTATGACACATTATGAAAAAATATGAAATCAGCAAATTTTATGATGAAACTGAAGACAGTGAAATTTAGAAAAGTAAGGTTTGGGATTTTTGCTCCTTTGGAAAAAATAATGACTAAGTTTTATTTCTTGTTGAAAGAGATGCTGCATTTTTAGATCTCTAATTCTTTTTCAGTGAGCTTGTATTTTATTTTGCATTAATATGCTAGTAGTAAATTAATTCATGTAAGGTTACAAGCAGCATTATTATTTTATTCTTGACTTATTAGCATTAGTTCTCTTTATCCCTTTCAAACTGTGAATTCCAATTTATGTGATTGCAATTAGTTCCATCTGGGGGAGTGGAACACAAACTGAAGGACACAGATGATCATTACACTTATATCAACATGAAACAGCTTGAGTGGGACTCACAACAGTACATGTGGAAACCATTTGGGACTGTTGGTGATAAGTATGTACTTTTGTCTTTGAAATCACTTTCTATCTTGCTAAATACTCAGAATATCATTACAAACCATAGGCTGCTATTCATGACTAGAGCATTCATATCCCCTTTTAAACAGTTTGCTTAATCATTGATTTTAGAATCTGTTGGAGAGCAAGATATGCTGTTGTTGATGTGTGCATTCATTTATCTTTTTATGTCATTTTAGTTAACTCATTATTCAGACTGTCTTGCATTGTTGTTCAAGAGCATTCATTTCTTCTTTAAATCAGAAACCCCATGCTGCAGACATAGATGTTTAGGAGTATAACTGATTTATTGCTTCTAAAAGTTTTTTCTCACTTTGTTTTTGGAATGGACTAGTGTCAGCAACAAGTGACAATTTAGGATATTCAATAGCAAAATAAATGATCAAGAATTTAGGATGTTTAAGAGCAAAGCAAATGTTTGAAAATTTAGGATAAGCAATAGCAAAATAAATGTTTGAGAATTCAGGATATTCAGTACCAAAATAAATGTTTGAGAATTTAGGATGTATAATAGCAAAATAAATAAGTGAGAATTTAGGATATTTAATAACAATATAAACAAGTGAGAATTTAGCATATTCAGAAGCAAAATAAATTATTAGGATTAATATATCAGTAATAATAGCAAAATAAACAAGTGAGAATTTAGAATATTTAATAGGAAAAGAAATGAGTAAGACATAGGATATTTAATTACATATGAATGAATAAAAATTTAGGACAATAACCAGAAAAATAAGCAAGTGAAAGTTAGGATTTTTAATAGCAAAATAGGCAAGTGAAAATTTAGGATTTTTAATAGCAAAATAAGCAAGTGAACATTTAGGATGTTTAGTAGCAAAATAAGCAAGTTAACGTTTAGAATAGCAAAATAAGAAAGTGAAAATTTAGGATGTTTAGTAGCAAATTAAGCAAGTGAAAATTTAGGATGTTTAGTAGCAAATTAAGCAAGTGAAAATTTAGGAAGTTTAGTAGCAAATTAAGCAAGTGAAAATTTAGGATGTTTAGTAGCAAATTAAGCAAGTGAAAATTTAGGATGTTTAGTAGCAAATTAAGCAAGTGAAAATTTAGGAAGTTTAGTAGCAAATTAAGCAATTAAAAATTTAGGATAAGTAAACAAATGCAGTACTGCTACAAACTATCACCAGGGTCAAGAGAAATGCATATAATGTCACACAATAGAAAACTCACCCCATCCCCCTTTCTGCCCACAATATGAAGATAGATAATGATAAAGAGATAGCTTATAATTTTTTTGAAATTTTAAAAAGTATTGATTCAAGATAGTGGAAATCTGATAATTTTACTTAGGTTTTATATTGTTTTGTTAAAACATCTTTTGGATTACTTAAATTATAAAGTGATGAAGTGGTGTGTGTGTGTGTGTGTGTGCGCGCGCATTTGTGTTTGTGCATATATGTGTGTGTGTCTTTGGAGCTTGAATTGTGAGTTCCTTAATAATTGAAATCTATAACTGATAAGTTTTCACTTTAAGTCAGTCTATTTCATTCATTGTTGCTTTTATTGTTTTAATGTATTCTTAAAATTAAATTTTCTAAATCTCAGATTCTCTTCTTTCCTTGATTTCATGTTTGTTTCTCTTGAAATTAAATTAATAAAAGTTGACTTTGTTATGATTTTAAGAATGATTACAAAAGTTTATTTTCTTAAATTTCATTTCAGTGCATCGACAAAATTTGCAAACAGGTAGTAGGACAATGGGTCCTCATTTTGTAGCTTTAGCAAAAATTGTATACTTTTCTATTTATGTAAGAAAAAATATATTTGTACTTTTTTTCTGTTTTTTGACTAACAATACAAAAGTATTTTTTAAATCATAAAACATATATTTGCAAACTAAATAAGAGACTTTTTTACATTGAATGTGAGTTTACAAAAATACTTTACACAGGTTTATTTATACCATTAGAATAAGAACTAAAATACATTTATATTGTTTTTAAATTCATAGAAAAGGTTTTACATTCAGAAGTATTCATAACCTTTAATCTTCTATTTTGTGAATAATGTTTATATGTGGAAGTTCTAAACACTGAAATTTTTGTGTAAAACAAATGACCTTAAATTATTAGACATATTTTAATTCTTCTTCCTTATTCTTAAATGGAGTTAAAAAATTGTGAACATTATTTGTCATAAATTCTTAAAACTTACAATTTATGGAATAGAATCACAAATAACATTGAAATGTTAGGAATAGTTTAAATGTTATCCTTTCATAACTTATATTTAGAGTTTCTTAAATTAATCTTCTCTAATATTTTCTTTTGTTTTTTTCTCACTTTTCATTAGAAATTTTTTTTTTAATAATTATTATTAATTTATAAAATGTACACACACATACCCCCACACACATAAAAACATGCATGCACACACACATAAACACATGCATGCACACACACAAATGCACATAAGTACAAGCATGCATGCGTGCGCATGCATACACATACACACAGACACACACTGCTAATTTCCACAGCGTTAAGTGTGTACACCTGTAGAACCCTTAGACTTTTTGTCTAATCATTGCTTGCCAACTGAGTACATATCATGCATTAGTTTTATTGATGCCCTTCGTAGATTGTTTCTTTAATGTAGATCCCTTTCACTTATATCTGTATGAAAGATTTTCATATTATTTTCTTAATTATTTATATTTTGTTATTCTGTTTATTATATATTTATATAAATAATGCAGGGTAGTAGTAAGCATTTTATGGGGTGCAAAATTATGCCTAAGGCATCTAACAGCATTTGAACTTCAGCTAAAATGAAAATATGAAAATTTCAGTTTCAAGCTCATACTGTTCTTTTAAAAAAGGCACTTGTGACTTAAGAAAGGATCACATGACTTACATCACCACCACCCATATACTTTACCTTTTTTATGAAGCAAAATGCCTCAAAATCTCCCAATTTATATCGACACTTTGTATTTATTGCAGTATAGGCAAACGTTTAACATACTTGTGTTCTTTATTTTTACATTGTGTGTTTTGATATAGTTAATATTAGTACATGAATAAAGATTCAATATATGATCACACTCTATTGACTGGTTAAATCATACGAGCAGGTATTTATTTACCTGTACATTTACACTTTCCTAATGACAAAGATTACATTTCTTAAATTATGAGTCATAATTTAGTTGATTGGATACTATGTTTAGGTCTTGCTTGTACATTTTAAAGTTTATTCTGTCGTTGCAAAAGTCATAGAGTATCTATGTCAGTGTTTGTATTTCACTGTTCCTGTATATTTAAAACTGTAATCTCCTAAAATTTTTCACTTTTAAAAAAAATGTCTTTACAGATTGAAATAAACTGATATTTCAAAATGCCTCACCCCCCTTCCCGTTAAGTTTACTCTCTGTATTGAATTAGATGTGGGGGGTTGGTTTTAAATAAATGTGAGGGAGATTGGTGGCTTGCATTTCCTGTTATATGACAGCAAATGAAAAATGGCTAGTTGGGGCATGCAACATGTTTCTTTAACATTTTGAACTCTAATTCCTACAATGGCTGGCTTCCCTACTTTCCAGAGCAACATATCACAGTTTCACTTATTTTAATGTTTCTCATTTTTAAAATAAAATTGACAATATAGCATATTTATTTTGATGAAGAAATTTAATTGAGTACCTTTCTTTTCATTTCATTCTTTTTCGCTAAATTACTAAATAATAATGATCTCTATCAGACACCTCTGCAAATCAAGGTGTTACTGTATCTTTATTTCTCCAGTTTTGCTCATAACAATCTTTATACATCAACATTTCCATTCTAATTCTGCAACCATAAAATGTTTTTATATTATTTAGTGTCTCTGGCACTTTATACAATAATCCCGCATATCAGTTGTTTGGTTTTGTTTCTAGTGCACAAACTGCCTGATTATTTTTGGTTACCAGCAAAGACCACAGTTCCCAAAAATAAATTCACACAGTTGTAAGTTTTGCTGTCTACATTTATACTTTTGGGAATATTTCTAAGTCCTGGAGTATTATTTTGAGTGAAATCCTTTTCAATAAAGCCAACAGCAACAGTTATATATCCATTGTTTTCATTTATTGCCATAGTGTGCACTTTTACTGGACTCTGTCCCCTTCTTAATTTCCATCCATGACCTTGCCTCGGGTAAACTTAATGTGCTACTGTCACAACACATGCTAGACTGAACTGTATATTGAATCCCATCATCACAACACATGCTAGACTGAACTGTTTATTAAATCCCATTGTCACAACACATGCTAGACTGAACTGTTTATTAAATCCCATCATCACAACACATGCTAGACTACTGAACTGTTTATTAAATCCCATCGTCACAAAACATGCTAGACTGAACTACTGCTGATTTTATCACCACTGTCACAACACAGGCTGAACTGCTAATTTTATCACCATGTCACAACACACACTAGGCTGAACTACTGCTGATTATCACATTCTGGTATAATACAAATATATACTATGTATTTTTAAAATAGCTGAAATTTAAAATTAATGTAAATAAAGAGATCTTTGTAAAAATGTTTGTACTGTAGACTTGCTATTAGCTGGCTTGTACAAGGTGATTTTTTTTTAGATTCTAGCATCAGATATATTGGTACATGCTCCTGCATGACATTCATTATGTTGATGTATAGACAGATTTAAACATATTTGACAGTCAGAAAAAGTTGAGTATAGTATTTTGGTACAAAAGCAAAACACTAGAAAATTTATTGAACATACACTCTTTATTCATTGCTTGTAATTATAATTACAACACATGTATATGAGTGAAGTATTTAACCAACATATTAGATTTACAAAGATGTCCTTTTTACCTTCATAGAAGAGATATATCAGTTTCTATAGTTTGTATTGATAGGTGTTAATTGGTTGTCAATTTTGTATTCAAGATTCACACTGCAGACTGTGGATGACTTTGCAAAGGAGACTGGAAAAGTTGCTGCCATTGAAGAGGACATTCACCCATCAGACCCACCAGAAACGTCAAGATCACTTGTACCACTAATCTTCTCTTGTCTCAAACAGCAAGGCGTCAAAACTGTAGCTTTGGCACACACATTTAAGGTCAGTATTTCAGCATTGGTACACACATCTAAAGTTAGTATTTATTTAAAGTTAATATTTAAGTTTTGACACATAAATCTAAGGCAGGTGTTTCAGCTTTGCCAAATGCATCTAAATTTAGTATTTCAGCTTTGGCACAGACATCAAAGGTTAGTATTTCAGCTTTGGCATATATATTTAAGGTTAGTCTTTCAACTTTGGCACGTATATCCAAGGTTAGCATTGCATTTCTTTAAATAGCTGCATGTGGTCTGAAATATAAATTTAAATTGTAAATTCTTTTTTATTTGTTTGATTGATGCTAATAATGAAGATGATTTTAGTTTAACTTTTAAATTTTGTTTGTATATGATTGATGTTAATGATGAAGATAATGGTTTATTTATTAAGTATAATATTAATGGATAGATAAATACTTTTGCTTTCCTTTTAAATATAGGGGCAAATGATGTAAATATTAGATTTACAGGACTTCACAAATATTTCAAATGACACATAAATAACCTTGAAAAATACTTCTGACCAAAAAACAAATTGTAGTCATGAGAAATATTTCCAGTGATGTTCATATAGTCATGAGTCAGAGAAATACTGTTGATAAACCAGTTAGTCATGAGCGATACTTATGGTTAAAAAAAAAGTTAGCCTTGAACAATACTTATGGTAAAATCCACTTAACCATTAGCAATACTTATGGTAAAACCAGTTATTCTTGAACATTACTTCTGGTAAAACCAGTTATTCTTGAACAATACTTCTGGTAAATCTAGTTAGCCATTAGCAATACTTCTGGTAAAACCAGTTATTCTTGAACAATACTTCTGGTAAATCTAGTTAGCTTTGAACAATACTTTTGGTAAAACCAGTTATTCTTGAACAATACTTCTGGTAAATCTAGTTAGCATTGAGCAATACTTCTGGTAAAACCAGTTAGCCATGAGAAATATTTCTGTTACATTCCAGAACCATAAGAAATACTTATGACAAAACCCATTAGCCACTATGAGCAATGCTTCTGGTAAAAGACACTTAGCCATGAAGAATATTTATGATGAAATCCAGTTTCCATAAGAAATACTTAAGATAAAACTAATTTAGCCATGAGGAATATTTATGATGAAATCCAGTTTCCATAAGAAATACTTATGATAAAACTAATTTAGCCATGAGAAATACTGCTGATGAAATCCAGCTAGTTATGAGAAATACATAGCATAAAACTCAGTTAGCAAAGAACAATTCTTGTGATTAAATCCAGTTAACCATAAAATTTGTGACAAATCCATTTACCCTTGAGAAATATTGATGATAAAACCCAGTTTAGCCATAAGAAATTCTTGTGATTAAATCCAGTTAACCATAAAATTTGTGACAAAATCCATTTACCCTTGAAAAATACTGGTGATAAAAACATAGTTTAGCCATAAGAAATTCATGTATAACAGCCAGTTAGCCATGAGCAATGCTTGTGATAAACAATTAGCAAAGAGCAATGCTTCTAATAAAAGCCAGTTAGCCAGGAGCAATACTTGTGATAAACAATTAGCAGTAAGCAGTGTTTCTGATAAAATCCTGTTAGCAATGAGATACATTTCTGATAAAAGCCAATTAGCCATTAGAAATACTTCAGATTGACAGATAGCCATGAAAAGTACTTCTAATCTGACAGTTAATCATGGGAAATATTTCTCATAAAGACAAATTATGAGAAATATTTCTCATACAAAACAATTATGAATAGTATTTCTTCTGAAATACTGATGGATCTTAAAACTGCTTCCGATAGAATGCATATGATATCATAATGCATTTTGCACATATATTCATGGCAATTATAAGCAATGTTATTAGAGTTTAGCTTAAAACAAAGTTTTAGAGTGAATGTGCAACTGATACTTTAGTTCTACAGGCCATATATTATGATTTAAAACTTTCTAGGTATATCACATTTGGTTTGTTTGTGTTCCAGACTCCACGTCCCATGTCTTCTGTATTCATGCCAAAAAAACAGTTCTCACCAAGATTAAACCGACCTACAAAATCTGCTGGAAGTGGGCGCTCATTTCCAAATTCAACTTCAGCTTCAGGTCCTGCTTGGGTCTTGAAGCTGTTCAGCAGTACTGATTCTTCCAGACTACAGGTTAGTGTGTTGTTTGTGCAGAACACTTCACCCCAAACTTAGGTTAGTGTGTTGTGTGAACAGAACATTACACTCCAAACTGAATGTTTGCATGTTGTTTGAGCAGAACAGTTCATTCCAAACTTAATTTGTGTGTTGTGTGAACAGAACATTACACTTCAAACTGAATGTTTGCATGTTGTTTGAGCAGAACAGTTCAGTTCAAACTTAATTTGTGTGTTGTGTGAACAGAACAGTTCAGTCCAAACTTAATTTGTGCGTTGTGTGAGCAGAACAGTTCAGTCCAAATTTAATTTGTGTGTTGTGTGAGCAGAACAGTTCAGTCCAAATTTAATTTGTGTGTTGTGTGAGCAGAACAGTTCAGTCCAAATTTAATTTGTGTGTTGTGTGAGCAGAACAGTTCAGTCCAAACTTAATGTTTGCATGTTGTTTGAGCAGAAGAGTTCAGTCCAAACTTAATTTGTGTTGAATGAGCAGAACAGAATGAACCAGGCAATTCAAACTTAAAACTTCATATACTGTTTTGCAGTAAGAGAACAGAACTCAATGAACCACTCCAAACGTTAAGATTAGCTTTGTAGTAAAAGAATGGGTTAAACAGTTCACTCCAAACTTGAGTCTAGTGTATTATAGTAAGACAAGGGTTGGCAGCCAGGGGCCAGAGAGAGATTTGCCAATCAGTGCTGTATGTTTTTTTTAACTCAATAAGAAAATTTAAAAACTGTTAAAAAAATATTTTTTCAATAGTAAATATTAAAACTTTTATAAAATTGTTATCAGTGATGTTTGAATGATGAAGTAATCTATTGAATGATATCAGCAATCAGTTTGATATTTAAGATTTTAAACCCAAGACAACATTCTAAATTTATTTAAACTTAGTAGATCATAACAAAGAAATAGCATGTATTTTATGTACATTTGTGTACAAACAACTTTTTTCAAACAAGTTGTGCACTCAGCTCGCTGATTCAAACCTAGGTAACGTGCTGCAACTTGCCTCCTCTAGTCTGGAGCCAATCTAGAAAAATGGCTCTTGAGCAGCAAGTATCACACTGACTGATACTGACTATAAATAATTATTGTATTAACTAAACAGTATTTTCAGTCAACCAGACTGTTGAGTGTAGAGAACTATAACATCTAATTAAGCAGTATTTTCAATCACACTTCACTGATAAGACTGGTAACTCCGAAGCCTGCATGGTAAAGACACAGTAAATCAAAACACTTGCTTGTAAAAGTCATTGGTATGTATGTGTGACACAACGCCACCCTAGATTTTGGTTATGATTATTATTATTATTTAATCATCCATAACTAATTACAAGTGATGAGAATCTTAATTTATGTTATTAATAATTCTCCAGAAGTCACCACTTGTATCTCTCACTTGGTGGATATGCGGGTGTTGTAAACGTTTTCTCTCTTCTACAACATTAAGGATGAACACCTTACCATCGCACAATATTTCCAGAGGTGGAAAACTTCTTACTAAAGGAGAAGATAAATCCATCTTTTAATCTATATTTAGCAAGCCCCTATCCATCAATTATCTCTCCAAACATATTGTTATCAGTATGTGTAAGAAGGTTAATAAATTTAACAATAAATTTATTAAATCAACAATGAAATATACAACATAAGAATTTAATTTTAAAAGTGTTGACATTTACATCACTTCACAACAATGTTTGATTAACGCTAGACAATCGTTCAGTTTAACATAGGATAGACATTCATCGGTCACATTAACACTCACTCACACACACACACACACACACACACACACACACACAGACACACACATAATCAAGTTGATAGACATACTTCATCATAGACATAAGAGGGGAGTTTTCATGTGTTCACAATCATGCGGTTTGCAGCAAGTTACTGTCTTTCTTATTTGGCAATGGTCCAAAGTACCTCTTCTAGGCACGTTACACAACTGTTCCAGAATCTTGGATGTACTCACAAGCACATCAGGAGGAGTGTTCCTGAATCTTCATTTGTACTACTCAACACGCCACAAAGAATGTTCAAAAATTTTGTGAATTCTTGAGACCAAATTCAAACCTCAAATTTTGCTGTATTGGCTCTTGAACTGAATTCACAGGAGTCAACTTACACGAACATGTTTACTGATAAGTTTGATGATAACATTGGACACACACACCAACATGATCTGGCAGAGTACAGTAGTCACTGTGGTCTGAAGGAGATCAAAACAGCACAAAGGAAAAAGGTGCGCTCTTTGCAAAAGTCACATTAAGGCTGCTCTAAATTTCAGACATAGTTCATTTCTGAAATTCCTTTCTCTCTTACAAACATTTTCAACTTACAAAGCCAGCAACAATATTCATTAGCCTGATACACACACAGCATAAGAAATATAGCATCAATCAAAATTCACAAGTATAATGTACAACATAATCAAATTAGTGAACATAGAAATAATGGTTCAATTACATAAAGGATTTTCCAGTTCAAATCATAGAACAATAGCAAACATATATGAAATATTTCTAAGTCCTTTTTTTAAAAGTTTTTCTTTTTTTTTACCATAAGTTAATGATTGCCTTTATGACTGGACTCTAGTTTTGTCAAAAATCATAAACGATTAGAATATAGACTTTCTTCAACAGAATAACTTTTGGTCCATCCCCATTAATGAATTTGTTATGAACAAGTCAGAAAAACTACTCATCCAGTTGAACTGGTTTGGATTGCATCAGTAATTTCTAGCATATTCTTTACCTAAGTTGTTTACTTCCAACTTTGACACTTAAAAATATCATCATAAGCAGTGCCCAAGGTCGGATCACTTTGACATTTAACAATTTATACAACAATTAGAAATAGGGATAGGCAAATTTACTCCACCACTTACACATATTTTATTTGTCCTGTGTGTTTTTAATTAATTTAATGACTGTGATGATAGTCATCAGATTATTTATTTTTTAAATAGATGCAATAGTTTCAACTGTTCAAAATTGCTTCATGGTCAGACTTTTTGTTTTGAAACATGATAGTTAATGTGTATGTCAAATTTGCTTTAGATCTGCACATTTGTCTGTATAACTAATATTGATATCTGTAAAACTTTCAACTGTATTTGTATGAGAGATACTCATGCTCTGACAAGTTCATTGACTAGCCATTGATGTTGCAAATCTTTAAATAGTATGTGGCTGAAAGGTATTTATGCACTGATGAATTTGTTGACAAGCCAGTGATATTTTTTGTTGTTGCTGGCATTTTCCAGAGGATGCAGGAAGCCTTTTATTTGGGATATTATCAGCTTTGGTGGTCCCTTGGAGGGTCTTCCTTTCCTTTCTGGAGAGGGGTGATATTTGTTGTAAATCTTTAAGTAGTACATGGCTGAAAAGTATTCATGCTCAGCCAGATTGAATATTCAATTTTTAAGAAAATAATAATAAAAATACAATACAGTTAATTGATTACAACAAAGGAATAAAATTAAATGCACTGCTATTTATTTGACAAATAAAGGTTAGCAAATAAATGCATGTATTCTCTATACAGACACATGTACAGTGCCTGAAGTTGGCAGACACTTAAGGAGTCTGGGAAGTACTCACAGTCCCTGAAGTCTTATAGGACTGATTTGCATTATTTCAGGATTACATTTTTATGACTATGCCATAAATTTAGATGTTCAAAGTAGTCTTGGAAATGAAGGTTTGTTTTGCTAGTACAGTCTATGGTGTAGTGAACACTGTGTCATGGACAGTTGGTTTGTGAATAGGCTGCTAAATTATCTCCATTGTGGTTGGCTATACTGTATACTCAACACCCTGTAGCTTGGGTGTTTTCCATCATAAATCATTTTCAGTTTCAACTAATGGCATTTAATTCTGGATTTACTTAAAAGCTGATTATAGTATTGTTTCAACTGATCATTCCATTGCATTTCAGAGTCATTATGAGCTGATTATACTTATTGTTTTAACTGATCATTCCATAGTATTTCAGTCATTATGAGCTGATTGTAATTATTATTGTATTAACTGATCATTTCTTTGTATTTCAGAGTCATTATGAACTAATTGTAGTTATTGTATTTTGTATTGTTTTTATTGTATTGTGTGAGATGTCTCTGCAGGAGACACACATTGCATTTTTAATAATAATGAAAGACTAACATTAAATCATTGCACATGGAATATCTCTTGGTACTAGATTAAAAAAAATAATACTGAATGACTAAAATTGAAAAATGCTGAAATATTGTATATAGTGAATAGTTTTAAAGTATATTGTACATTTTATTTCATCTTGAGTGAAATTTCATAAGTCCACTCACATACATAAATGCCTAGTTAGTGATCGTCGGTAACAGTTTGTGTAATTTAAATTTGGTTTATCTAGATTCTAGAACAATATTGTAAATATGGTTCATAACCACTGTGGGCTTGTTTATTATCTTAAGTCACATGCATTTTTTGCTGTGTTGCATAAAAGAAAAATGTAAAAACTACACTGCTCAGTAAAACAAAAACAGCAAAACTTGATTTATGCAATCAAATTAAACTTTATGATCTGTACTGCATATTCACAATAATTTTTCAAGTTTTTTTTTAAAGCATTATCAACGATTTTTTTTTAAAGACACCCTATCTTAATTTTTTAGAATTATCCAGATTTTAGTTTGGTTTTTTTTTTAGATGCTCTACATCAATTTTTAAGAATTATCCAGATTTGTGTATGTGTGTGTGTGTGTGTATGTTGAAATACCCTATCTAAATTTTTAAGGATTATCCAGATTTTTGTTTTCTGACTTGGTGCCATCTACTATAGAAAAATGAATTCTCATGAAGTTTATATAGTATATAGGAAATATGTAACAAATGCTAGTTTCTTGTAATTAAACAACTTTAATCCTCCTTTAAATTTGAAATTAAAATATTTTATTTAAAACTTATATTAAAAGATTTTTTAAAATTTGAAGTTTATAGATATTATTTTACAGTTTAGATATCACACAATTTTATTAATATTAACTTTAGCATTGTTGATAAAAGAAAAGTGCAACAAAAATTAAATTTTGGGGGTCTACTATTTTACGTTGCTATTGCTAGTCTTCTTCTTTTTCTTCAGCAATGCAACTTTTATAATTATGTGCCAAAACGCCACTGTCATCCACAATATCTGTGCGACATCCAGCTTGAATCAGTATGTCCACTAAAGCTAGGCGTCCATTTTGGCAGGCATGATGCAGTGGTGTCTTTTGTTTGAAATCTGTGCTGTTCACATCAGCTCCAGCTTTAATGAGCATCACAGCAATATCAGCATGACCCAGATTTGCGGCCATGTGCAGAGCTGTCAAACCTTCTAGGTCACGCAGTCCTAGGTTGGCCTTTGCTTGAATCAGAAGGGAGACAACTGAAGCATGTCCCTGTTCCACAGCCAGGTGAAGAGCTGTCTTGTTGGAAGCAGAGAGCATGTTAGGGTTTGTGGTATGACCCAGAAGCAAAGCCATTACATCAGATGCACCCAAGGCAGCTACCATGTGCAGTGCAGATTTCCGAAACAGCGTCATTAAATTGGCATCAGCGCCTTGCTCGAGCAGAAGGCTTACCATCTTACAACGCAGCACTGCTATATTGCTGGTATTTTGTGCACATTCTTGGAGGTCATGACGGCTGGTGTCAGCATCTCTTTTGGCATTCACTGTATGGTGTGAACCAGGTGCAGACAACTGAGGGACCATTTTCTGCTGCAGTTTGGATTTGGTGGAAGGTTTATTTGTGAATGTCACTGCATTCTGTTGCTTTGGGTCAGATTTAGGGTTTCTTTTGTAAGCGCTTTGTGCTGACAAAGAACCTGTTTGTAAATATGCACTGCATTTTCCTTTCAGGCACCCTTTTGTTGGTAAAGGTTGCTGAACAGCAGTTTGTTGAACATTATTATTTTTACTTTGATTAGAGTTGTCTGCAGAAGCAACACATCTTTGCATTGCATGAATGGTCATCCCTGTAGAAGACTGACCTCTGGTGAGATTCTGGTCTTCAGCATTGAAATCACCAGTGTTGTTGCATTCTTCATCTGCTCTTGACCTTTCAGTTTGAACATTCAAGCATGTTTTGTCAATAGAACTATTGAGGGTATGCTGTGTGGTATTGAAGCTGATGCTCACCATGCTGCTTATATTGCTGATTTGGTTTGTGCTGATTTCAGGAGTAGGACCTTTTAGCATGCAGGCTAGATGCAATGGAGTTCGACCCATGCACCGTTCCTTAGAGTTGAGATTAGCCGTATTGTGGTTGAGGATAGTCCGCACCACTTCAAGCTGCCCCATGGCTACAGCTAGATGAAGACAGGACATGTTGTCACGGTCACGCAGGGACACATCTATCCTCTGGGACGCTGCCAGATATCTTGCCAGTTCCACGTTGTTGTTTAAGATGGCAAGCATCAGTGGAGTGTGGCCTGCAAAGTATAGTCACATCATTTCATTTATATGGGATTTGTTCAAGATGGAAGACTTTGTGGTGTGTGGCCTGCAAAGTATAGATACATCATTTCATTTATTTGGGATTTGTTCAAGATGGAAGACTTTGTGGTGCGTGGCCTGCAAACGATATACCCACTATACCAGGGGGTCTCAACCAGGAATAATGGGAAATTTTAGGGTTTCGGGGGGGATGGGGGATTGGGACCACAGACTCAAAACTACATATTTGGAATGCACCTTTTGAGTCAGCCAATCAAGGAAAGAGGAGAATGACATTCTTACAGATGGTGAAATGGGTGCATGGAACAAAAAGGGTTGAGAACCACTCTACTATACAATTCATTATGAAGTTATTTAAGATGTCAGACTTTGTGATATAAGAAGTATAGCTGGCACACATACAGATTTCTGTGAGGAGTAAAGAAATAATTCATTATATCTATAAAAGGGGAAATAAGTTTACCTTGATCTGTGTGAATATTTAAATGTTTTGGATTTTTCTTTTTTAAAGCAGAGACATATGTGGGATAGTTGGTAAAATGTGCTTTATGAGTCTATTTTCGGGTTGCTCAATATGTTACGAACTCCCAGATCAGATACTAGTCTATCACCACCACCATTGTTTTCATCCTTGTCGTTTTACCATTAACACAAAATTAGCGTTCCTAGCATCTGTGTGTGCGTGAATGTACTGTGTCTGTGCTTACGTGCATTTTTGAATCATTTTAATCGCCTTGTTTAAAATTCTCTAGCATCTGTATGTTGCTGGCTACAAGAACTAAACAAAATAACTACATCATTAGAAGCCACTAAAGTTTAACGAAAGTTACAGCTGCTAAACCAGTCAAATTTCATCCCTAACTTCATAATTGTTACGACACCTTTAAGGAAAGCACCTCTGCCGGTACGTACCTGTTCCATCCGGAGCGTTGGCATCACTCGTGTCGTGCTGGACCAGGAGCGCCGCAATGTGAATCTTGCCGTAGATGGCGGCCAGGTGGAGGGGCGTCCGCTCCTGTTTGTCGCGGCAGTTGATCTCCGCGCCTTGCTCCAGCAGCAGCTTGACGGCCTGGGGCCGGTCGCACATCACGAGCTTGTGCAGCAGCGTCGTGCCCTTCCTGCGGGACACCGTCTCCGACACGTTTGCGCCGTGCTGGATTAGGATCTTGGCCGCCGCCAGGCCGTTGTGTTGGAAAGCGACGTGGATGGGCGTCGTGCCTTGGGCGTTCCGTGTGTTGACGTCCACGCCCCGCTTGAGAATGGCCTGCAAGGCCATGACCTTTTGGCGCTGCGCCAGCAAGTGCACTACCGTGTGGCCGCTGCCTGTGATGGTCGTGCACTGTTCTTGTAGGTCCGTATCGGAAAGCACGGCTAGTGCGCTGTCGATTTCGGCACTGGACCCGCAGGACAGGACCTGGGCTAACCGAGCGGCGGCGTCTTCCGTCGTTGCCTTCATTGTGGGCTGGCCGTCCACATCAGACGCAGACGGGATCAGTTGTGTTCGGGCCTGGCAAAATCGTTTGTAATTAAAAAAGGGGGGAATAGTTTGATGTTACAACGCCTGACGAGTTGTGTGAGTTTGTGGTCTTTGCTTTAAATTTGCTCATTGTATATGTTCCATAGTGTAGTATATATAACTTGGTTTGTGCTCATTATAATTGGGAGTTACATCAGAATATAGCATAGAATAGCATCTTTCAGTGCTCGCTGTAAGTTGTAGTAATCGTCCGCAATAATTGGGTGATAAGCTACAATATAGCAGAGGCTTATTTTGTTCAGTGCTGGCTATAGGTTGTATTTCTGTCGCCATTAAGTGTAATTTAGATGCTACATAATGTATCTCAGTACTAACTAAACTGCGCTGATTAGTTTTACTAGTAACAGTAGTAGCAGATTATCTCACTTTTAAAGTTTTCCATCGAAATGACGTCACCGGGAGAGTCATTGTTTGTGAACAGAGTAGTCGTCAGTTCTATTGTTTGTTTCGCTCTGAAAAGTCTGTCACAACAAGTCTGTCGTGTTTCGCTCTGAAAAGTCTGTCACAACAAGTCTGTCGTGTTTCGCTCTGAAAAGTCTGTCACAACAAGTCTGTCGTGTTTCGCTCTGAAAAGTCTGTCACAACAAGTCTGTCGTGTTTCGCTCTGAAAAGTCTGTCACAACAAGTCTGTCGTGTTTCGCTCTGAAAAGTCTGTCACAACAAGTCTGTCGTGTTTCGCTCTGAAAAGTCTGTCACAACAAGTCTGTCGTGTTTCGCTCTGAAAAGTCTGTCACAACAAGTCTGTCGTGTTTCGCTCTGAAAAGTCTGTCACAACAAGTCTGTCGTGTTACGCTCTGAAAAGTCTGTCACAACAAGTCTGTCGTGTTTCGCTCTGAAAAGTCTGTCGTGTTTCGCTCTGAAAAGTCTGTCGTGTTACGCTCTGACAAGTCTGTCGTGTTTCGCTCTGAAAAGTGTCGCTTACATCAAGAATTTGCATAGGAGTTAGATGCGCGATTGTTGGCTTTATGTATGTGTTAAAACAGTAAAAATTGGAAATAGGCATGAATTAATAATTAATTCACCAAATTAAAATATTCAGTAAAGCATTAAAGACACTAAAATAAAGTGTGTGTGCGTGCGTGCGTGTGTGTGTGTGTGTGTGTGTGTGTGTGTGTGTGTGTGTGTGTATGCGCGCGAGCATGCAGTTTTGAGGGCCTGTTAAGTTGCTAACTGGCTTATCAAATTATCCTTTAATGTGACTTACAGTCGACATTTTTGTATAAATAAGTGACTTTATTCGGTCTTTCATGCCTATTTAATCCCGCACAACAGATCTTTTGAGTATACAAACGAGGCATTTCAGTCAAACTTTACTACCCTCAGTCATACATTACAATATGAAAATAAATACGAATATAATAATTACTATTTATAAATGAGTCAGCTCCGTCGGTCTTATCCTCATTTCGACATAAAACATTAAAATTAAAACAAATGGTATAAATGAATCACTTCACTCAGCCCGGCACGTAAAAAAATAGCTTAATGCCAAACAGCAACATTCAAGAAAAGTCAGTGTGGTCATCAGTCAGTCAGTTAGATATTTGTGTGATATAATTGTAACATCGAGTCCTTTTATCTCGACACAGAGAGACATTTCATTCAATAAATGAGTCACTTCAGGCAGTTTTTAAATACCAGTATTGGTTTTAAGTTAACTGAGTTACACATAGTAATACTGTCGTGAGTTATTCGAGTGACATACCACTACTGATGTGAGTTATTTGAGTGACAAGCCATTACTGGTCGTAATTTATTCCAGTGACACATTCCAATACTGGTCGTGAGTTATTCGATGATACAAGCCAGTACTGGTCGTAAATTATTCGAGTGACACATTCCAATACTTGTAGTGAGTTATTCGAGTGACACATTCCAATACTGGCCGTAATTTATTCGAGTAACATATTACAATACAATATTGGTTGTGAGTTATTCGAGTGACTTATTCTAATACTGGTCATGAGTTATTCGAGTGACACATTCCAATACTGGTCGTAAGTTATTCGAGCGAGACAGTCCAATATTGGTCGTAATTTATTCGAGTAACATATTACAATACAATATTGGTTGTGAGTTATTCGAGTGACACATTCCAATACTGGTTGTGAGTTATTCGAGTGACACAAGCCAATACTGGTCGTGAGTTATTCGAGTGACATTTTCCAATACTGGTCGTGATTTGTTCTAGTAACACATTACAGTACAATACTGGTCGTGAGTTATTCGAGTGACACGTTCCAATACTGGTCGTAAGTTATTCGAGTAACACTTGGTACAAAAACCGTTGTGGTGGTTAACAGACAAGACTGTTGTCACACTGTTATTCTTCCCTCCCGGATCGATTGTTTTGGCGGTCGGATCGATTGTTTTGACGGCTTATTATCAGTCCTCGAGATCATGTAGTTACCGTTTGAATGTCAACAGGGTTTGTCAAGTCTGATAACAGAGGGCGCTGCGTTGGCGGTCTCGCTGTTCAAACTTAGTTTACACCGTTGTCGAGCTATGCACGCCTCGTTAACCGTCCACACACAAACATGAGTAGGGGCAGTTAGTACGTGTGCCGTGCTGCTTAAAATGTTGAAAACATACAGCACTGGCCCTCATTATCACCAGTCATTTGCCGTGCTGGTTGAAATGTTGAAAACATACAGCACTGGCCCTCTTTATCACCAGTCATTTGCCGTGCTGCTTAAAATATTGAAAACATACAGCACTGTCCCTCTTTATCACCAGTCATTTGCCGTGCTGCTTAAAATGTTGAAAACATACAGCACTGTCCCTCTTTATCACCAGTCATTTGCCGTGCTGCTTAAAATGTTGAAAACATACAGCACTGTCCCTCTTTATCACCAGTCATTTGCCGTGCTGCTTAAAATGTTGAAAACATACAGCACTGTCCCTCTTTATCACCAGTCATTTGCCGTGCTGGTTGAAATGTTGAAAACATACAGCACTGTCCCTCTTTATCACCAGTCATTTGCCGTGCTGCTTAAAATGTTGAAAACATACAGCACTGTCCCTCTTTATCACCAGTCATTTGCCGTGCTGGTTGAAATGTTGAAAACATACAGCACTGTCCCTCTTTATCACCAGTCATTTGCCGTGCTGCTTAAAATGTTGAAAACATACAGCACTGTCCCTCTTTATCACCAGTCATTTGCCGTGCTGCTTAAAATGTTGAAAACATACAGCACTGTCCCTCTTTATCACCAGTCATTTGCCGTGCTGCTTAAAATGTTGAAAACATACAGCACTGTCCCTCTTTATCACCAGTCATTTGCCGTGCTGGTTGAAATGTTGAAAACATACAGCACTGTCCCTCTTTATCACCAGTCATTTGCCGTGCTGCTTAAAATGTTGAAAACATACAGCACTGTCCCTCTTTATCACCAGTCATTTGCCGTGCTGGTTGAAATGTTGAAAACATACAGCACTGTCCCTCTTTATCACCAGTCATTTGCCGTGCTGCTTAAAATGTTGAAAACATACAGCACTGTCCCTCTTTATCACCAGTCATTTGCCGTGCTGGTTGAAATGTTGAAAACATACAGCACTGGCCCTCTTTATCACCATTCATTTGCCGTGCTGGTTGAAATGTTAAAAACATACAGCACTGGCCCTCTTTATCACCAGTCATCCAACAGTTTATTGACAAATTCTCAAGAAATACTAAAGTCACTCAGCAACTGTGACTTTTTGTAATCAATTGTATATTAATAATCTTTCACAAACACAAAAATGCGAGTTATTAATGAATAAATTGTAATATAGTTGCAATGCTCTGTATATTCCCCCCCCCCCTCTAGCTCCTAATGTTTCGACATGGCCCTTTTGGTGTGGCGCCGACAAACATTTTAGCTATGACGTTGAGTCTTAGTCCTCTCCGGTATCTAGTTCGATAACCATGCACATGTAGCTTCTTCCAAAACACTTCTACACACCACCGCCCCAAGAACGAATTATAAGTATTTCCGATATTTTTTTTTTTTTTAGATGTTACGTTGAGGCCCTGAACCGAAAATTTAGATGAGAAATAGCATAGCACAGTACATTCACACGACCTATTTTTATTTAGTTATTTTAATTTTACAAGATATTGTTTGTCACTTTACACTCTAGAGTTGGTGTATTGAATCAAAACAGCAGGAGAACTGCGTCACTTGAAGGTTGCTAAGAGTTAACTAAGTTGGTTAAGAGTAGCTAGAGACGCCTTAGATCTGTTCTGGTCTGAGGGAAACAAAAAGATTGGATAACAGACCTGCTACTTGTATCAGACCCTGCGGGGTCCCAAGATTCCGAGTGTACTTACGCGTAGGCCTGTAAACCGACAGTGTTAGTGATCGAATCTTCTAAGTTGGAGAGATAATACAACTTTTTACCTGGTGATCTTTGCTACTGTAACTCGGACTGCAGATTGTCTCGTCTTGCGTTACCTGACTTCATAGTTCCGTATGCTTAGGCTAGGCGAAGAAATATTTTGCGGGCTCGCTCTGTCTCCTGTTTGACAAGTCACAGTGATGTATTTATTGTCCATAAAATCGAAGCTTAAGAGAATTTCGCGCAGACATTGAGTTCTTTCGGGAGGGTGTGGTCAGAGCGGGAACACCCTACCCTACCTGAGTCACGCCATCTAACTGCGATCACATGAATTTGTGCATAAACACGTGATCCAACAATAGCCAGTAACTAAAATGAATGGCAAGTTTTAACGAAAGTATGCGGTCTCCATAAAACGAGTTAACATTGTCGGCTCGAACTGATTGACCTTGTGGAACAGATAATGACTTGCTGAATGGCGTTAATAGTCATTTGTTATGTCTGTCACAACAAATACTCTGGACTCGCTTGTTATGTCTGTCACAACAGTAATACTCCGTACTCGCTTGTTATGTCTGTCACAACAGTAATACTCCGTACTCACATATATCTGTTAAAACACTAATACTCCGAATACTATTATTTTAATAAGACTTGTAACAAGTAGAATTTACAGACTGCATCAAGTCCTAATCTTTCGCTCTCTCTTTCTCTTTTAATTTAACTCTATGTTTGCCTAAGTCATCTTATCTTTTTATCCATCCATGCCTTCTCGGTATATTCAAATACATGTGATTTGTTGTTTTTCTTAAGTTCAATTTAGACAGAATGCTTTAGGATATTTTGCCTTTCGTTTAGCCACACTGATTCTAGATTGAAGTAAGTTTAGCCACACTGATTCTAGATTGAAGTAAGTTTAGCCACACTGATTCTAGATTGAAGTCAGTTTAGCCACATTGATTCTGGATTGAAGTCAGTTTAGCTACACTGATTCTAGATTGAAGTCAGTTTAGCCACACTGATTCTAAATTTAAGTCAGTTTAGCCATACTGGTTCTAAATTTAAGTCAGTTTAGCCACACTGATTCTAGATTGAAGTCACATTAACCATGGCCACACCGATTCTATACATTTAAGTCAGTTTAGCCACACTGATTCTAAATTTAAGTCAGGTTAGCCACACTGATTCTAAATTTAAGTCAGTTTAGCCACACTGATTCTAAATTTAAGTCAGTTTAGCCACACACTGATTGTAGATTTGGTACGAGTTTAGCTGTTGCTGAGACTATTCACAAATGATTTCTTATGATAGCATTCAGTTAATGATTACCTGTCAACGCCAATGCGCTCATGTATCGAGTTTGCCGAATTGCAATCTCCGTTCCGTGCAGTGCCAGTGAATGCGATCGAATGACCAGAGTTATCATTCTCCGGAACAAGGCACTGGCTGACGGCATGGGACAGCGATATCAAAACAGATAGTGGCACTCGATCCCGTACTTTGCGATCCAGGATTAATTCGCACAAGGGCGGGTATGTGACTAGGTCAGAGTGGGGGTAGGGTGCGGGGGGGGGGGTGCGAGAGACAGGCCTCGAAAGATCCGTAAGTTCCTTCTTACTCAGTGACGTCACTTCTCACCTCCCCCTCTCCCCTCCCCAACCTGGCAGTAGACTTGTTGCTTAGTCCTCTGCCTTGAGCACTCCTATGAATTTTAATCGACAGCTCTCGTCCAGTGTTGGAACAGCATGCCGTCAATCATGCTGAAATTCGGGTTTCTAGGCATGTCTTGTTGTTGTTGTTGTTGCCTGGCACAGCGGTCTCTGACCCGGGGTACTCTAACTCATATTCTCATTAGTAGACATTAATGAACAAAGAAATTTACGATCGTCCACGGCTGACTTCGGCGTGATTTACGGGAGAGCGGCGTGAGTTATGAGAGAGCGACGTGAATTGTGGAGAGCAACGCGAGTTGTTGTGGGAGAGCGACGTGAATTGTGGAGAGCAACGCGAGTTGTTGTGGGAGAGCGACATGCGTATATTGACTTGTCCTACTCCGGTCACTTTCATTTAACTAATGAGTGAGATTTCTACACTTGAATTGCATAATAAAACAAACAAAAACATTATTCTCCTTTCTGTCCATTCCCCTTCTGTTACTACTATCACCTATATCTCTTGTAGGAGGTTTTACTCAATGGTGTAAGCCCAATTTACAGCGTTTTTTTACTCAGTGGTGTAAGTCCAATATACAGCATTTTACTCAGTTATGTAAGTCCAAAATACAGCGTTTTACTCAGTGGTGTAAGTCCAATTTACAGCGTTTTACTCAGTGGTGTAAGCCCAATATACAGCGTTTTACTCAGTGGTGTAAACCCGATTTACAGCGTTTTACTCAGTGACGTAAGCCCAATATACAACGTTTTACTCACTGGTGTAAGCCCAATATTTAGCGTTTTAGTGGTGTAAACCCATTTTAGAGCCTTTTACTCAGTGGTGTAAGCCCAATATACAGCGTTTTACCCAATGGTGTATGCCCACTTTACAGCCTTTTACTCAGTGGTATAAGCCCAAAATACAGCGTTTTACTCAGTGGTGTTAGCTAGCCGACCCAATGTACAACTTTTGACTCATTTGTGCAATCCAGCCAATCTGATTGAGATTTACTCAGGGGCATAACCCAGTCAATCCGGTTTAGAATCTCGATTTAGAGCTTTTTATTCAGTGGTGTACACCATCCAACCTATTTAGAGCATCCTACCCAGTCAGTCGCTTTTCGACATAAGAGCGAAATGTTAGCTGACAGTTGTAAGTTCCAATCACTGGGCAACATCAAATTTGTTGTCTAAACTTTTTGACGGATATAGGACAGTTTTATTGTGCTGGATCCAAAACTTACATCAGTTTTGTTCAATCAGCTCAACTTTTTGATCTATTGCCACATGCTTCTTTTTGTGTTAAAATAAACAAATTATAATTTGTTTTACATAATTATGAAGAGGTTACATAGCTAATTTTTGAATAATTGATATTTTACTTCTTTAGGTAATGAAATGGAATCGATCAGAAGACATGCAAAAATAAACCCGATGTATTTTGCTACATCTGCGGCGAATACACCATTGTTCCTATCAGGAATCCAGTAACAGGTTTTATAAAGTGTGTTTACCATGCTTATTTTGGTGATCACCTGGTGATCAGGATAAAGCTTGGGCGCCACACATGGTATGCAAGACATGCACCGAGAATCTTTGTCGTTGGACCAAGGGTAAGAAGAGTTGTCTGAAGCATATCTTACTTAAGTGCTTGTTACATATATCTTACTTAAGTGCTTGTTATATATATCTTACTTAAGTGCTTGTTTTATATATATCTTACTTAAGGGCTTGTTACATATATCTTACTTAAGTGCTTGTTATATATATCTTACTTAATTTTTTTTTTTTCGCTGACTTTACTCCAGAGGATGCAGTAAGCCTGTTATCAGAGATATTCTCAGCTTTGGAGAAAACTTCCTCTCCTCACTTGTTTCTGGAGAGGGCGGGTAGTGGTGGTTGTGTGTGAGTCGGTGCATGTCTTGGTGTTGATCACTGTACTGCATGTCGGCGTGTGTGGATGGTGGAGGAAGGCTTCAGTCCGGAGGTCCGTTGACTAAGTCGCCATTGTAGTTGTCGCCATTGTTGTTTTGGTGGCGGGGGTGGGGGTGGGGGTGTTTACAGAGCCCAGGCTAGAAACACACCAAGTCTGTACTCAGCATGTATATGCGCCCGGGATGTTCACCCCCCTTTTCTGCTTAGCGGTTTGGGCACTGTTGTTGTTGCTGTTGTTGTTGTCGGCTCTGATGTTGTTGTCCCAGGCGTCCGTAGGGTTGTGTATAGATGTGTATTGGTGGCCAGTATAGATGGTCTAGTATGAGTTGGATCATGTCTGCAATGGGGTGGTTGTAAAATCCCCAATGCATGTACTGATGCTCACTGCGCCTTTGCCATTGTTGACGATGTTGTCGGCGGTGGCTGTTGTGGTGGCGTTGTTGTTGTTGTTACCTAATTGCTTGTTATATATATATTACTTAAGTGCTGGTTATTTATATCTTACTACAGTGCCAGTCCTGTATATCTTACAAAAGTGCCAGTTTTGTAAATCTTACTGAAGTGCTAGTTCTGTATATCTTACATAAGTGCTAGTACTGTATATCTTACTAATTGCTAGTTATGTGTAACTTACTAAAGTGTCGGTACTGTAAATCTTACTAAAGTGTTATGTATCTCTTACTAAAGTGCTGGTTATGTATATATTTCTAATGTGCCAGTCCTGTATATATTACTTTAGTGCCGGTTCTCTATATCTTAAGAAAGTGTTGGCTATGTATGTCTTAAGTGCTATCCTGAACATCTTACTAAATTGCTGGTTCTATATATCTTAAGTGCTGGCTCTGTAGATCTTTCTTAAGTGCCTGTCTTGTACACGCTGCTTAAGTTCCGGTCTTGTATATGCTACTTAAGTGCTGGTCTTGCATATGCTACTAAAGTGCCAGTCTTGTATATGCTACTAAAGTGCCAGTCTTGTATATGCTATTTAAGTGTCGGTCTTGTATATACTATTAAAGTGCACCTGTATACTAACAGACCGTCCTACCGAAATGGCGGCGCTACTTTCGCCGCTTTTATTATAAATGTACTGAAATCTGTCTTGATGGTCCTGATTAAAATCGAATGACTTAATCAATTTTTATCTATGGACGGTACATAACTGTCAGTCTTTGTGCTCCTAATGTTGCTCATTCAGTCCAAATTAATCGTATTTTTTTTATGTCGTTATTTTAATTCCTGTGCCGTTGTTTCCTTAAATAAAGAATCATAATAAAATGAGAAATATTTCTCTTGAGAAAAAGAGGCGGGCTTCTCACGGTTAAAAGGTTATGTAGTTTATGCACTCTTCTGACTGGGGGGTGGGGAGGGGGGAAAATTGTTAGCATGAAGACGTTCCTGTTTCTGATCAACAGTCAACTACCGCCGGCTGGCTTTCAGTGTAAAGATTTTTTTATCACGGCTCTTCACTGGGAACAATAAGGGTGTTGCTTTAGAGTAGTGCGCCGGCCAGTTCGCCTATCACGTTTGCGGCAATGAAAGACTTGTTTGTGTTTGGAAATAGCACGCCCGAGCAAGATGATAATAATTTGTCTACCTTGGCGTAGCAAGGGACGCTATGCCGTCTGACTTGCCATCCAAACTTTCGAGACTACTGTTTATATTGTGAAGCCGCCAGCAATGCAGGCATATTAGTGTGGGTTTTCGATTTCATAGATATACAAGTACTTGTGATCTATTTGATATGATATGCACGTGTGAATACTTGTTTGAGGCCCTTGTACTAGAGTTCGTGTTAAATAACAGTAGTTGTCTCCCCTGTCTCGCACTTGTATGCTCTCACACACACTCACAAAACATATCTCACTATTTGTTAAGGGATATTTCGTTCAGAATAAAATACTGTTTTCGATATTGTGATGTATTTTAGATCGCTTTGACAAATTTTAGTAATTTAAACAAATTATATGTGATGTTCTATTCTTTACCTACGTGAATATGCAGCCGTCACACAATAGTCAGTATAACGGACATGATAACGCCATTAAGTCTCGGTGCACATTTTTGTCACTTATCTGTATGTGTGTTTGTGTATGTGTGTGTGTGTGGTGTATGTTGCATATACAAGAGATCTAGTTAACAATAATTAACGTCGTTTGGTGCATTTAATTCACAGTGATTATTTAAACCCTTCGTACACATGCATGCGTGAAATATCACACTCACGCATGCACGCACACCAAACCACACTTGTACCCGCACAACACCACACACATGTACACACAGCACCACGCGCATGCATACGTACAACACACACCACATACCATGTACGCACGCAGCATGGCATGATTGAAAGGGGTGGGGGTGGGGGTTCATTTGTGGAACACGTTCAGTATCGGTCACACGAATAATGCGAATAATGTGTTGCAATAAATCTACATTTGCGTCCTTCACTTGACGCAAGAGAAGAACTAGGAATAGAATGTTTTCTTTTCTTCTTTTGTTCCCCTCTCCAATGCCAGAACTAGTGACATCTCATTACTCTCTGTCCAGGGTTTATTCTAATCGGAATACTGATTGATCTACTCATTAAAACATGTTAATTTATTGTTAGCTGTACTCAGTTAAAACGTGCTGATTGATCTACTCAGTAAAGCATGCTGATTGATATACTCATTAAACCCATGTTGATTGATCTACTCATTAAACCAATCTTGATTGATCTACTCAGTAAAGCATGCTGATTGATATACTCATTAAACCCATGTTGATTGATCTACTCATTAAACCAATCTTGATTGATCTGCTCAGTAAAGCATGCTGATTGATCTACACAGTAAATTATGCCGATTGATTTATGGTGTTGATGTATTTATTTACTGAGAAAACCGTGCTGATTGATTGATCTACTCACAGGAATACGCTGATTGATTGATCTACTTAGTAAATATACTGATTATTCGGTAAAACATGCTAATTATTCTATTCATTAAAAATCTGACATGCTTCCTGTGAGCATAAAACTGACCCCTGACGCGTAATAGTTGCTGCTGCGAACCTCTCCTGATAATAGTTGCTGCGAACCTCATCCAAATGAAAAATGATAGTAAAGTTAAACTATATGCATAAGACAGTTTTCAGAATGGAGTTACTGTAACTCGCAGTAGTTCTCGTTATATTACTGATTAGTCTTACACAGTTACCGTTCTTTGTATCAGAGATTTACTTGTTGATCCCTTTCGTTTATTGTTCTGTGTCTCTAACTGTGTCTTAGAGTTCTTGTTCCTTTTGTTTATTGATGTGTTCTCTAATTGTATCTTAGAATGCTTGGTCCTTTTGTTTATTGATCTGTTCTCTAATTGTGTCTTAGAATGCTTGTTTCTTTTGTTTATTGATCTGTTCTCTAATTGTGTCTTAGAATGCTTGGTCCTTTTGTTTATTGATCTGTTATCTAATTGTGTCTTAGAATTCTTGTTTCTTTTGTTTATTGATATGTTCTCTAATTGTGTCTTAGAATGCTTGGTCCTTTCGTTTATTGTCCCATGTGTCTCTGATTGTGTCTTAGTGTGACGTTTTGCTAGGAGATGGGTAAGATGGTAATTCACCACCACATGGTGATAAGTGATGTCAGTTTTAATACTGCCCTTGGCATTGATATTTATAGACACCGACTTGAATATTCATGGCGTCACTGGTTCAACTAACTCCATGGGCAACACTCAGCGTCAACAGAATTTATTGACCATTCACGCAAACAGCAGCGCCCAGCAGAAATTCTCGCTTCAGACAATTGACAGGGAGTCTAGCCGTCTTCCATTAGGCTGACTTTAATGGATTGACTTTTGGTCCTTTGTCCCTGAGTTCAGACAGACAAGACCTCCCCTCCCCTCCCCCACCTTCGCAAGAAAGCAGTCTCGGAATCTGCGCAAATTCGAAACAAGCGATAAACTGTTAACAGAAGCATAAAAAAGAAATAAGTTCACTGACCAGATCAGTAACCTATTGACCTATTTCTAGTGTTCTATATAATCTTATCTTTACTCGTCCTAGGAGACACCTACATTATTACTTGTTTTCGCCTTGCATTATAAGTTGACAAGCAGCCAGTCAGCAGTGATCACCACCACAAAAATCTTGACTATTGCAAAACGATCACAAATCGAGGAATTTGACGAGAAAAAATGTCTCTTTATTTTTCATCAAATCTGTACAAGTTCAGCGTTTTACTTTTGACTGGTTTTGTTTGTCATAGCGTTACCATGACCAGAACACAGTAACCGAATTTGTACTTGTTTGTCATAGTATTACCATGACTAACTTCATATTTGCTTGTCAGTGTTAACACGATCATAACCAAGTGATTTTGTACTAGTTTGTCATAGTGTTACTACGATCAGGCCAGAGTGATGGATTTTGTACTCGTTTGTCATAGTGTTACCACGATCAGGACAAAGTGACTGATTTTATGATTGTTTGTCATAGTGTTACCACGATCAGGACAAAGTGACTGATTTTATAATTGTTTGTCATAGCGTTACCACGATCAGGACACAGTGGCTGATTTTGTAATTGTTTGTCGTAGTGTTACCACGATCAGGACACAGTGGCTGATTGTTTGTCATAGTGTTACCACGATCAGGACACAGTGGCTGATTTTGTAATTGTTTGTCATAGCGTTACCACGATCAGGACACAGTGGCTGATTTTGTAATTGTTTGTCATAGTGTTACCACGATCAGGACACAGTGGCTGATTGTTTGTCATAGTGTTACCACGATCAGGACACAATGGCTGATTGTTTGTCATAGTGTTACCACGATCAGGACACAATGGCTGATTGTTTGTCATAGTGTTACCACGATCAGGACAAAGTTAATGACTATCTTCTGGCAGAGTTCTTGTTTCATGCCGTGAAAAAAACACCCATTAAACATTTACTTTATTTAAATTTTATAGCCTTACTGAAATCGAGTGTTATGAATTGCTTTCTATCTGTAGTTGTATTACTGAGTGAGTGTCAAGTAGTCTGTGGAATTGACTCTCTTTCTTGATTTAATTTTCATGGGGATTAGAGATCTATGCGAGGTCTGTCATTAGAGAGATTCTACACGTTCACACACACACACACACACACACACACACACACACACACACACACACACACACACACACACACACACACACACACACACACACAATGTTGTTTTTGTTGCAAACGTCACTTAGGTACAATTCTTGCCAGTACATTCAGGAATTTAATTCAGAAATAACATTATTACTTTGGAAGCTCAGCTATTTATGTTGTCTGACTGGATGATAACAATTTTATGATTGACTTTGGTCTGTATAATTATTATTGTAATCATATTAATCTTTTCATATCATTTGGCAACTAATGCTGACAGTCTAATGCACTTGCAGTGTTAACTGTCGGTTTAACATTTTTGGAATTGCAGCTTAATGACATCATCACCATCATCGTTCATTTGACTCATTGGAATGGGTCTTAGGCATTCCTTAATTTGACATCAATCACTGTCGGCCAGATCACTCTATTAATCGATCATTTTGTTGTCGTGCCGTAATTAATGGACGTGCGTTAAAGCAAAATCCATACCAGCTTGAATAAATTTCTTATGAACTCCTTCGAAGCTGTTGACATTGCTCTCCAACGATGAAGATTAATAACATTGCCGTTTGGTTTTGATTGATAGCTGACAGCATGAATACATGGAGTTGTCGACCCTGTGCACGCAGGGAGTGAAAGAAACGCAATCGGGCACATGACGGGCCACAAGAAATTGGATGGAATTGTATTCGTTCATACAATAGATGATAGGCAGGTTGCCAGACAGACTTGTTAGTTTTAATATACTTTGGTAGGCTATTGTAAGTACGAATTGTAAACATCTGTGATTATAAGATGATGTTAGGATCACGTAGTTAGTGGTGCTGTGTGTTTAGCAAGTTCTGTTAGGAAGGTGTGTTGAGTTGACGAGTTCTGTGTCTGAATAGACTATTGACAATAGATATGGTCTCTCTAGACTATTATTGGCCAGAGATTTGGTCTCAAGAGTCTATTATTGACCAGAAATTTGGTCTCTAGAGTCTATATGGCAAGAGATTTGGTCTATAGAGTCTATTATTGGCCAGAGATTTGGACTCAATAGACTATTATTGATTATAGATTTATATACTGTTAAGAGATGCAGCACAGGATCAGCACCCCGTCTCTTTGACTCACTGAACTGTAGTAGACTGAAATGTAAATCAAAACTATTTCACTTGCTATTATAGTTGCAATTAATCATAATTTTCATCATCATTTATATTATTGACACTTATCCAAGCTTCTTTTGTTTCATTGTTAATTAGTTGGCTATTTATCCCGTTCAGCGTCTTTGGTACATAGACTATACCATAAAACGGGTCACTATTTATAGTTGACCTATTTATACAAAACAACCAATCAGTTACTTTTTAAATTCCTTAACACATTTCTAAACTATAGAGTATTTTGAATTTTTTAAAATCACTTTATAAATAAGTTTTTTAAAAATATTTTAGTACACTGACCCATTCCATTGTCACTAGCGAAAACATACTGACAGCGAACAGGTTTCCTGCCCCAGAATCTTTCCAGAATTTAAGCAGATATATTGCTCCCTAGAAGTGAATGTTTTGAGATGAGAGTCACTTTCTGTTTCTCCATCTTGAGATGTCACTATAGACCTCTTTGTACTGTTATTTACTTTCAATTTCCTCTGCTTTGAAGAGTTACTAGAGATCTCTTTGTATAGTTATTCACTTTCAGTTTCCTCTATCCTTAAAGTCACTAGAGATTTATTTGTATAGTTATTCACTTTCAGTTTCCTCTATTTTTAGTCACTAGAGATCTCTTTGTATAGTTATTCACTTTCAGTTTCCTCTGTTCTGATTAGTGAGTCACTACAGACCTTTTGTGTGATATTTGAAATTGGAATACAGTATGATAATCAGTATACTTGATGTTGTTCATTTTATTTTTGTAATGTTTCGGTTATTATACCCTTATCTAAACACTGGTAGTAATACTAATAATAATTTTATTATATTCCATATGGAAGATTTGGTGTATATGAATATTTTTAAAGACTTCTTCTTTCAGCATTTATAGTGTAGAACAATAATTATGTACCGGATGTATATTTAAATACTCTTGCTTACAAACAATAGCTAATAAAAGTTGGAAAAGTTACAGATGTGGTGATAGCATAGTACTCTGTTCCCTTCAAGCAAGTATCTTGCCTGCACATAAACACTCATTTTATTTCTAGAAGATAAATTACATGTATGGCTATGTAATATTACAGAAATATTTTCAGTATTATTTGGACAAGATTAAGGAGACTTACATTTTAAAATCTTTATTAATCTTTGTTTATTAAATTATATATATGTCTTTATATATACAGATCTTATAATACTGTGTTCCTGTCAATATTTATATTGAATAATGTCCACCACCTGTACCTTATTATCCAGTAGGTTCATTAATTTCATGGTGTGCCTGGAAGTCCCCCACCTCACTTCATCCCAATGAATGGGACTCCCATACATTTTGTGTTTGACTGTCAGCATCAGTTTTATGCAAGTAATTTACTAAAATAGTTAAAAACAAAGTAAACTAAACCAAGAGAAAAAACTTCTGGTACAAGGGCAGATCTTAATCTGGCATTGGCCACTGTATGAGAGCCCAAGTGCTCATTCACTGCTGTCATTAACAAATCACATGAGAGCCTAAGTGCTCATTCATTGCTGTCATTAAACAAATCAAACAAGAGCCTAAGTGCTCATTCATTGCTGTCATTAAACAAATCAAACAAGAGCCTAAGTGCTCATTCATTGCTGTCATTAAACAAATCAAACAAGAGCCTAAGTGCTCAACCATTGCTGTCATTAAACAAATCAAACAAGAGCCTAAGTGCTCAACCATTGCTGTCATTAAACAAATCAAACAAGAGCCTAAGTGCTCAACCATTGCTGTCATTAAACAAATCAAACAAGTGCCTGAGTGCTCATTCACTGCTGTATCAAGCAAGAGCCTAAGTGCTCATTCACTATTGTCATTAAACAAATCCCACAACTAGGAATTCATCAGACAGTAAACATGAAGATCTTACTTAATAATAATAATGATGACTAGAGTAATCAATTCTTTAATTTTATGTTGTTAAACTCCCTGTCACCCTTTCACTCTCCTTCCATCTCTCCATTCCAAGTCTACCCCTGCTCTCCAGTTACCAAAACTAATAATTTGTCACTTAGACAAACAACTTAGACAGTTCTCTGATTGTTGATGAAGGAGAAAATATTTTTTAAATGGTTAATAAAATAAATAAATGTTTCTGGTTTAAAAGAGTCTGTAAAAATAGAAGAAAAATTGTCTACCAGATAAATAAATTGATTATATTTTTTGTTTGATTTTGGATAAACATTGAAAAAATAACATGAGCATAAAACTGTTAACTGATACTTTCTTAGCTTTAGAAATATTCCTTTGGCAATATGGCTTGAGTCATGCCTCTCATCCCCCCACCCCCAACTGACATTCACATTTTTTAAATGCAGATTCTTTAGCTGTGTGCTTAATGGTACAGTAGTAGTCTGACTAATTTTGTGCTTTATATCACTATGCTACCAATATTCTGTTTGGTCAATTGGAGGTGCTACTCTAATATAAATGACATTACTTGTTTAAGTAATAACCTTTGCCACAGATAGTCTTTCTCAAGTTAACTGTATTACTTACTATATGGTAAATTAACATAGCAACATTTGTTTGAAATGTGTTGATTTTAGATATTGTTTTGCTTTTGCATTTTATATGAAACTACACATTCATTACAGTTAAAGTTCACAAAAAGAGTAGACCTGATGGAAGCAGGAGACAAAGACCAACAAGAAACTGTAAATAACCTGCTGGTACACAAAACATCTACCAACAAATCACTGTCACCCAACTTACAGACTGACAAACAATTTGCTGCCATCAAAGAGCTGCAGAGATCCGACCATTATTTTATAGACACATCCGAAGAAGCAAGCAACTCATTAACTTTGACAACAGAGGTAGATAACACAGGAGACAAAACTGATCTCTTACAAGGAACAAATTCTAGCAGAGACAGTTATAGTAACAGTCAGTTGATGAAATCAGGTTTTAGCCCCAAGAAAAGTAACAGTCAGATAATGGATGCAGGTTTTAGCCCAGAAATCAGAGACAGTGGTAGTAATAGCCAGATTGTGGAAACAGGTTTTAGCCCCGAGAACACAGACAATGATAATAACAGCCAGATGGTGGAAGCAGGGTTTAGCTCCCAAAACAGAGACAGTGATAGTAACAGCCAGATGGTGGAAGTGGGTTTTAGCCCTGAGAACAGAGTCAGTGGTAGTAATAGCCAGATGATGGAGGTGGGTTTTAGTCCCAAGAGAGACAATGGTAGCAACAGTGAGACAGTGGAGGAAGGGTTTAGCCCTGAGAACAGAGTGAGTGATAAGAACAGCCAGAAAATGGAGGCAGGTTTTAACCTTGGGAGGAGTGCTTCAGCTGGAACATTGGTTAGAGCAACAGATACTGGACATTTCAGTAACTTGGAACAGTAAGACATATTTACATTTTTCAGGGCTAGTTTAGAAGAATGTTTAGAGATATGACTTGTAAACTGGTTTTCATAACACATTTTGGCAAACCCAATTTATAATTTTCAGGGCTAGTTTACAAATATATTTTATGGTATAATTTGTATGCTATTTTTATAATATACAGGGTCCTTTAAAAAAAAAATTCATATAAAGTTGATTAGAGTAATGCATATTATCTTTATCATGATTCCATCCAGTTACCTCAGAAATATTTTCAACATGGTTTCAGTTAAAGCTGATTTGAGATAATGAAGAATGTGTAACCCCAGTTTTACTTGCTATTATTGAGGTGGGATATATATATATATATATGGTGTTTTGTTCTGTATATTTGCAAATTTATATTATGGTTTCACCCTTTAATCTTTTGTGCTAAAATCACATATTAAAAACTACAATCTAATTCATTATAACTTTAAAAAAAATATTATTTAATGAGAAACTGATTTATCTCATGTTGTCTTTTAACTCTTGATGACTTCAGTGTAATATGGTATGTACACAGTCACATGATTATGTTAACTATGAAGGCTGCATATGTTCATTGTGTCATGCAATTGGACACTTTTAAATAAGAACTTGCACATCTGAACAATGGAAATTTTAAAAAATGTTCTGTTAGTAAAACATGGAGAGATTTTTGCTGTTGATAGACATCCAGAACTACCAACAAGAGAAGATATTACTATTGACAAGAGAGTGTATTTACTGAAATGAGAGGGTTTTTTTACTGATGAGGTAGTATAACTACTGATGAGAGAGCATTTATACTGAGAGCATTTTTACTGACAGAGCATTACTGTTGACAAGAGAAAGTACATGTATTTTTATTGACAAAATTACTGCTGACAAGAGAGAGCATTTTTACTGACAGAGAATTACTATTGACAAGAGAGAGTATTTTTATTGACAGAAATACTGCTGACAAGAGATAGTATTTTTACTGACCTAGTAATATTGTTGACAAGAGAAGGTATTTTTATTGACAAAATTACTGCTGACAAGAGAGAGCATTTTTACTGACAGAGCATTGCTACAGAGAAGAGAGAGTGTTGGAACAGAGAAGAGAGAGTATTGGTACAGAGAAGAGAGAGTATTGGAACAGAGAAGAGAGAGTATTGGTACAGACAAGAGAGAGTATTGGTACAGAGAAGAGAGAGTGTTGGTACTGACAAGAGAGAGTATTGGTACTGACAAGAGAGTATTGCTACAGAGAAGAGAGTATTGGTACTGACAAGAGAGAGTATTGGTACTGACAAGAGAGAGCATTGCTACAGAGAAGAGAGAGTATTGGTATTGACAAGAAATAGTATTGGTACTGACAAGAGAGAGTATTGGTACTGACAAGAGAGAGCATTGCTACAGAGAAGAGAGAGTATTGGTATTGACAAGAAATAGTATTGGTACTGACAAGAGAGAGTATTGCTACAGAGAAGAGAGAGTATTGCTCCAGAGAAGAGAGAGTATTAGTACTGATAAGAAAGAGTATTGCTATAGAGAAGAGAGGCCAATACTGACAAGAAAGAGTATTGCTACAGAGAAGAGAGAGTATAGGTACTGACAAGAGAGAGTATTGCTACCGACAAGAGAGAGTATTACTACTGACAAGATGGAGTATTACAAAATTGACAAGAATTTGGGCCTAGGCTTTTTTTGGTCTGCTTTTTTGTGAACAATCAAATTATAATTTTTAATTTTTTTCTTTTTAAATGCTTCATTTTCTTAGAAATCATCTCATGAGCGATCAGATTCTGTCACTATAAGAACTTTTTCATCTTCAGTATTTGTTGGTAGTATACTTATATATATATATATTCATGGTCCTTATTTCTGTAAATCTTGACACTGAAATGCATAGAACTCACATCAAAGTTAACCTATTATAGTAGAAAGAATTCAGTGGCTCCATTGTTTTGTATGCTTATATTTCCATTTATGATTCTTGTTAATGGATGCAAAGGAGTGAATCGTTTTAAATGTTTGTATTGCAGCTACAGTTCTGCAGGGCACAGTAGATCAACGAGTGGTTCAGGCCAGATGCATGCATATAAAAATGTGATTGGTGGATCCGAAACTAATTTTTTCCTTACTGAGTTTGAACAGCAGAGAATAAATGCCTGGAAACATTCCACTCGGCCTAATTCCCAGACCAAAGGTAATTTTAGCCTGATAAAATTGCCTTCATTTTAAGGTCATACTGTAGGGATAATATCTATACACAGAAGCTTTCTTTTATTAAGATTTATTTGTAATTTCTGGAATTTAAGGGAACTTTAGATTTCCAAAATGATAACTTTTACTGTCTATATTGTTTTGAATTTTAGTTTATTTTGGGCACTAATTAAAGTATTAAAAAGATGCATAACCTTGAATAATCTTTTTTTAAAAAATAAACTGTGTTTATTATTATCTTAGTGAATCCTCAGTTATCCAAATTCTACAGGGGAGAATCATGTGTTGGATAAGTCAATAAGTTAAGCTAAGTGAGAGGAAGGAAAATATGGTCATAGATACTAGAAAGAAATAGACAACAAAGACATATTTAGACCTATAGAATATGTTAGTGCTGTGTTGTTTTTTTTCCACTTTGTGATTTTAAAACAAGCAACAAAATTTATTAAAAGAAAGATAAAAATGCAAAAATTGTGGTCAATGATTCGAGCAGACTTTATCAAACTTCCACTGGTGTAAGTGACAAGTGGTGTAATCAGATTCTATGTATTTAAAAATAACCATTGAACATGTGTTACTATTATCTTTGATAAAATGTGCTCAGAAGATTGTGTTTATTTCAGTGTATCCTGATGCCTACACTTTGAAATACATTTTTAATGATGTTCATCTAGAAGGAGAAAAAGATGACATCATACATATTCTGATACTGATCTAGTTGAAAATAGTTCATTTAGTGCAGGAGTTGGATAATAGGATGTGTGTATAATCTAAGTTTCACTGAACTAAGAAATGGCACTTAACTAAAATCCAATTAAAAATATTTATGACCTTCATTTAGAAGCAGTTTTCTGTAATTGTTCTGTTACTAGTCCAACTGGAAGAAACTGCAGTTTTTGTAATCATTATAAGATCCATAATTGTTAGTTTTCCATGTTCTTCTCATGAAAGGTGTGTGGTACAAGATACAAAATTTATCCATAGCAAATACCATCACACATTTACAAAATATATCCATATCAAATGTCATCATAAACTTACAAATCTATATCAGATGTCATCATAAACTTACAAATCTATATAAGATGTCATCATATACTTACAAATCTATATCAGATGTCATCATAAACTTACAAATCTATATCAGATGTCATCATAAACTTACAAATCTATATCAGATGTCATCATAAACTTACAAATCTATATCAGATGTCATCAAAATTTTAAATTTATTTTAACCTATTTGGCAACCATTAGATGAACAAAAATTAATGGATCTATCATAGGAGAAAAGATTGAAGCTGCTGCAGTATCGAAAACAGCATATCTTTCATGTTGCCTTCAAATTCATAGTTCGGTAATTTCAGCAGAAACCAAAAGCCTCATCTTGACCATAAAACCTATTTATATTTCCAATTCCTCTAACTGTTTAGTTCTCTCAGACTCTCTTTCAGTTCTTATTAGCAAAGAATCCTAGCTTTAACCACCACCTAATTAATGAAATACTTGAAGCATACATGTATTATTAAATAAAAGAAAGGATATAATTTTTGGTTGGATTCCCAGTCATATTGGTATACAAGGCAATGATATGGCTGATGCTGCAGCAGAAGTGGCTCTTGGTAACTCGTCACCCATTCGATATATCCACTTTTCTGATGTTAAGTCCTTGTTACTGTTGCCTCTATGTGGCAACAAGTTTTGGATAACCAGATTCACAATAAATTGCAACCTATCTGTCTAGTTCTTTCTGTGAAATTATACATTTCAGGACATGAAGATACATTGCTATGTAGCTTTAAAACAGGCCCTACCTACCTATCATGGTCATACTTACATAAGGGAGAAGATGTTCCAAAATGTCAGTTTTGTTGGGAGCCCTTATCAGTTGAACATATCCTTATGCATTGTAAATTTGACTCAATTACGAGATACAAATATTTTAATTCTGATTCCATGAAAACTTTATTCTGTACCATCTCATCTTACAAAGTATTTGACTTTCTCAAGAAATCTTAGCGTTTAATAAACTTTAAGCAGCATTGAAGTTTTCCATACTCCCGAGTAACTTTATGTGCAACTCAGAATTTGCTACTAGTAATAAAAAATCTTTTAATAATCTATCTCCCTTTTTAGTCTGATTTATTTTTAAATTATTTAAATTTTAAATTCAAATTATTTAAATTAAATTTTAAATCATGTCTGTCTAACTCCATGCTCATCTGAACTGTCCTGCCATGAGATAACCTACATGGTTGACTTGACATAAAACACAAACAAACAAACAAACAAAACTCCCTTTGTTGACACCTATGTTTTGTTGTTGATGGCATAGCTAGATGTACTGTATTAAATTAATAAAGGTCACTGTCTCATCTGTTAACAGTCTGAATGCTTCATTCCATACCATTTACCTTCATAACTGAATTTAAGAAATACTCTATAGACCAAGGGTGCACAAACATTTTAGGCCAGAGGGTCAAATTTCCAATTGATAGTGTGTGGAGGGCTGCCACATGGATGGCTCAGTAGAGAAGACAACACAAATTATGAAATAATGTGCTTTACATTCGTAATAATGGTAACATCCAAAAGTCCTCCAGGGGCTGCGGTTTGTGCACCCCTGCTATAGACCTTTTTTAATGTGTATAATTTTATCTAATTTGATAGAAATGTCATTAAATATTTTAGTAAGTTTTTCCTCTCTTTGACAATACTTTGTCATGTTCTCAGTATCAGATTACTGCTGCAGTTTCTAGGCAATGTTGTATTGTGAAGGTTACTTCTAGACTGTTCCTTATGATATTTTATTTACCTCTTCTAGTCGCACATTAACTAGTACTATTTATTTTTTGTGTTTGCACACATTTGTACAAACTGTATCACTTTCTTTTGCAGTACAGTTGTACAAACTGTATCACTTTCTTTTGTAGTATAGTTGTACAAACTGTATCACTTTCTTTTGCAGTACAGTTGTACAAACTGTATCACTTTCTTTTGCAGTACATTTGTACAAACTGTTTCACTTTCTTTTGCAATACAGTTGTACAAACTGTATCACTTTCTTTTGCAGTACAGTTGTACAAACTGTATCACTTTGTCTCATAATGTTAGTTATATGTGACTTTTTGTCTTTTCTACTGATTATTGAGTTCTAGGTCTTTGATTGTGTGTGCATAAATAGATATATATATATATATTGTGAGTGGTCAATTATCTTTAATTATTTTGAGATTGCAAAGGTGCAGATAAGTGATCAAGAACATCTGCAGGCAAAACTATTCATGTGTATCTAGGTACCATAGAAATACTATTTCTGGCCTGTTAAACTGGCAAGATTTGACCACATAACCATATTAACACTAATGGACTGATTGTTCCAAGACACTCTGGCTAAAGCAATTAACATCCCAACAGTTTTATTTTTTTTTACTTCCACCCTCGAAAAATGGAGAATAAAAAAATTGCACTGGTGCTTTTATCTAACATACACCTGTACTTAATTAATGACATTTTAGTAGGATTTAGATGCTCTCTCTCACAGTATTACCTTGAGTAAAATTTTAACTCACAGACACAAGGCATAATTGTGTATGATTTCTGAGAAAACTATCTCTAAACATTAATTCTTTTGTTTATTTTTATTTTCTGTCACAATACATCTACTAAATATAGATGAAATAACATATGAATATGCCTTGAAATTATAATCACAGAAACTGCTAACTGAAATTGTAGAGAAAAGCTTTCATCGGGTAAAATGTTTGAGAAAAAATATATTATAAAGTTTGACATATTTATCAGAATAAAATTCCACACAGGGAAATGATGCAAAAAGAATTCTTACTTCAGCTTAGCAGGAATAACAGTTCAGTATGAAGGCTTAAGACTGTTTACAGATCTAAATTAATTAATCATTATTAATTTTATGCTGAAATTGGATAGTTTTTTGAACACATTGAAGGCTGTATCTGACAAACAAATTATATATTTCATGAAAGAAAGATTTGGTAAGAGCAAGACAGACGAAAGCACTTTCCATTTTGGATTGGTTGAGTTGAGGATAGGGGTGACCAAGACAGAATCACCAATCATCCAATTAATAAATTCTTTTCTATGCTAGCATTGCAGACACCCCCACCACCACAGCGGCCATCATCTCCCATGAATCAGGATGAAGAACCAGGTGATGTAAGAAGGGAAAGAATGAGCAGTAGCCCAAGCAGCAACTCCATTCCAGTAGACAGAAGCTCCACACAACCATTAGCCGGAAGCTCCCAATATTCAGGATCCAGACTCAAATCACCTAGCCATTGGGTGGCTCCTGATACGGATAGGTATAGAAATATCGGCCTTCAAATTACTTATGCTAATCAGTGGTTGGCTGGTGGCCGAGATCTGTTTAGGGAGGAGCAGAGGAAAAGGCCAAAATCAGGACACATTCCAGGCTGGAAAGAGGGTCTGCCACAAAACATTTTCAAGCCACGTCCTCGCTCTGCATTTCCTAGAACAAACCAGTGAGCTGCTGTTAAATTTTTTTAAAACAGGCATATTTAACCCTATCTAGTACAATAGTAGGCATATTCAACACTATCTAGTACAATAGTAGGCATATTTAACCCTATCTAGTACAATAGCAGGCATATTCAAAACTATCTAGTACAATGGTAGGCATATTCAACACTATCTAGTAAAACAGTAGGCATATTCAACACTAGTACAGTGGTAGGCATATTCAACACTCCAGTATACTGGTAGTTATGCTCAACACTCCAGTATTTATGTTAGTCATATTCAACACTCAAATTCAATAGTCATATTCAACACTAACTAGTATTGTGGTAGGCATTTTCATTATTCCAGTACACTGATAGTCATGCTCAGCACTTCACCATTTATGATATTCAACACTCCAGTGATAGTCATAGGATTCCCATACAGGTCCGGAATTCTGAAAATGTCTGGAATTTGATTTTGTTTTCCAGGCATGGAAAAGGTCTTGAAAATCAGTAAAATGTCAGTAAAGTCTGGAAAAGGTCTTAAATTTGAATGGGGAGGGGAAGTATTTCTTTTTCTAAAACCATTTTAATTTCTGGTCATCTATAGACTGACAGACTCCAACTAATGATCTGATTTATTTAAATTGTATGCAAAGCTTGTAAAAGGCTCAATTTAACTGGTTGAAACAGTTGGTGATTTAAGTTCACTTAAACATATGGGTCCTTTTTGAGCACTTCCAGAATTTTATTTCATCGGTTGATATTAACTGGTCTTGGATTTTGACACTTATCATTGGACATTATTAGGCAGTTTAGTTTTGAATGCTCATCACTATTTTGCACACGTTTTCATGCAAATTTGCTGCTTTAGATTTCTTAATATTTTAAGATTGTGTGTATGTGTGTTTTCTTTTGTTTGATATAATTATATTAATGCTGTTAGATAATCATGATACCCAAAGTTAAATGTAGATTGTTGTTTTTCTTTGCATTATTTCAGGCAGTTATTAAAAACAACAAAGAATACGATGCCATCTCCTAACCTGAGACCTGGTAATCTCATTTTATTTTAATTTTTGTCAGACTTTTATTGAAGGTGGCCTTGTTAGATAGTAAAGCACTAAACTAACCTGTACCAGTTTTAAATAAGCAAAGATTATGATAATGAAACTTTTCGTAAATGAATAAGCACATTTGTTAAGACAATGAAGAATAAATTATTTATGTAACCTGAAAAGCACAAAGCAATAATATATTTCTGGATCTGGGAGGAAAAGTGAATTGCATGAAAACCTAAGGAAATAATTTAGACTAGATTATAATTTTCTTAAACAGCAGTTTGCTAGTAATGATACAATATGTTGTGAGTTTTGAAAGTTATTTTGTCAGTATTATGAAAAATATCATGTTTGCATCATTTTCAAACTTTTTCTGTTCCTTGCAATTATTAGTTTTCTTGGCAAATGTTATTTTTGAATTTCTTTTTGTTCTTGTAATTATTTAGTTTTCTTGGCAAACATTATTTATGAATTCATTTTGTCCTCAGTTACTAGTTTCTTGTCAAACATTATTTTTGAATTTCTTTTTATCCTTGCAATTATTAGTTTTCTAGGCAAAGGCACATGTCATGAGCTGCCCGCTCCCTTGAAAAAGGAGATACACTGGAACGGCCAAACGAGACACACACCACAGTCATGACAACTCTAATAAACAGAAAAAATATGTGGTTTATTTTATTAATTTAAACCCTTTCTCTGAAATTTACATACAATGGCTGATTCTATTAACCAGTGATTGCAATAAGTCATGCCAACTTTCTGACTGTAGGCTATTTGTACAGGTCATGAGTTGTAAGTGGTGCACAGAGAATAAAAGAGTTTTCATATAGTTGTGACATAATATTCATAAAAACCCAATTTCTTTTTTGATTTCATGGTTTTCATACAGGTGTGACATTTAATATTCATGAAAGCCCAATTTCTTGTTGATTTCAGCCAGTTCACATCTTAGAGAATTGGTGAATTTCAACAACTTTTGTGCTCCACCTTCACGACGTCTGAAGACACATTACTCACTGTATGATGAAGACCCCCTGCCAGGACTCATTCATGATGAAATTGCTAGGTATTAGTTTAAGAATAAAGATTACATGCTTAATGAGTCACAGTGCTGTTTAATGTCAGACATTTTATTAGCTGTTAAGCATTATAATACAAGAACTGATGATAGTACATTACTGATTTTATTTACAGCAAATCAGAAGTGAGTTTATCCATTAAGAATTAGGATTTATAAATATATGTTTCTTTTATTTGTAGATTACGAATACAAACATACGAGTTTATTAATCGTCAATTTGCAATCATTCAAAATAAATATTAGAATATGAAAAAACTATTTATCTAAGAAGTGTATTTTATCATTGTGAATATTCATACAATTGTAATGAAACAAATATAGATTCTCACTACTTTGTAACTTGTTAATAATAATTATTTTATTTACAAGCAAATGTACTTTACTAACCCATGCGTTTGGCCTTTGGTTGATGTCATACTGGGTTGCTTCACATGGATAATGCACTTTGCTTTTGACCTACTTTGCAACCATATGCTTGTATTCATCTTTTTCTAACATAACTCTCATTTCCAAAGACCTTTCCTGACTGATAATATAACCCAGGTAAACTTAATAATTTGTTCATTTCAAACCACCTTAGTTCTATGGTTGACCATATTAGAAATTAAGCATGTATACATAAAATTATGATTGTAAAATATTTATATAAAATAAAACTATAAGTGCAACTTTCTGCGCTTTCATACTGAACCTATCTCACCCCTTTATATCTGATATTATTAATTCCATTAGCTTTCTAAGCAAACCCGCAAGAAATGTAGTAGGTCAGCTGTTGATTTGAAACTTTTTCAAATGATTTAATTGCCCTTGCATCCATTGCAAGCATATATGTGTATAGCTTGTTGAATGACCAACTCAAATGAAGTGGTACTCAAGTGAACTGGGTCATTCATTGTGCTTGGATGTTGGCACTCCATGTGATTTCATGCTGAATGTTGCATGTGAGCCTAACACAATAAAAAAAATTTTTAATTCACTTTAGAAAATTCAGAATGAAAACCAAAAATAAGATTTAATATACAAAGATTTTATTGATATCACAGTGATAAAAAATTAAGTGAAATTTGCCCATTGACCTCAGTGATTTGCCTTGGCGTACGGCAACAGTGGCCTTCCTAACCATCACTTTGTCCAGCCTAGTAGCCAGTGTACTCAAGAATATATCAGCAGTTCTTTTATAAAATTACAAAATATTTTCACTTGGTATGATCAAAGTTTAATGGGTCTTTACTCTTCACATTTTCCTTTTCTAATTAAAAAGAAATATATGTGGCTAAGTAATGACTGAGCTTAACATTTAACTGGAATCACAGTTATTTTGTAAATGAGATGGATGTACTCATTTGTGTATGTATGTTCAACATTTAACTGGAAATACAGATATTTCGTAAATGAGTTGGACATCCTCATTTGTGTATGTTTAATTTTAGGAACACATTTCTTGTTTGTATTAGGTACTCAGGATATTAAACTAAATATTTATAATATTCAAATATTTGAACCTTTTGATGTGACAAACATAATATTTGGGGTTATAAAGTTGAAATAAATAGTAGAACTGTTTGTTATTAAAAAGAGATTAAGCTGCAATTCTTCAATAGTCTAGTTATATTTAATAAGAAATAATCAGCAAATTATTTTATCTTTCCCTGCTTAAGAACATTTTTTTGTTGCCCAGGAAACTATGTATGTAAATGTAATATATCTGACTGAAATAAATTTCAGCCCTCTGATTGTTACCCCTTGTGGACAAGTTCCTGCAGATGGTTGGCGCTCTATTTATGAACAGTACCAGGATTTTTGGGATTGTAAGTCAAGCTATAATCCTGTATGCACCACACCATTCATTGCACGTTAAGGCACCTAGCATTTGTAATAGACTCATTTACAGTTGCTGTACATTGCCAGCTGTAGATGTCCATGTAAAGACCACAGCTGACCATATAAACAATACTAAAGTTTAGCAGATCATCATTTGAGCTCCAATAATGTATGCACTGTATTTTAATTAGCTTTTAAAATTGGAGAAAAATTACACTAGTTTTCCTTTTATCCTGGCTATCATAAGAATGATGTTTTAACCCTTTTGCTGCCAGGCTTTTTTGACATTTTAATTCCCTTCCCCAAAAATGTGTTTTCAGTACAATCTACTCTTGGTAATTTGAAGAGAAATAATTCAATCAGCATTATATTAAATGAAATATAATTTATCCTGAATGTCCTGAACAATGAAGGGGTTAAGTACCAACAGAATAATTTTGTACAAACTTCCTTTTTCTCTTAGCAAACAAAAATTGAAGTTGTTGTAATATCTCAAGTCTTTAAGTATTGCTTGTATTTGGGGTTTGAAATGTTTGTTATTAATCATAATTATGTGTAGAAAGAGTGAAATAGTTTTAGGATGATGTTTATTTGATTTATCATTATTCTTGGCTTCATTTTTTATATATAAATTAGCTCCGTTTTATGAGGTTTGTAATGCTTAGTCTCTTGGGAACTACAGTGTTCATTTTCTAAACAAAATAATATTTGAATTATTTATTTATATTTTGCTGCATGCTTTTGTTATATTGTGAATTAACATAATTATTTCTTAAGAATCTCTGAATTTGTGTGAAAAATAGAAATCCCATTTTAGTATTTTTGATTTAAATTTTTCTTTCTTGCTTCATTCTGAATGAATATTTTAATGTAACTGATTTTTAGAATTATTGTCTTAAATTCTGCATGTTGTTGTTTAGCTGTATTCTAGATGAATAATGAATTTTGTAATAATTTGTGTTTATTACTTGCAGGATGCTGTGTTTTTAAAATATGTTTTAGTTTTTAAAATTAATTTAATAATTTAGTAGATTTCACATCATCATTAAGTACTAACAATCCCTGTTTTTATAGTTCGTAATTGTTTTGTTCTTGTAAATGATCTGATGTCATCACTTTTTACTCTTCTTGTCTTGATTCTGCAAACCATTTTTATTTTACATATATGATATAATGTCATCACTTTTTACTCTCCTTGTCTTGATTCTGCACATCATTTTTATTTTACGTATATGATGTAATGTCATCACTTTTTACTCTCCTTGTCTTCATTCTGTATACTGTTTTTATTTTTTTTATATGATATAATGTCATCACTTTTTACTCTCCTTGTCTTGATTTTGCACATCATTTTTATGATGTAATGTCATCACTTTTTACTCTCCTTGTCTTCATTCTGTATACTGTTTTTATTTTTTTTATATGATCTAATGTCATCACTTTTTACTCTCCATATCTTGATTACTTACTGTATATTCTGTTTTTATTATTTTTTTAAAATGATCTAATGTCATCACTTTTTACTCTCCATATCTTGATTACTTACTGTATATTCTGTTTTTGTTATTTTTTTAAAATGATCTAATGTCATCAATTTTTACTCTCTTTATCTTGATTACTTACTCAAGTTACTGCAAATTGGTTTTGTTTTATTAAATTATCTAAAGTCATAATTTTTCAATCTCCATGTCTTGGTTACTTAATTTATACTCTGTTTTGTTTTTTGTTTTTTTGTAAATAAGAGATACTATATTTATATTAATGTCCACGAGTCACAAACTAAAGCCTTTGGAATTCTTAGCATATTAAATAATGCATGTTCTATTTTTACAATGTATACTGGTTTTGTAATCAACTAATATAATCACTTGTCATATTCCTTATCTTGATTACAATTTGCTTATTCTGTAAATTATAAGCTCTTTACACTGTCACTGTTTTGATCACATGACTTTTTGCTGCCACATGCTATATTTTTTATTGGAGCTGATTGTTTGCTGAATTAATGTAATCTTATTTGTTTTTATATTTAGATTCCTTGAATTGATCAGTTATTGTTTATTCATTTTGATTTCATATTCTCTTTTATTACAAATGTTGTATTTGTTTTTTTTTAAAAATTAATGTAATCACTTTTTAGTATTTGTGTCATTATATGTTGCATGTTCTGCTCTAGTGATTATAACTTCTACTTTTGTTGACATTTACCAGCAAATTTTCTCTTGCAGGCTCTAGGTTTTCTGCTTAAGAAGAATCTTTGGTATCTTTTTGACCTCTAGTTTAACCCTTTGAACCTGAGATCCCGCTTTAACGGGATTACCAGAAAATCAGAATGCTCGGTTGCCCACAATAGCAGGATGAATGTATAAAATGAATTCCCGAGATACCACAACAGCGGTATATGCTGACTTACCCTAGAAACGAACTCTTCCAAAGACCTTGGTGTGTCTGCATGTCTTGGCACGCAAGTTCAAGGCTAAATATATTGATGGCGTATCATAATAAAATCGTTATGCTGCTGCAATGATTATAATCTATAATTATAGATAGTGATAGTGAAGAACTTCATTTAATAGAAATGGCTGTGATAGTTCTAGCAGTAGTGCTAATGAATCAGTGAGTAAAATGTTTGCACAGGTAAATCCGTCTTTACCAAAAATGGCGAACCCACATATAAAACTGTCTTTCAATGATTGCATTCAAAGAGTTCCTGATCATTCAAATTCACATCCACTATTGGTCAGATTATCATTCCAAGAAGGAATTTTGGCATTAAAGTGTTTCACAAATTGAGTGGATGATTTCACGTGGAAAATTAATAAAAAATTATTTTAGAAAATTTACGTTTTTTTGCTCAAGGAGCTCAGGTTATAGGTTTTTTTTATGTAAAGGCAAGCCGGGTTCAAAGGGTTAATATCTTTGGGGTGTTTTTTTGTATTTTTTAATTTTGTATATCTTGATCTAATTAGTTTTATTAGTTTGAATTAGAAGATATTTTTAATTTTTCACAGAATTATTTTACTTTATTAAGTTTACTAAATGGTCATACTTTTATATTATATATTTACATAATGAAAATCTGAACCATATTTACAAATCCTTTTAGTCATTAACAGTGTCATAGGTATTTTACTCAATAATTTATTTCTTTTTAGTTTATATACCCATCATTAATACCTTAAGAAACAACAGCATATTTTAGCCATTAACAGTATCATAGTATTTTACTCCATAATTTATTTCTTTTTAGTTTATACATGATTAATACCCATCATTAATACCTTAAGAAACAACAACATATTTTAGCCAATAGCCCTGACATAGGTCATTTACTTAAGGCATATAAACCATTTCTTTTAGTTCTACATGATGAATGCCAAGATACCCAGCACTGATTCCATAACAGCAACAAAAAAAAGCTAAACAACCTAATTTCTCATCACACATTTAGTTCTCTTACTTTATGTTCAATGTGAGAATAACCACTCTGTTGAATTTCCATTCCAGCTTCCTTACAGTTCCCTGGATTGGTTTCTAGAAGAATACTCTTTACGAGTAAGAATTTTATTCCTGTTATACTTTTATTGCTGAACATCATCAACACTTGATACACAGTAAAAGTCTTAGCTTTTGGCTTTTGTCAAGATTAGTGCAGTGTAAATCTGTCAGAACATTAGAAATATTTGTAATATTTGTAATGTGGGTTGATATAATCTGGCATTGGCCACAGGTACACAGAGTCATAAGAAAAATGTTTTGTACTGTTTCTCTTTACAAGGAAGAGTTTACAAGGCATGGTTTTTTCTTTTTAAGTTAAGCAACCACACAAGTATGTATTGAAATGTATTTGAACATTTTACCCCTAGTAGCTTTTGTAAAAATGGAGATGAAAAAATAACTGGTTAACAAATTGTACAAAGGCTTATAAAAGTTCCTGCATTTTCTGTCCTGCTGCAACAGCTATACTTGACTTGTGAAAAGAGAAATTTAATATTTAAATGACTTAATATAAGGATTTAATAGTAGTGAAAGAAATATTAGTTTAATGATCTCAGAGAAGGTAAAACATTAAAGAATATTACTATGACATACTATTCTAATAATTTTTATAGTTATTCTGAATCATATTGTAAATATATAATTATTTTGTTAAAAAAATTGTAAAAACAAATATTTACTGTATAAACTGTCCTTTCCATCCTTGCTTAGTGCAGTCAGCAGGAAAAGCTAACTATATGTTCCTAAAATTGTATTTTAAAAATATGTTGTCTGTTACATAACCTTGCAGTTTGTAGTTCTGTATAATTATATAATAGCTTGAAACTCAAACACATGATATTTCAATTTTATTTGAATATCGCACCTTGTAGAGAAAAGAGGCATAGAAGGAGCATATTTTTTTTGTATAGTACATGTAGTTGATGCTTAAGGAGTGAGCACATAGCTCATATACTGTTCATGGTTGAAAGTTACCATTAGTTACAGATTTTTATTATGATGGTGTTATCTGACATGATTTTTGGCAGTGAAGTGTGTTGGACATCATAAATTTAATTGCAGTGGAATATGCTATAAACCTTTTGATTCATTAGTGACATTTAAAGATTATAAATTTAAGCTGGTATTTTGCTCTATTTTTCTTTTACAAAATAAATCCTGGCTATTTTTTAAATTAGATATATGCTTTACAATTCTCTTAAATGGCTATATAATGTTTTGTCTACTTAATCACCTACATAGACAAGGATTTGAGAAAGTGTGTGTGTGTGTGTGTGTGTGTGTGTGTGTGTGTGCGTGCTTGCTTGCATGCAAGTACATAAATGCATGAACGTTCACATGCATTCCTGTATACATGTCTATTTATGTCCTTTAACTCTTGTATGAGTTTACAAGTGAGCAAAAGAGAACAAATAATTAGATCATCAAAAATAAAATTTAAATTATGTACTAAAGATGTCTTATGGTTACAGAATTTGACAATTTTAAAATTTAATTAAAATGTTCATTTCATTACAGGGTGATTGATCGCAACAATTGCAGCAATTAGTATTATCTACATTTAAATGTGCACATGTATAATTATTTGGTTAATACTTGTAAAAATATTTGTTTCCAAAAAATAAAATGAATTATTCATGTTAATACACTTATATGACAGATCTGTTCAGTAATATGTGACTGTTGTATTAATTGTACACAAATAAATATACTTTTACTTCTTGTGATAAACATGCTCTTTATATTTAAAAATGTAATTACTAATAACAGCTGCAGCATATAATTCTGTTCATTAATGAGCTTTTGTTTTACATAAAAATGATGAGTTAAAAATAAAATCAGTGTTTAATGCTTACATTATTTATATGTTTATGTTTTATATTATTCTTTCAATTTGCTGCAGAAATCTTTTCTTTTTAAATGTACATTTATTACGAGGACATACTGTCTATATATTTCTATTTATGAGTCATTCAAGCACATATACTCAATCTTTAATTACATTAAACTGACTGGATCTATTAACAGTGAATTACTGCTCAAATTATATTTAAATTATGTTGACATTTATATAGACACTTTTAAATATGATAATGTGAATTAGAGCATATTTATTGCTAACAGTTTCTTAATATTCCTATTAAAAATATTTGATGGCTAGAATTACATTCAGTTGTATTTTATGAGTATTAATATTGCAACCAAATTATGTATACATTTGCTTTATGTGAGATAATCGTATTTGTCTTTTAATGAAATAGTATGCAAAATACTAAAATGTGATATATTTCTCTTTTATATGGATATTGTATTATTCTGACTGCATCATATAAGCTATTTTAGAAAATACCCAATATATTTTTATTACACTTGTATTTATGATAGCTTTTCTTGCAGTCATGCTTACAAGTTACATGTATTTATTATACTGTAGCTATAGATGTGTTGGTTAATAAAGGTACCAGGGGTACAGTGACACAAACTGATCAATCTTTTCTGTCTTTTTAAATTTTATAATAATAATGAGAAGAAGAACTTGAGAGAGCAATGAAAGAATATGCAGCACAACTTTGTAATTAAATGAAAAAATAGTAGATTTAATTTTGTCACTGTCCACCATTTGTTTAAATGAATGGGCCTGCCTGCCTCTTGTCAGTAGAATCAAATTGCATAATTAAATGACATAACAATGTAAAATAGAATCAAATTGCATAATTAAATGACAAAACAACTAAAATACACTCTTTACATTTATTAAACAATGCATTAAATACACATTTTTACAGGTATTAAACAGTTATAAAATAAATGTGCACATAACTACAATAATCATTCAGAATACCTCTTTTACATGACTATTTTACACTCATGACAATTTACTCAAACACAGCACAAACAAATATGATAGCAGAAATAACAGTGGAAATTTTCTAGATACAGGAGACTTGCTACTTCAAATATTTAAATCAAGATAAATTTACAACATTACATAATTTCCATTGTTGCTATTGTTGTGATAAACAAAACTTTTCCCTTTGTTTTTACAATGACAAAATATAGTTCTCTGGTTTTATTCTATTTAAAATGTTAATATATTTCATAGATACAAATTTGTCGTTGGTAGATTAAATTTGTGATTTGCATGAAATAGAAGTAGTGGAAACATGAACTTCTATGTCCATTGTTGACAGAAAAAAATACATTTGTAGACAGGATACAATTGTCAGTGAAAATAGTGGCTACCTGTGACAGCTTCTGATGCCACATAAATGTAGAAGGCAGTTTTAATATGCTTTGACAGACTGCAGTCTGTCAGTAAACACAACTGTTGTACACAATGTGTGTAAAAGCAGAAACGTGCCTTGTGTAAGATGTTAACACAGGTAGATTTCTCTTCATCTCAAGTTCACAGACAATCTGATTTGCAGCTGTTGGATGAAGGAATTAATCACCATGCTACAAATACTACAATGATAGAGGTAAACTTGTACTGCTTAGGAAGTAGTGTCATTGGTTACAGACCAGAAACTTGCACCATTCAATCAACCAACCAACCTTGCAACATTCTCCCATCCAAAACTTTGGACACTAGTAAACCAGATGTGAGAAACTTCTGACAATATAAATGACAAAGTAGTACCATAGTAAGTAAATATTTGACAATATTATCCTCCAACACTTGGTTAACTATAAGCACAACCAGGTAGGTACATAGAAGGCAATATTATCCCCCAACACTTGATTAACTACAAACATAACCATAGTAGGTACAAAGAAGGCCATATTTCCCTCAAACACTTGGCTAACTACAATCACAACCATAATATATTTCCCTCAAACACTTGGCTAACTAGAAGCACATCCATAATAGGAATAATAATAGGAATATAATCCCCCAATACTTGGTTAATTATGAACACATATACAACCCTATGATATAAACCACACAGCAACATATTACAGAATAACTTTATTGATGATGATTGACTTCACACACAGAATAAAGCATCAAAATGTACAGTTAAAAGAGCACAAAACAGCTTCAAATCACAGAAGCATGGATAATAAATAGCCAGAAAAAATGTATCTATCTAGAGTTGGGAAGGACAAGGAATATTTTCAATCTTGCAACTGCTTTCATTGTAACCTTTTATGTGTAAAGTGGAGTCCAACAGACTATGTGGATGGTTTTGTACAATGGTGTCAACAAAGATCCATTTTAAGAGTTAAGTATCAGTGCTGAACAGTTATGATGCATGGAATGGCTGTTACATTACATTTCTATCAGTAACCAAGACTCCTTTACACACACTCCAAATCAAAATTATGCCTAAGAGCCTGATTAATAGTACTAAAGAGATAATGGATTAGACTCCGTTAGAAAAATATGGATGATATATTGGATCACATTAATGCGAAGCAGGTGATACATTAAATCTTATTAGTGCAACAGAGATGATGTCTTAGACCAGGGGTGCACAAACTCCGGCCCGCGGGCCAGATCCGGCCCGCGAAGAGTCGCCGAGTGGCCCGCCATGTCAAACGAAAAAGTCAAATGTTTACTCATACACTGAGTGATTTGAAACAAAGTAGCACCTCCTGACCCATTTTTCCAGGCGCTCCGTGCAGATGATGTCTGCCCGCTGACATAACACTCACTGAGGCAAGAGAAAAAAGCTATACAAAGATAGGCAGCAAACCCCACACATACATGCTTGCCCCTTCCTGTGATATGGTTGGTCAGTAGCTGTTAAGCCTTAGTGTCCGATCTACCACATTCTGTTGTTTATTTTGATTATATTTTTGTGACAAAATGGCAGCTAATCGTAAAAGAAAAGTTGACAAGGAAAACCGGCAGTTTAATGATGACTGGATAATGCACTTGTCCACACCAGCATACTTGGCAGCACATACTGCTGCAAACAGGCTTTCTCACAGATGAAACTGAACAAAAGCAACATCTGCGGTCAGCTGACTGATGATAATCTGGAAGCAATTTTGCATCTTTCAACGTCAAACACCAAGCCAGACATTTTGAAGCTTGCAGATGACATGCAGCACTATCTATCACACTGACTTTGTGAAAGTTGACGTATCATAACATTTTTAGAATGAGTCTTAGTATACAACTTCTTTGTCATAATTATAGTCTTAATCGTCATTTGTGTGTTCTTAGATGTAATGTCCGTCTTGTATGGGACGATTTTGATCTTCACTTTTTTGTGGCCCCCGACGGTTTCGACAAGTCAGATTTTGGCCCCCGACTCAAAAAGTTTGTGCACCACTGTCTTAGACCTTCACTGGAGTAAATAACTGATGTTGATATTGGCATCTTAAAAACCCATTAGTATGAATGACTGATGGATTAGATCCCATAGATCTTGTAAAACTGAGCCACAATACTTCATATAATCAAGAAAAGTTAATCCAAACCATTGCCTTGATAAATAAATTTTGCTAAGCATTATTCAAATAATACAATATATTAGTTACCTGGTTAATGAAATTAACTATATCACCATATTTTGGGAATAAAATAATCACTTTCACAATATTCATTGCTGTTACTAAAATTAAATAGAAATAAATCTCATTTCAAGATAACTGCAACAAAAGTCAACAACGACTCATTGAAAACCATTCTTTAATGACTAAATTTAATTTGTATATTCACAGTCTGCAAATAAATAGCAAGGGGAAATAATTGATTTGTTGCATCGTGTGTAAATTTTTTAATAGCATATTTACTTTAAAACACACACACACATACACACACACACACAAACACACACACACACACACACACACACACACACACACAGATACAAGTGGATAATACACATATTAAATGATAAATAGAAATTCCAAAGAGCGGAATTAACAGTGAGTTATGAACAGCTGAAATGACAGTATTCATTTTCAAATTATCCTATAGACCGAACATTATACCTATGTTAATAATCTAACAATATAGGATAATAGGAATAAACGCCATAAATTATTCTCAAATAGAAATATATATTTAATCATTAATCTGCCCATGAACAAAAATTATCTACGAACTGTTGCGGGCACTGCTAAAACTAAACAATAACATTGATTACATATTTTAGTAATTTGGTTGATAATACTCGCTGCAGTCTTTATCTGGGTGGTGTTCACGTAATAATTTGTTTCTAAAGTATATGATACAGGGTTCAGAACATATGAAATGTAAGAAAAGACGAAAATGTATCAGTCATGTGGGTGGGGGTGGGGTGTTGATTTCTCTCATCTATTACAACTTTCTTGATTTTGCAGATTAATTCAGTAGAAATTATGTATTAATTAAAATATTTCTGCCGTTTTTACTGATCGCTTCATTGTTTTCTATTTGCTCTGTAATATGTTCCTGTATATTTTTAATTTATTATAATTTGTACTATAATAGTTCCTAGTTGGTTATTTTCCTTATATAGTTTAATTCATGTTTGGTTTAAAGATTTGACTAGGTAACTTTAGGCAATTAGCACGTGTAGGAATGAAGTGTGCTCAGTGAACCTTCGAAAAAAGCAGGTGACCATAATATTTTTCACAAATAACACCTCTGATACAAACGAAAGCTTCAAAGAAGTTAATTAGAGTATCTGTTGCCTATCTCATTTTTACTAAAGAACAAACTCCAATGCGTTGTATATTGTATTCGTATCATAAAAGATCATCTACACTAGGGATTTCTTAGTACAATGATAATTATTTACATTTACTAGAATAATTATTATTTCTTTAAAACATACCAAAAAAGTATTTATTAATATTTGCTTATTTTGCTAGTTTAATTGTAGATATATTAACGACATAAATGTTTCTGTAATAATGAAAACATTAGAAGTTGTACTATACCAGAAGCTAATGAGATGAGAAATTAAGTTCGTCATTATCTTTATCTTTATATGTTTTTGTTGTTGTAGTAGTTGTTATTTTAAAAAAAAAATTAGGGGATCCTATAAAAAATCTTATAGATTGGAGTCAGACTTAAGAGACATTTACGTTATCTGGCTTCTGATTAGTTCTCAGGTCAACAATTTTACAAAGATGGAAGTTGCTTTTAAATTTTAAATATAATAATTTATTATTGCTATCTTGTCAATCCACATGACATTACCAATCCTTCACCATGGGACATGTTTAGGATCTGCCAGAGGATGTAAAAATATTTTCAGCTAGTTAGTATTTATATTTTATGCATACTTTTGGCATAATAAATGCTATGGAAACTTTAATTCTGGTAATTGTTACATTTGCGCTTATTATTTTTGCATTATATTCATAATGTATGTATTGTAAGAATACAATGTCTATGTACAGTTTGGTAAACTGTAATAATAGTAATATTGACTTGATGACAAATACAATGTCCATTTTTCCTGTGAGAATTATGCTGACTGTTCTCACTCTCCTCCTCCCCCCCCCCCCAAGTATTCTAACTTGTTTCAATGACTGTTTCTGGTTAGTTCATTGATGCTCTTTCTGGTGTTTTGAGACCCCCTAGTTAATTAATAGTAATAATTATATTTATGGAAGATTTATACATTTATGATAAATCATTCAAAGTATATCTTTCTGGTTTCAGGTTTTTTATTGTTATTATTTTCCTGGATAAACTGCTCCGATACCTAACTTGATAGTGAAAATGACTTCACTTGCCCAACAGCTTAAGCAGCTGGCTGTGCCCCAGACACAGGCATTACTTGGCGATGATTCAAGAAAGGCATCATTTCTTTATGACCCCAAAAAGGCAGCCACCATCAACAGGGAAACTTTCTTTTCCATTGGTGAACATTAAATAAAAGATTATAATAACATTAATAAAATGCTATAAATTAAAGGATCAATATAAGCAAGTTCGAAATCTTTGTCTCTCTTGATGTCTTTTAACAGTGTGGACATTGACTGTTGACACTGTTTAACATATTCTAATTATCATTTAAATGATTTATTTTTTTAAATAAAATTGCTTTTATCTTTAACTGCCTACACATTCTTCTCATCTATTCACCCTAATAACTGAAAAAATTTATATATATTAAATTAAAATTAGAAACATAATCCATTTAACTTCAATTTATAAATTCATAAATTGACATTTTCCAGAGATAATAAATATATCTCTTGTCTATGGTCATACAACTTAATAAGTTAGAAAATCATACTGTCCAATTAAAAAAATCATGTTTTTTTTTTTTTTTTTTTTTTTAGTGAAATAACAGGACAATTAAATCTTGAAAGTTCAAGTCTCCTATTTGCAATTTGTTCAAGTCTGATGCGGAACATATAATTTAAATGGATGAATCATTTATATGTGTATATATCTTTAAAAGTATTAATTTTTATTTATTAAAGTTTTTATGTATGTGTAATAAAGTTTGGCTTATTTGTGAAATTATGTTGTGTAAAACTATAAGTTAAAATAAAATGAATTGTGAATGGAAATTTAACTTGCATTTGAAGCTATAAAAGGGTCGAACATTGGAGAAATTCCATGTTTCCGAGTTTTTTTATAATTTGAGACATCAAGTTCTGTTATAACTAATATAGTAGAATGCAGTTTAAAGTAATTAGTTTATATAAAGTAGTGTAATTGATTCAGTAAATTCTTAAATCGTGTTTGCAGTTTCTTTTTTAAATTCTGCCATAAAAGTAACTACATTTATGATGTCTTTTATTTTCTCTGTCTCACAGGCATTAATGGCTTACAAGAACTTGAGAGTCTTGATGAAAGTTTTGCAGAGTTTGAGTCCAGTCTTTTCAGTGAATCTTCACTGTCTTTTGAGCGCAGTATTCAGACCCAGGAAGTAAATGAGCAGGTCAATTGTACTATTGATGCATTTTTGTTTCGCCTGTCTTCTCACCTACAGCTCAAGCCAGCACAGAAAGCCCTAGAGTGGCTGATTCAGAGGTAAGTGAAACTTTTAATTATGCAGAGTGGTGTCTTAGCCTGAGTGACATGTACAATTTGCACAAAAAGTAAGGCTTTTAATTACAATACAGAGTAGTGTCGTAGCCTAATTGACTTGTACAATTTGTACTGATGTAAGACTTTTAGTTATAATTACAGTTGTCTGCTTTATTAGGCAATGGACCTGTTTATAATTTCTGCAGTCTATTTATGACTTAGCTTATATTTATTGGGTATGCAGTGGTCCAACCTGTCTGCATTATATCACGCAGTATTGCACTATCTCGCACAGACCTAATGCTTTTACTGTCATTGGTTGAGGCAAGTGTAGATTCAATCTGCTGAATAGCTGTCCATTGCATCCAAGCTAATTAAGTATTCATATGATTGTAGAATTTGCTGCTGAAATAATAACTAGATGTTTATCTCAGAACATTTTCTATGAGAGCATTAATAGTTCTACTTTTACTACAGATAATCAACTGCAAACAATTAGATGTCTCACAATGATTACAAATTTCAAGTCTGATGCAATATAAAATATTAGTTATAGAATAAAAAATTAAAGAAATCAAAATCTTTGTCATTAGCACAATGGATTTACAATAAAACAAGATAAATTAATTTCTGCCTTTATAAGAAAAGAATTCAGTCAGTTCTTTAAAGTTTTCTGTTTTTTTACTTAATATTTCAATTTTAAAATTAAATCATACACTCTTGACGTTATTTATAATGACACTGTCCAGTAGTTTTATTTAGTTTCCACTCAAAAAAGAGACAGCTATTGTGACTTAAATGTACATCAGGTAAACCAAAAATATGGCATCTTTAATTTACATAGATTGTTACAGCTATTTAGTCCTATCAGATAATAATTAAACTATGTAAGAACATGTGCATTTTAAATGTTACCACATTTCTTCTTGTAACAAGTATGAAGAATGCACTTGACCAAAACAGTTGTAATGAAATAAAAATGTGAGGTTCCCTTTACATATATATTGTAATTTAAAATAACTTGCTGAAGCAGCTTTGAATAGTTTTTTTTTTTTAGTATAGTAATTGTTGATTTTATTTCTTTTTGCCATAAAGCTGCAAGAGACTGATGATTGTCTTGAAGAGGAAATTATAAAAGTTGTTTCAGATTTCTCCAAGACAGGGTGAAATAAATGCATTTTTGATATAAAATAAGATTTAGCTGAAAGCATAAATACTAGTATTAGGACTTATGGTGCTGTAGACGTTTGGTTGCATGATGAGGTGAGGAAGCCAACATAACATACTGCTAGTGACTGTCTAGACAAATGAAAAGCATTCATTATCTTCTTCTTAGATATCGTGTGCACCTGAATAACGTGGACAGTCTTGTGCTGAGTTTTCTGCCATACCATGAAACAAAACTGTTTGTGGTCATGCTGCAGTTGCTGGACCTTTCTTCACACCAGCTGACCAAATGGAACTGGTTACAACCTTTGCAGGTAAAGGTCACTGCTCCTTTCACCCTGACTGTCTTCGTTAATTGTTGCTAGACCATTCCTCACACTAAACAGCCAAATGGAACTGGTTACACTCTGATTGTCTCCCTTAGTTATTTGGTGAATATTCTTGAAAAAGAACATTCAGCAGATGTGTAGTTTTGTTATGCTTGAGACAAAATGCAAAAGTGTATTAAGTGTCCTTTGATATAAATTTCAAACTTTAACATTTTGTATTATTCATTTTTATGTCCAAATTTAGTTATATACTATATTTTGTCTGCTGCCGCTTAAAGTATTTTTCATTAAAATAAATATTTTTCCAATGCATACATTATAGTGCAGTCAAAATGGTATTTATACATGGTTATGGTAAAAGAATATTTGGATATTTTTAGTATTTGAACTAATGACACTCTATGAGTTGCTGGTACTCGTATCCTGTTTTTTTTGTTCATTGTACATGAGCCAACATTACACTATAAAATGGTGTTTGGCATAAACACGGTGATATGCGTTGTCAGAACAACAGTAAATCACTGTTATTTAAATGTATGCTATTGGAGACTATGGAAAACTGGACACATTAAAACTATTAGAAATTGTAATGTGTACATTAAATAACAACTTGAGACACCTGCAGTTTATTTCACAAATAAACCAGACGGGTCTTGAATTTGAAAAGAGATCATAGTCTTTGACAAATGTTATTGACTCGTTAAAAGAAAAATGTCCATAATAGTGCTGTCTACATGTTGTGTATTTATAAATAAAAGACTGTGTGCATCTGAGAAATTTGAATTTGAAAAGAGATCATAGTCTTTGACAAATGTTATTGACTCGTTAAAAGAAAAATGTCCATAATAGTGCTGTCTACATGTTGTGTATTTATAAATAAAAGACTGTGTGCATCTGAGAAATTTCCATACTGAATATTTTGTTGTATCTGAATTTGTCTTGGTCTCATTTAGCTTTAATATTTAATAATCAAGCTTTTGATATTTGATAACCAAGCCTTTGATATTTGATAACCAAGCCTTAAAACCTTGGCTTATATGTGTGTGGGTTTTTTTATTTTGTTTTTTTTAATTATAATTTTTACATTTGTTCTTGTTAGAGGCAATAAATAATACCTATATATGGATAGTTTTTGTAAACTAAATAGAGCAAAGTCTTTTTATTTGATATAATATCTATTTAATTGCTTGATTTTAAGATTAGGTAGTTTATCAGCTTATCTACATTTATTCTGTTAGAAATCGGGAGTGCATCTGACGAGAACGACACTTGTAAATCATTGCACCACTAATCCAGCGTTCTTGGCTCTCATCACTGGTATGGTGCCACGTTTTATCAAGGTACATTATAACTGCATTATTTAGACACATTCTTTGTCATTGTTTTTCCACAAAAATATAGAGCTAATGCAAGCAAATATATAATGGTCATTCTTGTTATTTCCAGTTTAGTTCTTTTTTTAAAAATAGAATATCTTTATTTCTTCAGTATTAACAACATATCAGTTTATTGCATGTTGTACTGCATTTTCTGCCATTTTTATCTTTAGTTGTAAAATCTTCAGTGAAAATTTTGTCAGCTATTTGTCTTTGTATTTGCCATTTGTGATAGGGCAGCACTGTGTTTTAATTTTGTATCTCAAGGCTTTTGAAGACATTGGAAGCAATCAACCTGAACAGCTTAGGGTCATCTTTAACTTCTACACAAGCACCCTCATTGGAGTCCTGCACACAGGTCCAGTGTCAGAGCGATTGGTGTCTGCCATTTTGCCAGCAGTGAGCAAGGGGTTCAAATCTCGGTATATAGATTTTAAAGCATCATCATACATGGTACTCAGCCAGCTCATGCATAAATCTATGATGAAGGGGAGCTTACTGGAGACCTTGATGAACTCGGTGTGCAAGGTAGCTTGATATGTTTGTATTTGTCACAATATTATATACAGTAAAACCTCTTCTCAGCTAAAACTACTAAGAGCAAGATACTTTGTCATTGTTAAAAGTTAAAGAGGGGACATAATAGGGCCCTTGAGGGATTCATTGTAGGCATGTTTGTATTTGTTGCAAAATTATTAATTGTATAAGGTTTATGCTAAGCACAACTTCATCTTGGCTAGCCAAGAGCAAGATAATTTGTAATTATTAAAATTATATGAAAGGATATACTTCCACATGTTTGCATTTCATGAAGGATGTTATTTACAAAATGCTGCTTCCATTGTGATTATTTTAAAAACTGAGTCTTATACATTTTCTGCACCATAAAACAGTTTGGGGTGGGTTTTTTTTTAAATGAGAAAAGTAAAATTGCCAGAGCACTGCAAACATTTAGCATATATTTCAGTTAAGAAGTTTCTCTTATTTTTTTTTTTTTTTTTTAAAGTAAATGCTATGAAGTGTATTAGACATTGTGAGAGAAAAATATGTTTTTTTGGGGTTTTTGTTTGTTTGTTTTTCTTTTCTTTTCCGTTTTAGAATCTAAGCCCAGAGCTAGACAGAGAAGCAGTTTGTGTGCTTTTGCTCATGTTCCAGACTCAGGACATTGACAAGTTCACAAAGAAGTCAGTATTGATTGATTTTCTACATAGCATTCTTAGTGCATGTGGACTGACATTCTGTATAGCATTCTAAGTCTGTATTGATTGACTTTTTACTTATGTTTACAAAGAAGTAAGTCCATATTAATTGACTTCAGCATTAAGACTGAATAAACCATATTGATTGACTTTTTATGTAGCATTTTGACTGAATGAATTTCTTATTGATTAACTTTTTACACAGCATTCTGGTTAAATATTTTTTTATTGACATTTTACATAGCATTCTGACTGGCTTATATGGTCACAAAGAAGTAAGTATATATATATTGATTGACTATATATCATTTTGACTGACAGAGAAGTAAATCTCTATTGACTTACTACTTGTTTTAGTGACTGATATATTTTAGTCTCAATATGATATTTTATTTGCGACAGATTGTGTTTGCTTATGTACATCTCATTCAAAATAAATCAGGTGAAAAAAAATAATTTAGGGAAACTGTATTATAAGTCTTTTTATAACTTTTTTTTAGCACCTGCATCCTTAATTTTGAGAGATTTTATGTACACTATTCTTTTAACATGCTAAATTCTATCTTAATGCAAAATTATCATTTGAAGATGTACGCACAGTAAAGTAATGATGAGGCAATGCCAATAAAAACATTGAAATTTTCAAGTATTTACAAATTAAATTCAAATTATGTGCATATCCCCTAATAACTTTAGTTATTTGGCATTTTTTTTGGTTTGTTTTAAATTGAGTTTCTGAAATTATGTTCAGAAGATGAAACCTTACAATTTCCATGAACAGGGTTGACATGCATTTAAAAACACATCAGCAAAACAAATGGCAAGTAGAACACTTAAAGAGTTAAAGAATATTTTGTCAGCACATTTATATTAGTGGTTTAATATTAATATAAAATATCAAAAAGAGTAAAGATACACACTGTTTTAATTTTAAATCACAGTTCCTGGCAATTCCAGTTTTTTAAATGTTCAGGAATGGTAACCATTAACTGCAATAGCTGTAATCTGTGTGATCATTATGTGCACTTGTGTGCTATTAAATACCATCTGTATGACATTCTGTATTTGTGTGCTATTAAATACTATGTATAGCTTTGAGATCCAAATTTATGTTTAAAAGCATAAAATGTATTTAATGATACTATTAAGAGTTGCAAAATATCTATAATATTAATTATAATACCTCGCAATACTTTAATTTACAATAGATGTGCAGCTATGTTTTTGGCCTTTTTATACAAAATCAGTCAGTGTGTTAACCTGACTGTTTGCACCAAAAGATGATAACATCATACATATAATGATGTTCCTATCATGCTGTTAACCTGAAAACCACAAATTTACCTACACACCCTTCACTTAACATTTGATTAGCGCTAATATTTATTATAATTATAATTTAAAAATGAAATAAAAGTAGAAATCAATAATCTTCCCTTTGATTTTAATTAGAAGAATTGCAATTTGCAGAAATCTCCTCCATATTTTTTTAATAGAATATGTCCCTTTCCTTTTACAAGGTATAACTCTGTGTCCTGATGGGTCATAGATATAAATCTGTGTTGTAATGCAATATGTGTTCATACATGTCATTCAAGGTAAGCTTTCCTGAAGCAAATCCTTTGCATAGTGAGCTATTACTATACGAAGGTGCGCTAATGTCCAAGAACTACAAACTTTGTTTTTAATATGTGTATTCAAACAGGTCTATCATGTTTGTTTTCCTGGAGCATATGTTTCATATTGAGATTTATTTCTGTTTGTATGTTTACTGATCAACCAGAGATACAAATCTGTACAATCATGCAATATGGGTTCATTCAGGTCATTCAAGCATATCTGCCGGCTGCCTTCCTTGGTTCCTCAACTTTCCTCCCTATCTTCAACCTTTCAAGCTGATCGCATGGCATCAGCTCTCTTGCGGCAGCTTATTCCTGCAGCAATGAAACAGATTGCCCTTGGTGTTCTGAGCAGCAGCAGCAGTGGTAGTGAAGACCTTGATGTTGCCACACCACAGCTCATGTCACTGGTCTACGACATCATGGCAAATGTTGTCATTGACACAAACACTGTGACTTTGGCTGCAAGGTATTGAAAGCCCGATCCTGATGGTTATCAATTGTAAATTTGAATAAGCCGACACAAATTACTTAAATTCAGATATATCCATAATTTGTATATTTGTTTCATAAAATGTTTAAATTTGCCAATGCACTCTGCAAGTAATCAGTTAATATTGAAAATCTACAAAAGTGAGAATCAGGAACCTTCTTCATTTCACAACTTTTTTTGTAAAATAGCAAGACAGGAATTCAGTATCAAGGGTAACATTATTTCATGAACAGCGAAACTAAGCAATTTTAAAAACAAGTTTGCTACTTAAGCACAATATTATACTTTTCTATCACTGGATCAGTTCTTTGTTCTTTTCACCCTTCCATTTTCTAATTAGCAGTGGTCACTTGTATTTATAACTCTTGGTAGCAGTGGTCACTTGTATTTATTAACTCTCAGTAGCAGTGGTCACTTGTATTTATTAACTCTCAGTAGCAATGGTCACTTGTATTTATTAACTCTCAGTAGCAGTGGTCACTTGTATTTATTAACTCTCAGTAGCATTGCTTATGTGCATATAAATATATGATATCTGTGAAACTTGTTAGCAGTGGACATCAAATAGTATAAAATTAGCAGAATTTTGCCACTTTAATTGCCACATTTACAACAACAAAAATATTTATTCTTCTAAGAAATGTATGCAAATGTTTAAGAAGCATATATTACTAGGAAGTATTTTATTACACATTCCTGTAGCAAATTGTGCCAGCTATGGTTGCTAAAAGTGAATGAAGTTAGCCATTTATTAGTGGCATTAAAAAACTCCTAAGCATTTATCTAACAACATATTTAATAATGCATGTTTATTATAATTTGAAAAAATGGTTCTCAGTGCTTTTAGCAAAGGATAAAACAACTATGAACTAATACATCAGGTTCCTTGTTTGCTGTTATGCCACCATACAGATTTAAAGATGTCATATAATATGTGTGGATATATTTCTCCCAGGCCTGAAAATTTACTTATCAGAGAAATTAAATTTCTCTCTCTGTAGCTTCAGTTACGCCCAGTAAGATATCTCCTTCCCATAGCTTGATCAGCCAGAAAGTGATGCATATTTCTTTACACACCTGTTTATGTTCCTTAATCATCCTTAGCCAACACTGATTTTTATAAGTAATTTCTGTCTTGTATTCATTTATTCACTCAAAAAAAAAAGATACGTAAAATCCTAGCTTATTTTAAAAAATCAAATCTAATTATTTAATTACAACTGCTGTCCTTTACTGTGAGCAACATGAGTTTTTTGATATTTGACAATATAGAAATGCACCATAAAGGCAGTTTCTAATAAGGTGCTCAAAATATAGTCCCCCTTGACTTAGAGATGAATCTCTTTTGTACTACAGTTTAAAAAGAGCAATAACTGGAAAGAGTATATGCATCATTATCCTTTCATGCTATTTTTTTTAGCCATTACTACATTTATCAGTTTTGATTTTGTTAACACATTGACAAAAGAGCATTTAATAATGCATATTTATTTTGTGAATCATTATTCTTGCATTCTGGTTTTTTCAGTCCATTCTTGTTCCCCAGTTAGTATTAAATTTACGGATATTTTGCTTTTATCTGTACAGGTTAATTTTGGAGAATTTTGTGCTCTATTGCACCCGGGATGATGGAAACTGGAATAAGGAGGACTGTGTTAGTAGAGTGAAAAAGTTGGTACGGTTGTTTGAAACAAGGTCAGTGAACAGAAATGTCTTGCATTTTTAAAAGTAAGTCTGTCTGTCTGTCAGCAAAATTTGCATTGCATTAATTCATTAAATTGCTGCTTTTGAACTGTCATTTGTGCAACTGTGAAGTTTGTCTGTCACTGCCTTTTGTATGACTTGCTTCACAGAAAGCCACAACCTGTCTGATCTTTGCATGCATCCCTAAAGATATTCAAAAGAAGTTTTTTGCTTTCAATAATTCTTTAAACCCTCACCATCACAACTGATCATTTTTACCATTGTGCATTTCTCTCAATATCTGGAACTTTTAAATCAAAGTCACAGACTATTTCCATCACTCCTCATTGTCTTCACTGTTCTATGCATTTCTCTGAACTGCTCTTTCTGCAGAAACATTTAAATCATAGAATATTTATTCTTGAGCAGTCCGGCTATCAGCCATTTTGTAAACGTGGATTTTAAAAAAAATCATTAAAATTGGATTACAAAATAAAATTCTGATCTCCATACATTAATATACTCCTTAGGGCTTCTAAGAATATAGGTATATAGCTTAGAATTATTAAATTTCAAACTTGTATTTGTTTTCCTATAACACTAAACAAACTGTTCCAGTTTTATAATTTTATTTAAGTCGTCTCACAAATACACCAAAATATTCTCATGAAACTATGCTGGCTATATGACTAGAATTTAAAATAAATAAATCATATGCAAACAAAACTGTGAATTAAAAGCTTGTATATTAATATGACAAAAATTAAATTTAGGCCGTAACAAAAGCTATATTTAAAACAAAATATTCAAATAAAATGATTTGGTCTAGCATAAAGAAACAGGCTTTTAAGATTGAGTGACTATGTCTCAGGTATGCAGAAGCACTTGATACAGCAGTAGACAGTGTAATGACATCAGCTGAAACAGATGAAGAAAGGCAAGCTGTCAAAGATTTTCTTAACTTGTCCGTGTCTTCAGTACATCATCGACTAGCACCTGACTCTCAGGCTACACTTGCCCTCTGTTTGAATCACCGACATTCCACAGTTCGGCGAACAGCTGTCAAACATCTGATGGACAACTTGCACACAGTATGTTTGGTCTTTAACTTTGCTTAAACTTTGTTCAATTGCATCTTCTAAATAAGCGATAGATTACTTTTAATTTAAATTGTTTAGTTTTTAATGTTCAAGAGTGAATGAAAAATTATTTCTAAACTTTATGAGCATCTCTATCTATAAGTTGAGCAGATATTTTGTGTTAATGAGCATCAATTTTGTTGTTGTTGTTGGGGTTTTTTTGTTTTTTTTTTTGTTCTTGTCTCTTTGTTAGTATGAGTTATTAGTTACTTTCTGAAAATTATTTTGCAGAAGTAAAGGTAAATAATTTTTAATTAATGTTAAATGGTTCTGAGAAAGTTAATACACAGCAATTAGGATTTTATTAAATGTAAAAATAACTAATTATAGTTAATATTCAATAGTTCATATCAAAAATAAAAATAACTAATTATAGTAGATAGTCCCACTCTTTTTTTTTTACTTCTTATAGTACAAATATTTTATGCTCAAAATGTGTGATCTGGTGAAATAAGTTTATGTACTAAAAATTATGATGATAGCTGCAATACATTTTGAGATATTATTAATTTAGTGTCGTTATTTGTGGTCAACTTTTTTTTAGACATAATGAATGTGTGATTTTACAAGTTTATTACAAGTAAAATATAAACCACACTGATACAGTCCAACAATTCTAATAAACATAGTCACGTACAACAAGAAAAAACCAGATATAATGCAAAATTTACTTTTCACTTTATTATAAATTGCAAAAATGGGCTTTTGTTTCATAAAATTGCTCACAAAACACAACAAAAAGGAACATTCATGGCATCATAACACATTTAACTGATGAACAAAGTATTTATACGCTGAACCTTATCAGAAGTAAAGATTGATTATAGTGTATGTTGAAAACTTATTAGAATTAAAGATAGCTAATAATAATATATGTTATCAGTTAATGAGAAGTAGAGATAACTTATTATAGTTAATGTTAAATGGTTCTGAAAAAGTCATCCCAAAAAGCTTATCAAATTAAAGATAACTATTTTAGTTTATGTTACAGTCTAATAAGAAGTAAAGATGGATAGTTATAATTTATATTTAAAACTTATCAGTAATACACTCTTGAAATTACAAGAGAAATATATAAACACACTTTTTTTTTACTAATTTTAGAAGTTTTCTTTGGATACAGGTTTGAAGGGGGTTACTGATTTTGAGTTGGATTTGACATTTATGACAGGTGCTTTTTGGCTCATGATTCATTTTGGCATTTTATCTTGCTGTCTGAATTATAAACAATAAAACATATTTAATAAATGATTAAATTTCAAACCCACTTAATAAATGATATTGAAAAATTAGTGATTAAATTCAAACTCACTTTGAATAATAAGTGATATTCAGAAATATTGCCTGCTGATAGTCAAGGTCAATAACTCATACTGGAATGCTTAGGCGTTAATTGCTGGTTGGTTGGTTTACATATATCTACATCACGTATTTTGAAATAACTTTAGGCACACCAAACATCTATTTTAAGCATCTTTATTTGCTATGAAAGACATATTCTATTCTGCGGCAAGACTTTTATTCCCATGACTGTAGTCATTCTCTGCTGGGTGATACAAGCGGCAACTTTTCTTGATAGTTGCCTCCTGTTATTTCTAGATAATTGTCTATTGTAACACTCATAATTAAGTTTCCATTTAATGCGGAAACAAAATTTGTCTAATTTAAACCCAAATAAATAGAGCAGCACCCTGGCAATGTGTGCAGAAGAGACAGTTTGTCCGTACAAATTTGGGTCAAATCACTTAGAGAAAGATGCATCTAGTCTCCCCTGCCTCCTTGCAGTTTGATGTAGAATCCTCCAATAGGTTTTGTTATACCATAGTTGTCACAGTTCATCACTCTGTTTCTGTAATTTAATTTTATTATTTATATATATTTTTTTTCCTTCTCTTCATTTCTGTTAAGCACACATGCACTGTCTGCATTTGCAGATCAACAGTGTAAAAACTAAAATAAAATAAGTAAATGTGTTCATTCTGGAAAGCATGCAATGGGGCACAGCACACTGCAAATATTGTCATACTTTTGTATATACAATACTTTGGTTTATAACTATCATTTTAATGTCATATCATCTTATTTTAAATATCAGGGTAACTCCATGAAAGATAAAAAAGCATATATTATGTAATTTGAAGACTGATGTAGCACTTGTAATGCCAGGTCATTATATATATATATATATAATGAAAAAATGTTTTGGGTTACTTATGTATTTAATACTGCTTAATAATGCTTCTCTTAAACAACCACAGTATATTGTCATTGCTTTGCAATATTCATGTTTTTAAAAAATTGTCCATGTTATCTTTATTTTTCAGTACCTCAGTTAATTGAGACTGTATATGATATATGTATAAACTCAGTACATCGTTTTAATTTTTCCTTTTTTCCTTGATTTCAGTTTGTTGAAATATGAGAGGTTGATAAAAGATGTTTGAAATATATATTCAGTGCTATTTAATTTTGCATTTTTTTTTTAATGATAGCTTGAAGATCTTGACTCTGTGAGAGAATCTTTGCTAGCTAGACTTCATGATGACAGCCATGCAGTTGTCAAGATTTTGCTGGAATATCCTGATGTACGTGTTTTCTATTTTAGCTTTAGTGATTCTTGATTAAAAAATTATCATGCAGTTGTCAAGACTGCTGGAATATCCCAATGTCTGTGACTTATATTTTATGTTTAGTGTTTGTTGATTAAAAAATTATCAGGCAGTTGTGAAGACTTTGCTGGAATATCACAATGTATGTGGCTTTGTTTTAGTTTAGTGTTTTTTGATTGAAAAAGTTTTCTTTATTATAATGCATTTGACAAGACTCTGCTGGAATATCACAATATATGTGGCTTTGTTTTAGTTTAGTGTTTTTTAAATTTAAAAATTTTCTTTATTATCATGCATTTGACAGGATTAAACTCATGCAAGACAGAGTTTGTACTTTCAGTTTTTTAATTAAAAAAAAAATTAAATAATTACTGGAAACACATTAAATATGTTAGAATATTAATAAAAAGTATTCTTCTTCAGAAAGTATTGACTGTTTTACATAAATAGTAATAACTTCTTTTATAGAAACTGTGGACAGTTTTCAGCAACAAAGAAGAGCTGTGCAAAGAACTGCTGAGAAAGTTAAAGACAACTGACATGAATGTGAACAGGTTAGAGTTTGCTTATTATAAGTTAACATGGGATATACGATGTGTGAATGAGAGGGGAGGGTAAAGCAGTGAAAGTATGTGAGACATTGTTAAGTGAAAGAAAGCTAGCAGGAAATCAGCATAATGATTATCTGAGATGGGGTGGATGGTGTGGGGTGCAGAATTGAGATAAGAAATAGACACATTGCGAAAAGTGAACAGAAATGATTGTGTAAAAGTGTTTAACATTTATATTTTTGCTGTAGGGTGGGGCTGGTCTCCAGACTTTTGATAGTGCTCTTCCAAGTAGTTGACCTTTCACCTGTGAGGTCCATTGCTGTGGCACTGTCATACTTGTTTCTGGCATCAGACACCAAACAAGCCATGCAGCTGTCTGTCCAGATACTAGATTCCAAACTGGCTTCCAGCAGTACACTTCTTTCTTATCTAAAACAATGTGAGTGATTTGAAATTTCTTTTTCTTTATTATATATTCTGTAAATATAAGTTAGGTTAGTCTTGATGTATAAAATAAAAAAGTTTTGTCCAAAAATAATATTCATTATGTAGTTTGTGTGTCTAAATTTAATATTCATTGAGAACTATGTGTCTAAATATTTAAAATTCACTATCTACTTTAGCCTGGAGAGGGATGGGCTCCACCAGGTTTATTTGCCCAAGACACACCAGATGCAATGATAACTTTACCTCAAACCATACCAGATTGGTCATCGCCCAGAACAAGGACCGTGCCTTCTCTCTTGCACCAGGACAGAGGTGTTAAGTGTGCTACTGGTGCACCATCACCATCAAAACTCCACGCCAGAAACAACATCAGCTTCAGTACGTGGAACATCAGAACTTTAAGAACGCCTGGAAAGGTAGAGGTACTGACACATGAAATGAACAGATACCATTGGACCATCCTGGGACTGTGCGAAGTACGACGGAAGAACCTTGGGGAAACATCAATACAGGACATCCATAAACTATACTTCTCTGGTAGAGATGATAAATATGAACTTGGTGTCAGATTTCATGTCCACAAAGACATCGTGAACACTGTTATGAGTTGTCAGCCTGTCTCCAGCAGGCTTATCACCATGCGCTTGATGGCAACCCCACTCAATCTCACCATTATGCAAGCTTATGCTCCAACTTACGACCATGATGATCAAGAAATAGAGGACTACTATGACCATCTGCAAGAAGTCATGGACCAGACCACAAAGAAAGACATTCTTGTGGTGCAAGGAGACTGGAATGCTAAAATAGGAGAGGATGCCGTTGAGAACAGGAAAGGCACATGCGGACACTATTGCAATACAGAGACAAACAACAGAGGCTTAAAGCTCCTGGAATTTGCCAGATCTAGTGATCTGAAGCTGATGATCATGTTTGGTCCACACAAAGTATCCAGAAGATGGATGTGGCATAGCTTGAACGGAGAACACCATAACCAGATTGATTATATCATGGTGAAGAGGCGTTTCCATACCAGGATAGACATTGCCAAGGAATGTTGCTCACATGATAAATTATTTCCATGAATACACGCGCATACACACACACACACACACACACACACACACACACACACACACAAATACGCACACATTTCTACATTTTAGTGCAGTTTAACTAAGTGTTTGCATTTGAAAACCTTATTTTTTATTCCTATTTCTATTATCTGTTTTATTTTTTACTTTTACATTTGGTATTATATTGACAAGTGAGTATCTGTCTGCCAAATTTCCTTTGTTTAGGTTTTGTAGGACCATAGAATACTGATTGAATTTCATAACATTTCTAAAAACCAAAATCAAACTACTTGCAACATCGATTGAATACCTAGTACAAATTTTTATTTGTCATTATATAGGTAGGAATTCTTTATGTGCTTGTGGAAAAAACCTTAAGGTCATACCAATGGCTGCTTTGTTTTTAAAAAAGTACAGAGACTGTTAACTCCCTTGATTCGAAAGAGCTTTTCTTTTTAAATATGTATTGATACTGATGCATAGGAAGTAATGAATGTGATCTTATCTAAGAGCTTACTGGTAACTGTTAAATATACTGTGTTTGACAGCATGGCTGCCCCAGTTGCAAAAATGCTTGAATGCCTCTGAAGAGTTGACTGGAACTGGTACACAGCTGAACAAGTCCCTCGTACAGTGTTTATCAGAGTTCTTGGTCTCTGCACAAGAAGATCCAGCCTGTATGGTGAGCAATGAAACACATCATTATGTTTGCATGCAGAAATGACTGCTTCTCATTACCCAGATAACTAGGACTGAAAGCTGAAAAAATGTGTTTTGCAATTAAATAAAAGAAATGCGTAGAAGATTTAACTGTTATATAACATCAGCACTACCGTTTGAGATTGTGAATTTGTCGGGCACATAATTTCATATACGATTGTTGAATTTGTCAGGCACATACTTTCATATTTTTATAATGAGGTGGAATGATTTATGACGTTACATAATGTACAATATTTAATATTTTATATAATAATATATATTCATTCTTTTATTATCTGTTCATAAGGGTTATTCACTTTGAATATAATTTTGTGTAAAATATCAGGTTGTATAAACAATACAAAAGATGCACACACAAAATTCACACAAAGAATGGATACCAAGCTTAATTGTAGTTTCATCCACTGCTTTCTTAGTAAATTTAAAACTTCCATATGAATCTTCATGCATTCTTAGTGAATTTTGACAGCTATTACAGGAATCTTCATGTTGTCTTAGTGAATTTTGACAGCTATTACAGGAATCTTCATGTTGTCTTAGTGAATTTGACAGCTGTTACAGAAATCTTCATGTTGTCTTAGTGAATTTTGACAGCTATTACAGGAATCTTCGTGTTCTCTTAGTGAATTTGACAACTCTTGCAGGACTCTTTATTATTATGCATTGTTTGAAATATGTGAAGCCTCAAAGCTGAAGGTGATATCAATACATGCACTAACATGATTTCACACATGTATCTCAATTTGTTGTAAAGATAGATGATGGGTTTCAGAAATGGCTTTGTTTTACTCGTTTTCACTCTCCCCTTACCCTCCCTGTTTGTAAGTGTGTGCACACATGCAAGCACACACAACAAGAAATTTTCCAATAGGGGAAATTTTTGGCCAGTTTTCTCTTAAAGCTTTGGAAATTTTAGAGGCTATTGAACAGTATACTGAGGTGTTTTAATAAGTAGTCAAAGCATTAAAAGCAGTTAAAGCCGGGGGAGATTACTAGAATCTTTTGTGCTTTTGTGTTATCACTTTTGGCATTATAATATTGCCTCTCTGATTGTGCTTTTGTTATTACTCTTGGCATTGTAATATGGAAACCAATTGTTTGTTTTTGTGTTATCACTCTTGTAATTTAATTTATTCTATGCATGATTCTAGATTGCAGAGTTGTACTCACATATAGACATGATTTCATCCTCACGACAAGAAGCCCTAGCTTGCCTGCTGTGTGATGTGGCCCTTAGCACCTTAGACATGGCTGAAGATGCTAATGTGACCTCAACATTAAGGCTTCAGTTCACTGCTATTCTTAAAGACATTCTCTTTGAAAGGGTAAGACTGACTGGTGTTAATAACTTATGTTAATGACTTATATTAATGACCGATGTGTATGTATAGGATGTTAATTTTACTCTTTAAAACAGGTGTTTTGAGAATTGTGCTTTGTCTTGAGAAAAAATCAAATCTCAGAAAAAGCAGTAAATAATAAACATTGAATTTATTTTGCAGAATAAGAATTTCACCAGACACTATTGAACACAATTAAAATTTTGTTATTGATATATTTATCTGCATGTTATATATCAGTGAAAGAAATAATTACATTTCTTGCTGCTATAATTTGATACTCCTCCTTGTAGGGAAAATGTACTCCAAAATAGATTTTTTTAAAATGTAATTTTTTGAAGATATTCATTTTAAAAGAGGGAAAGACCAAATAATTTGTAGAGGAAATACACTTTTATCATCTTCTACCAGCTCTATTTAGAGCTATGCAATGCAAAATTGCATTCATTTCATTTTAATTTGTAGGTGTACTTATTCTTACATTTTATTTTTTTTTACATTATTTTTACACTTTTTCAGTATTTTACCTTTTCAAGATTATATTTACACAGAACAGTCACCTGCACCATGTAATAGATACTATGAAAAGATTGGTGTCTTAATATGGTCAGAAAGTATATTTAAATTGAGACAGACATCAAAGTATGTAAATGTGATAAAGTATAGAAACAGATATGAACCTTAAATGTGGTTTTAAATAGTTCAAGTATCCATGTGATACTTAAAATAATATAACACTGTTTTTGTTTTTTTAAAAGTCACTTTCATGAATACTTAGCAGATATCCACAAATATCAGGATCTTTTTTTCAAGCCAATCCTCATTTTTCAAGAAAAGAAAAGGTAAAAGTTAGTCCTAGAGTGCACTTTTTTTTTTAACCAGTCATTCAAATGAGTCATAAATGCTGGAAAATAAATTTTTTTCAAAAAAAGTAAAGGTAAAAGTTATTCCGGTGAGTCATAAATGCTGGAAAATATATTTTTTTCAAGAAAAGAAAAGGTAAATGTTATTACAATGAGTCATAAATGCTGGAAAATAAAATTTTTACAAGAAAAGAAAAGGTAAAAGTTATTCCACTAAGTCATAAATGCTGGAAAATAAAATTAAGAGACTAGGAGGAGTGGAGAGTTGTTCACGTCTGCTAATTATTCTTTAAAAAGAAACAATCTATTTTATATTTAAAAATACATAGTTTTTATTATACAATAGGGACTTAATTAAATTTTTAAAAAATGTTTGTAGAAGTTATCAAGTGTGCGAATGGCAACAAAAGAAAATGGTGTTGAAGGAAAAGATAACCCAGTAGAGGCTGTTATGAAATCATTGGAGAAGGGTCACAAATTGCCAGCCACATGGATTATGTCCCTTATTGAAAGATGGATGAGAAACTTTGCTGTTCCTTCAGATCTTGCAGGTAATTCTACTGCTTTCTTTTATAAATGATGCCACTATTGCCACCACCACATATACCCACATTTCAGATGTTTTTCTTTTATTGCCTGATGCAGCCATTATCAGCACCCATCCACCAGGTTGCAGCTCTTCATTTCCTCTTCGCAGGATCGTCTTAGGTCGACTGACCCATCTCTTTCCCTGGGGGTTCCACTGCAAAGCCTGCCGGGTGATGTCCTACGGGGGTTTCCGCAGGGTGTGTCCTATCCATCACCATTTATGCCTGGCAATCTGCTAATTGATGGGATCTTGGTTTGTCCACTGCCACAAATCAGTGTTCTTTAGTTTGTCTGTCCACCTGATCTTCAGTGTTGCGAAGGCAGCCATTGACTAATACTTGGAGTTTGTTAGTTGTTGGTGACTCTCCAGGTCTCTGAGCCATAGTGGAGGACAGACTTAACGTTGCTGTTGAAAATTCATAGTTTGTTGCAGACAGATATGGATGTTGACCTCCAGACTGGTCTCAGGGTAATAAAGGCATATCTAGCTTTTCCGATTCTGGCTTTGATGTCCTCGTCAGAACCCCCTGTTGCTGATACAATGCTGCCTAGGTAGGTGAAAGAGGTGACTTCTTTCAGCTCGCTGTCTCCAAGGGTGATTGACTTCTGCTGCTTTTTTAACAGGGTCATGATTTCGGTCTTCTCTAGGTTGATCTGCAGTCCTGTCTTAGATGCTTCTTGGGCCAGGTTATCAGTTTTCTGTTGCATATGTTGGTATTTCTGGGATATCAGGCACAAGTCATTCTAGAGCTTGAAAACCAGCAATTTCGCACAGTATATGAAACAAATAAAAGCCCATGATGGTTAGTGAAATAAAAGTACTTTTATCACATAAAGACATTTTTATGACAAAATGATGAATGATTCTGAAAATAAACACATTAAACTGTCTAAAAATGCACACAACCCCCCCCCAACCAATGTCTCAAATGACTCATATTCATGATTTTTCACTGACACACATTGCCTTAATTATTTGTTTGTAACAAATTAGTATACATAGATATCTCTGAGATGTTGTTTTTGGTTTCCCTAGAAAAAAAGTTTTGGCAGCTCACAGACACTCCTAGTGGGGTGTGGCTACGTGCAACAATTAACATGACAGAAATTATGCTGTTGGTGATGAATGAAAACAGCCCAACATCAGCAGCTCAGGAGATTGTTAAACGTTTTGCCCAGGTAAACTTTGCCTTACTTGATGCAAATAGATGAAGGTAGGATGGATAATGAGAGAAGAAAACAAGTTTTAAAGTTAGCTTGGACATGGAGGTTGGGGAAAGCAAGTATTAAAGGTAGGATGGACAAAGGGGTAGGGGGAAGCAGATAGGTGGAGGTGGGATGGACAGGGAGAGCAGAAAGCAAGTGTTAAAGATAGATTTGACTTAGAGGTGGGGGAAAGCAAGTAGACGGTGGGTTGGATATGCGAGGAGAGACACGTTGATACAGACAGGAAAGACATGGGGAGTGGGGGTGAAGAGGGCAAGTAGTTCAAGGCATGATGGACATGGGGTAAGACAGATAAATAAAGGCAAGATGGTCTGTGGGGGGAAGTACTAAAGGCGTGATGGACATGGGGTAAGACAGATAAATAAAGGCAAGATGGTCTGTGGGGGGAAGTACTAAAGGCAGGATGGGAGAGAAATAATTAAAGACAAGATAGACATTAAAGGTAAAGGCAGGATGGACATTGGATAGGAGAGAAATAATTAAAGGCAAGATAGACATTTAAGGTAAAGGCAGGATGGATATGTGGGGAAGGGGAGATAAGTAGACAAATGAGGATGGGCATGGTGGTGTTGTGGGAGGGAGGGGTCAAGTAGGAAATGGCAGGATGGACCTGTGGGGAGGGGAAAGGCAAATAGATAAAAGTAGGATAGTTGTAAGAGGGGGAAAAAAAGAATTTGTGATAACAATCAATATGAAATATGTCAATGACATTTTTTTCAGTTTTTGACAGAATTCTAATATAGTTGGGCTGTGGAGTAATTTGTTAAATGGTCCCTTAGTGATGGGTACTGAATTGGTGTATTTATAGAACAATAGACTTGCATAAAATATTATATGCATTCCAGGGAGGTCATAGATATGCTTCAGCAATACATTTTTTTACAGATTTATCAGCGCCAATAAATCGCTTCAGTTGCTTAACAATGATTAAACTTTTTAAATATAGATATGTTGCCCTCTTCAGGATTAGAATACAAAAATGTTACTTTTCTGCCTTATTAAAGTGGCTTTAAAATTCAGGAAGATAGATAAAATAAAAGCTTGTTTTTGTTTATCACCTACATTTATTCTTACTTAGTAAACAGTGTTTCAAGTTAAACATCGACAAATCCTTTATAACATTTGCTACACCAATAAAAAAAAATAATTTCTTTACGTAAATGGGAATACATATCATCTATCTATTTTTTTTTTACTTCAGATGGGGTCACTGAGTTTTGCAGAAGTAAAGTAATGAAACATGAGTTGGCAATGCTGCGTGATGTAGGATGCATGAATAGAGAATGGAAAAATAATGTTCAATAGTTGACAAAAATATAAGAAGTGATGGATTGGGAAAGTGATAGATATTGAGGACCCAATGTACTGTTTCACTTTATTTCCTTCACCACTGTGCAATTATTAGATGATTTATTTTTTTAAATGTCTTTGTTGAACAATTTGTTGATTACCTTTTTCCATTCCATTCAGCTTGTGTGATTGCAGACATTTTCCAGTACTGTGTACTACTGCTAGTTTTAACTGCACACATTTTCCAGTAATGCATACTATTACTAGTTTTAACTGCACACATTTTCCAGTACTGTGTACTAATCGTTAGTTTTAACTGCACACATTTTTCAGTACTGCATGCTATTGCCAGTTTTGACTGCAGACAAGTTTATGTGCTACTTTGTATTTTTTAAAATTTGACTACAGGTGTTTCCTACTTCTTCGCACTACTTGAGTTACTTGTGCATGCTGTGGACCGGTGTAGGTGACAAGACAGGCCACTTGTCCCATACACCAGCTCTGCAGCCTGGTGTTTTGCAAATGGGGTTATCTTTTTTGGATTCCATTAGCACTGAAGATATCATCAATATTGTGGATTCTTCTAGTCCAGGTAAGAAAATCTTTTTATTTATTTGTTTGTATTATTATCTAGGATTTATCCTAGATAATAATACAAACAAATAAATAAAAAATATGCAAACAAATAATTAATAATAAATAAAGTTTTTAAAAATATATTCTTTTCTTTTTAATTTCTTATGGTATTATTGTACGTCATACATTCAAGAACATTCCACATAAATGGCATCAAATCTAATTTCTTCTCACTAAAATTGCAGACTTTGACATTTGCTTTGTGTTTGATAACTGAAGAAAAAAATTAGTAAATTTGAAAGAAAGATCTTGGGACTGTTTAAAGTTGTTCATTGTATTTTTACTAATGTTGTGCCTTTTTCTTATTTTGATTGCATACTTCCAAGTTTCAGCAGGTCTTAATCATGTGTATTTCCTTGAATCTCACATTGTTACTTTAACATTTGGCTATTATTTATAAGTTTATAATTGGAGAGTGATGTCTTTTTCCATAAAAGTTCATTCTTTTGTGTGTTTAGTATGGCAAATGAATTAGCAATGCTAAAATTGAAAGCAGAAGTTTTAAATTTTGTTTTTAGTCTTTTTATTATTCTCTCTGGAGACCCCATTGTAAAGCTTTCCTGATAGCTACACTCATAATGAAATGTTGCTGACTCGTGTATTCAAGTTTACCACTGCTGCTTTATGCTCTGGAGACCCCATATGTAAAACTTTCCAGATAGCTACACTCATAATGAAATGTTGCTGATTCGTGTATTCAAGTTTACCACTGCTACTAATTCTCTGTGGAGACCCCAAGTGTAAAAACTGGAAATGAAGTCTTTTCCATGGATTTATCTCTCCTTGCCTGTCCCTGGCAGGTTAAGTGTCTTGTGATGAAACAACTATTGGGGAGGGGTGTATTGTTGTAGGCTGGTAAATATTTAAGAAATAAACTTGTTTAATGTTCAAAAGTTTATTTACCATGATACCATATGATGTTTACTACTGTATGAGAATTGTGAAAAGTGATACCAGATCCTGACTAGGTAGTTGGTAAAGAACTAATAGTAACAAATAAAAATAAATATTATTTTAATTTGCATTTTGTTAATATTTGAAATAGTGTTTAGAAAGTTACTTTATATGAAATACATTGTAAATGTATTCTTTCTTTACCTTCTTTACCTACATAACACATCCTTTAAAATAGTTAATCTTGATACTGAAATATATCAGCACACTAAAACTATTGCCAATGGAATAGATAGTATTTTCTGATGTAATCAAGTTCCTAATAATAAAGTTTTCATAGAAATTTTTATTCCTGTGTTTCAGTGGTTCCATGCTTATTGACTCTGTGCACGAGTGATGTCGCAGTCATTCGATCTAGTACCCTGAAGTGCATGTCCATCTTGGTGGCTAAATGCTCGAGTCAAGCTGCACTGTACAAAACATTTTTGAAAAAGCTAGTGCACTATCAGCAAGAAATTATCAGGGATGCTACATATTTGCCACTAGTAAGATTTGTTTGAAAGAGCATACAGCATTTTATTGTTGTGGTTGCCTTGCCAATTTGAAGAATTTTTTTGGGGGGGGTTGAAGTTTGCATTTTAATCAAAATATACTTATTGGTACTTTACTCACTATTTAATTTATTTATTTTAATTAAAAATAAAATATAATTTATATATATATTTTTTTTTTTTTCTGGGGAGCGGGGGGGGGGGAGGGGGTAAGAAATGTTAGATTTGTTGTTAATCTCCTATTAACTCATTTGTAATCAATCACTCTGTACAACACTTAGTCAATAAACTCTTCACAGTAATTTGTTATTTTAAATAAATCCCCCCCCCCCCCCAGTAATGCACATGCCAACATAATGCATCAACAAGGCTCTTTGGAGCAGGTAAACAGTTTTAAAACAAAATTTGGGTGCACTTAGCAGATTTTGTATCATTGGAAACCTTTTGTTTGTAAGGGATTAAGTAAGGTAGCATGTATTGATTTGATTGTTGTAGAATTATTTTCTTACTTATATTTTGTATGTTTGCTTGGGGTAGTGGTGGAGATAGCAGTATTCGTTTGTTATTGTTGTGCATTTTGATAATGCTTACTTGGCAAGTGTTAATTTTCAGGCAGTAGCATCCGTGCTGTTGTCCAAAAGCTTGAAAAAGAAGGGAAAAGAGGCCAGCACTCTGGAATGTCTTGTAGACGTGACTACAAGCACAGACACACCAACATCAGTGGTTACTGGGCTCCTCCAAGCTCTTAGTCGATTGGATTCTGTGGTATATAATTATAATTTGTCAGCTCATTTCTAATCATTAGAATTGTTGTTGTTCTTGAGGGGATATTGAATGTAATGCTATGATTTTTAAATGTAATAATTACTGATGAGCTCTCTTTTGGCTCTCAGTTATCCTACTTGATATTATACTGCTTCTGGTATTGCCTATTCAGTCTTTACTATAGTGACCAATTGTTAGTGTCTCTTTCTCACTAGGATATGTGAGAGCAGTAGTGACCAATTGTTAGTTAGAAATGTTGGACCAATTGTTAGTATCTCTTCATCATCAGAAAACAGTGGACCAGTAGTGATTAATTGTCAGTGTCTTTTCATCACTAGGGAATGTTAGACCAATAGTGACCAAAAATTGTCAATGTCTTTTCATCACTAGGAAATGTTGAATCCTTTGTGATTAATTGTCAGTGTCTTTTCATCACTAGGAAATGTTGGACCAATAGTGACCAAATATTGTCATTGTCTTTTCATCACTAGGAAATGTTGGATCCTTTCATACCACTGATGGCTCAATTGCTGGGGAAAAACACGCTTTCTGAAGATGAAACAGCCCAGCTGCAGCTTCTAGTGGCTAAGTTTACTCTGGCTGTTGCTCCGAGTCTGAGTAGCAAGAGCCAGTCATTGGCACTGTTGATCTCTCTCCTGAAGAGAAGTGACAAGCTCAGTGATGGTACCAGTGTGCAAGAAACTGCTATTAAACGGGTTTGCATTCTTTTCTTTTATAGCAGATGGAAACTGACGCAGGCTAGAAGAATGTACATGCGTGTCCTTGCTTGCATGCATGTTTGCGTTTGTAACATGGGGAGGGGTGTTTTCTAGATTTACTTCTGTTTCTTATAGTATGGTGTGTAAATACAAATTTTTTTTTTATTTTATGAATATTTTCCTTTCAAACACCTATAGCACCCAAAGTCATCTATTGACTTATCCTTAATTTGGATATTAATGCCCTTAAACTTAAAGCTTTGTATACACTTCTTTCTCCTCCCTGCCATCCTTCTGTCAAATATTAAAATGATGTATTTTTCATTCTCTTTTTTTTTTGTTGTTGATATTTTTGTTGATTTGTTAGATAATTATTTGGTTTATGTACAGTTAACTACTTGCGTTTAGTTAATTCTGTATGCTGTTTGAAACAGACATAAAGACCAGTTTTCAGTATTGGACTAAATTATTTGTTTCCCTTTGCAGGTGAAGGAGATTTTTTCAGGCTTGCCTGACATTTCTGCACAAAGTTGTATCATTAGATGCCTTGTTGATGTTCTCCAGACAACCACTGTTACCAGCCTGGCTACACAAATACGGAAAGTATTCAAACATGTGAGTAGTTTGGGTTTAGAATTCTGAATCCTAACTTGCTTAACACACAAAAAAATGTCTCAGTTTCAACTTTGCAATAAAATTACATTATGACATATTTTAAATCTTTTGAGAAATATTTATTTTTTTTGTTTGGTTACTTATGTTTTATGTATAGCATTCTCCTAAAAAAAGGCTATATAAAAATGATTTTCACTGCTGGCTTTTTATTAATTTTGCACTTGTATATATTTCTCTCCTGAAACAAAACCCCAAAGTATATTTATTATGTACTGTTATAAACCATTTCATTTCCTTGCTTTATTTGTTATTTTTGTTTAATTATAATAATGACAAATTATAATGCAGGTGACACTTGCTGCGGAGCTTCTCAAAGAGGAACTCAGTCCAATTCTAAAAACTGGTGCTGCTTGTTCAGTAAGAGAAGCCAAACGTCAGCGCAAGTAGGTATACCATTATTGCGAAGTGCCTAATTTGTTTTGTTAGTGATAAACCAAACTGCACAAATAAATATACCATTATTGTGAAGTGCCTAATTTGTTTTGTTAGTGATAAACCAAACTGCACAAATAAATATACCATTATTGTGAAGCGCCTAATTTGTTTTATTAGTGATAAACCAAACTGCACAAATAAATATACCATTGTTGTGAAGTGCTAAATTTCTTTCATAAAAGATAAGTCAAACAGTGCAAATAAGTATACCATTTTTGTGAAGTATGTCATTTATTTGACTATTGATAGGCCAGATTTCAGCACATTGATGGCAGTTAATTTTGTTTGATTAGTGACATGCTGTATGTGGGTGGTTTTCTAGAAAGGTGTGACATGAAGGTAAAAAAAATAAAAGTTAGAATTATTAGTTTTTTTTATACCAGCAAAAGATAGACATTTTGAATACACTTTACTGCAAGAATTGTTATACTTCATCAACTGGTGTTCACATTTTAAAAAGAAATAAAGATTCTTACTTTGATAGGCACTGACATAGTCTTCCATGCATGATCATAACCAGTACTACTTCCATTTGAAACAAAAACGGAAATTCCTCTTATGAATCTGTCTACTCGCTGGAAACATCGGCCGTGCACATTTTAACCTTCCACCATGACCTTGTGACTTATTTTTAATTAAAAAATGTTCATCTCTTATGGGATTCTTTATTAAGCATTTTTTTTAATTGTTCACTTGTAATGGGAAATTTTGGTAACAAACATACCTTTTACAGATAAAAATTGCTTTTACTAAATCTTGGCTTGTATTTTGTTAAAATCATCCAAGAATACTAATGATATTCATCCGAGCTAAAAATAAACTAGTCACTGGAATTTTAAGCGTGTTGGAAGGTCATTGTGTATTCAGCTTGTTTATAGAGTGTATGGTGTCAGTAATGAAGCGTTGTGAGCGTTCATAAATTTTTGTGGCATAAACATATTTTAGACTCTTTTGGATGGATTTTATTCAATTTATGTGTGTTTGGGTTTTCATTTTTATATATTAAATTTATGCATCATACGTTTTTGCACCAATCAGCATCATGTCACAAATCCACCTTGTTTTTTTATTGGGCATTTTCATAACACCCCCCCCAAAAAAAAAAAAAATTAATAAAAAACATACAGAAAACACAAAAAGGTTTTTAATTTTCTTAGTTTAATATTGTCTTTTACAGAAATTCAAAGATTCATTAAATTTCCTACACAAATATTTTTTTTACATCCATCCTAATTAAGTGATCCCTTTATGGCCTATCTGGGTCACCTTTCCAGAGATCACCTGTGTCCAAGATTTAAAATTTTGTTAATACTTTTTAATTGGACATTACGGTTAATTCATTCATGTTCAGATATTTTAAAATGAAGTGTTGCTTTGTTTAATACTTAAGACATGCTTTTTTTTTTTTAAAAGACAATTTTATTTAAATTTTGAATTAATTAATCAATGAACAATAGCAGAATTACTGTAAATAATTACTGTTCTGACTATTTTATTATTTGATATGCTGTTTTTTTGTTTAGCCACTACATCATAGAATGTTTGTTGGTGTTTTTTCTTCATCAAAATGATTGTTTGATGTTAAAGGTCAGAAGGAGTAGGAAATGAAACACCTTTTGAATCTCCAGCTTGGCAGCGGGTGATCATTCTGCTAGAAATGATGCAAGCCAAAAAGAAAATTCCAGATGGGGCCACACTAATACCTGTCATCTTTAGCATTCTAAGCAGGTGAGGTGTGAGATTGTCTTGTGTTCGTGTCCCTTGCAAATAATTTTAAATCATTTTATTTTCCTATTTTGGAAGGGTTCATTTAAGCACTAGCATGCTGCAGGCAACATCAAAAGTCCTGGCCTCGGTGCCAGTAGTTCCCACTTGGATTACTTAGAACTTTGTTAAGTTTGAATATCTAAATTTAAACATCACATTCTGCTTATGGAATAAGACTTTTTCTTGTGGGTCACCACTAATTTAAATTCTATTGTTCTGTCAATTTAGAAAGGATTTTTTATAGAACTCACTATTACACCCAGGAAAAAATAGTTGATATGGAAATTATTCTCAGATTCTCCATCAAAAATTGACTTAGGAGAAGCAAATAATTAGAAAAATAAACATTTGGTGACAAAGCAACCATATATAGTGGTCAGAAAATTGGTAATTTTCTATCTTCTGAATTTATCAAGAAATAGAAGGCATTTTACGATCTTTGAGGAATTTTTCATAGCAGTCCAAGACAGATTAAAGCTTTTGACCCTTCAGATTTGTATTCCATCAACACAAGACATGATATAATATTTCATTGTATTATTTCCATTCATAATATTCTGTAGCATGTTGTGAACTGAAACATTTTGAAAAATTAATTCAAAATTGAGAAATCCTGCACAAACCATTCACATTTTAAAGTTTGAAAGAGCGAGCATCTTACAAGGTAAAAGCATTTTAGAGGAGTACATTATGGAATTTTTAAATGTTGGAATTGGTTCTTAATCTGTTACTGATTGCAGGGTACTTGAGCTAGAAAATGGAGGCAACGCTGAATATCTGAAACAGTTGCTGTTGGGTGTCATTTACAACTTGTGTCGCAAGCAAATACATGAAAGCAGTAAGCAAAATTACTTTTTAATATTAAACCAAATACAGTGGAACCCCGCAATAACACAAATTCAGATATAAATGCTGTCGTGGCATGGGGGATTTTTTATCTTTCATTTTTCTTGCTTGACTGTACTTCACACGTAAGTTAATTTACCAGTAAGCAAAATATCCTCTTCTCTTATTTGTTATTTTCCTGTAGTTTGTTTATTGGTTGCATGATGAAAAAAAGGTGTCAGTGTAATGTTTTTTTTCTGAATACTTTTGATCAGTACTCATATTCTCTCCCAGTCTTCTTGCTATTCTCAGGTGTTACTCCACAAGTAGAAACTGATGCTAGGTAGTTCCATGCCAAGAGCAAGAACTCTCAGGTGTTACCCCACAGGTAGAAACTGGTGCTAGGTAGTTCCATGCCAAGAGCAAGAACTCTCAGTATTCTGTATTTGTAATTCTGAAGTTGAGGAGTTTTGATGATCTCTCTTGTATGTACTTGTATATATTTATACCCTGTAGCGTGTGTACATCTGAGCGCATTCGCAAAATTTATTTTACTTAAAATATACCATTCTTAATTTCAAACTCAGCAGGTTTATTTTGTTTTAGAAGTTCTGATTTGTACTAAAATTAGTTTTGAAATTTAAATAAAATGTGGTGTTTATTGAAAAAAATAATTGATTTTTAAAAATTAATATTTGGTGGGGTGTGTAAATGATTTTTTTTCATGATATTGAAAATCAGGACCTGTGGAGGAACATCACCTTAATATTGATGCCATTGTTCAGTGCATTCGATCCTCGGACAACCCACACACTCACCAGCAAGCACTCTTACTACTTACCATAGCTGCCAAAATTGCCCCGGTGAGTAGATTAGAGCTTATGAGAAGGATTTATTTATTGATAAATGGGCACTTTTATAAATGACAGATTTATCAATCTATGTTGTGAAAAGGGATCTCTACCCTTGTTTATTTGAAAAATTATGTTAGGTGTGTATTATAATTGGTCAAACAAAATTCGCTTAAGGACAAAAAGATTACTGTTGTAATCATGACTAACCTGTCCTACTATGCGAGTAAAATATTGTCTTAAGATATTTATTTATAGTATCAACGTAGTACGATCAGGACAAGAGGACTTGTTTATAATATTGCATTGAAACCTGTATTTGCACTTCATCCAGTTTAGCCATTTTCTCTGCTTATGCATTCACAAGAAGGGGAAAAGCTTTTTTTTTAAAATTTACAAGAAGTGCTTGTGAGGTAGAGTTCAGATCATCTCTATAAAAGTCTTCCTGTTTTCACTCAAGCAGTGCCTCATTTGGACAAGTATAATTGTTATTTATCTGCCCAGGCTGTTAATAGTGAATTTGTTGTAGCCTCTATGTTAAATATATATTTATCATTCTTTGTAGACAATAAAGAATGGATTTCAGTGGGGGACAAAATTGAGTGAGTTTGTTGGTTGGTTAGATAGGTTTGTGAATGGGTGGGTGATCGAGTGAGTTGGTTGATTGGTTACATAAGTTTGATATGTAGGTTTGTGAATTGGTGAGTGATTGAGTGAGTTTGTTGGTTGGTTACAAAAGTTTGGTATGTAGGTTTGTGAATGGGTGGTTGATTAAATTTGTTGGTTAGATAAGTTAAGGTGGGTTTGTGAATGGATGGATGATTGAGTGAGTTGGTTGGTTGGTTGGTTAGATAAATTTGGTAGGTCTGTGAATGAGTGGATGATTGAATGAAATGGTTGGTTAGAATAGTTTGGTATGTTTGTGAATGAGTGGGTGATTGAGGGAGTTTGAGTGGATGAGTAGGTGATTGGGTGGGTGAGTTTTGGCCAATTCAGCTAATGTCGTAGTTGTTTAAGAATAGACTATTGAAATAAAATTTCTTGCTATATCATTATTGATGAGTGTTTATTGTATCCAAAACAATTTTACATAAAGTGAACATATCAGATAAAAACTTGATGTAAATTTTTTCTTGGAAAACTCAAATAAAATACTCCTCATCAATACACAACCTCTCATACTTTGGCATAGATATACTTTGAAATATTCATTATTATTACAGAATGGTTATTTCCTTTATAAAATTGTATTGATCATTAAACCTTTTAGTATAGCATTGTGTACTTGTTCGTCTTTATCAGAATTATTATTTAATTATGTGAAGGGCAGGTGGTTAAGTTAGTGCAGTATTTAGATGAAGGAATTGGTCTTTAATGTATTGATTAAAGAATGAGTTATATTGCAGGCAGATTTTTAAACTTACTTTCACTATTTACTATTTTTTATAGGAGCAACTGCTTCACTCAATGATGTCAGTCTTCACCTTTATGGGCGCCAACATCCTACGTCAAGATGATAGTTACACTTTCCGTGTCATTACACGCATCTTGGAAACCGTTTTTCCTGTCCTGTTTATGGTGTGTGTAATAATATTAACAGTTGCCTTGTTTGTAAATAGAATAATTACTGAGATTTAAAAGCCACCTGACATTTTTAATTATTTCTTTTTATTATGATATTAATCTGGGGGGTTTGCTATCATGTCAAGATTGAACTAAAAGTCAACTGTAATTTTTCCATTTAAATTATTTTATGTTTTACGGCATGGTTTCCTGTTGCTGGTTCACAGGCCTGTGAAGAGAGACATGAAAGTCAGATCACTGATATGGTAACTATGGTACTGCGGGTGTTTGTCGATGCTTACCCACACATCCCTGAACATCGCAAGCTAATGGTTTTCACCACACTGCTCCGTGTTGTAGGGGTTGAGTCATACATGTGGCGTCTCTTGCTGGTTTTCATCGAAGGGGTGGCTGTCAGAAATCGGGGTGCTCGGTCTGTAGACCAGACTGGAGAGCAAGAAAAGGTAATACAAATTTTAGTTTTAATTTTATTTTAATCTTAATTTTAATTTTCATCTACTGTTGTCAGATTCAACTACAGTTTAATACAGCTAGTTTTTAAATACAACTATGTCAAATATATTCTCAATTTTTAAAATGTAACCACAGTTGTCAGATAAAATCAGTGGTCAGATACAACCACAGTTATCAAATAGAACCAGCTTCTTTACAATAACTTACTTGTAATAACTTATGTATTACTGTCAGTCTGTTTTCTCACTATGAGGAGATAACCTAAATTCCATTGAAACCTTACACTCCCCATTCTTAGTACTCAAAAACAGTCAGAAATGAATCTTCACATTTACAGACAGATTTATTTAAGAATAAGAGAAGTAAACAGTGGTGCTCTGTTTACCCCAACCTGATTGCAGTTTGACTGCACACTGACTTAGAAAATAACTCACATATATAAATTACAATTGTATGAGTGTGCATATGTTATTTTTATTAAAATTACTAACCAGTCTTGTGCAAAATCTTCTCATGTTCTGTTGTTTTCATTTATTTTCTTATGGATTTTTAATAACAATTTTTTTTTTTTAAAAGCCATTAGGCCCCATAGGATCTGCAGACACTGAATTCCTTGTTGCACTTGTGTCCGAGTTTTCCTCAATTATCTGTTTGGAGACAGCTCATCAAATGGTAAAGTACCTTGCCCAACTGCCAGATGAAAAGACCGATGGTAAATTTATTTTATTTACAATTATCTTTGTTTGTATTTGATTTTTTTCTTATAAATTAAAAAAATTATTGTGTAAGGGTTAATTTACCTAAAAAGAAATAAAATAAACACTCTTAAATCTTACCAAGTTGAGCATCTTAATACCAGAAGCTCTAGTTGCTCCGAAGTGTTTATGTAGTGTTCATTTATGTCACTTTATTATATTGAAGCTCTACCTGTTATAAAGTGTTTATTTGGTGATCATTTATGGCACTTTATTATATTGAAGCTCTACCTGCTTTACAACATTTATGCATCGTTCATTGTATGATATTGTACTTAGTTTGTTTCTATTTGAAATCTTTTCTGCTTTGCTTTAAAGTGTTTAAGCACTGTTCACTGTATGTTACTTAAGCCTAGCAGCCGTGCTTAAAAGTGTGTATGCAGTTTTCACTGTATGTTACTTTAAGCCTAGCTGCCATGCTTGAAAGTGTGTATGCAGTGTTCCTGTGTATTACTTTAACAGGGTCCATAGCCACTTTGAAAAATCCTTGAAAAATGAGAGCCATCTTGAAAAGTACTTGAATTTGCCTATGAGCCCTTGAATTATTTGAGAAGTCTTTGATTTTTAAAGAAATATCCCACATCACAGTTTTGTTACTTTCAGATTTCACTTTGGTTTATTTTGGTATTTCTTTTAATCTCCTTTCACTTTTTAAGCGCTGCATCCCAAAATAGGCTACTGGAAATTCTGTTTTGAAGTGCTTGGATTTAGGTCAAAACTTAGGTCAAAAGTCATAATCCAATTCCAGTATGGGGCTTATTCATTTGTTTTACCTATATACAATTTAATTGCTTTTACTGTGAATAGACACGCCATCTTGAATATCACTTGATTCATTTCACTTCTGGGATTGGATACTGCTGGTGGTGCATACAATTTTCTTCTCGCTTATGAAGAAAGACTTTTTTTTTGTATTTTCTTTTTACATCCAGTTTTTGCTTTAATATAGAGAGATGTTTTTACTTATGTATTACAGTCCAAATTCAGTGAATGAGGGATGTTTTTACTTATGTATGGCAGTCCAAATTCAGTGTATGAGAGATGTTTTATAGACATGAATGTATAATGTTCAAAAAGTGTTGTAAAGACGTTAAATGCAGGACCATTTCTGTCTGTTGATTTGGATTAATCTAATTCGTGTTGTATGCACCACTCTGCTAACCTCTATATGCAACAGTTGTTTACTTGTATGGATTGTGTTGTGTGCATCACTCATTTACTTGTTGTAAGCATTAGTCAGTCACTTAGGTGAATAATTCTGCTACCTATTGTATTTATTAGTTTATAGCCTTTAAAGAGTTTTTATTTTTGTTTATTTCTTTCATATTTTAAGATTTATTAAGCAACAAATTCACATTTACCCATACAACTGGCAGTATTGATCAGATTCGAGTTTTAATGAGTTTTTAATTGATCTTCAGAGGCATCACCCAAAGTCCGTGGTCAGCCAGAATCTTTGGTCAATGCCAGCAAAGAAGACTGTGAGATTTTCAGCTTGGTCTACAACTCTGCCAAAAATCTGCGGCACTTTAAGTATGCCACAGTTGTTACTCTGTGCCACCTCTTGACCAGTAATGCTTTTGTTAGCTCGGTGAGTGATTTTGAAGTTATGTTTTAGCAAACAACAAAAAGCTTTGTATTTTGTATCCTTGTTTTTGCTTTACTGTTGAACTAATTCTTACTTTTTCCTGCATACAGTGGAATTGTTATATATTATAAATATCAACAGAGATAATATAGATACAGTTTATCATATTTTTGGGGGGAAATTCAAGGTTAAAATGTATTTATTGTGAGATTAGGGCTGTTGTTTATTTAAGGTATATAATGTTTTCAGGGTGTACATTTTCTGAAATATTTAATTAAATTTTTAATATATTTCAGTTGTCTAATCAGCTAAATAATGAAACCATGGGTGAATTTCGCCATCTGTTGGAGACTGTTTTGCAGTTTGTTGTATATACGAGTCATGTGGCTGAACGCCTTGCTGCTGCTCCCACAGCACGGTTCTGGAGAGCTATGTCACACAAGTGTTATGATTTGCTGGACAGTGTAAGTAGAAATATAATATCATTACTGTTCAGTGCTCGGTTCTGGAGAGCTGTGTTGCACAAATGTTACAATTTATTGGACAGTGTAAATAGAAGTAAAATATCATTTACAGCTCAGTGCTTGGTTCTGGAGAGCTCTGTCATACTAATGTTACGATCTACTGGATGGCGTAAGTAGAAATAAAATATCATTTACATTTCAGTGCATGTTTCTATAGTGCTAGGTCAAACAAATTTTATGATTTGCTGGACAGCATAACTAGGAGTAAAGTATAATTTACAGTTCAGATTCATCTTTTTATAAATATACTTAAAACATTTTTATACTTAAAATAGATTTTTCCCCCCCTCCACATACAATGCTTTTTTCTAAATACCAGATGAGCCTGATGCACGAGTCTAAGCATTGAAACCAAATTTAGTCATAGGGTCTACCTCCTTAAGGCCACACTACTACACGCCAAGAAGGAAAAAAATTATTTATCAACCTACAGTCTTGAATTTGGAATATAAGTTGCCCTTGGTATTAGAAAGCAATAACAGTTGACAGATTTAGAATATCTTGTTTAGTTTTCATTTTATTAATTTTTTACTGTTTGAAAATATGTATAATTTCAGTGTTTGGAAAAAACTTGGAAAATATTTCCAACATTAAAAAAAAATTTTTAATGTACATTTTTATTATCTACTGGACAAGCTCTAAAAAGTTACGCATGCCCATTAAAAAATTTTAAGAAAAAAAATAGTTATGATTTTAAAAAAAATTTACCTGTCAAAAATATTTTTTTGTGGGTACATGTAGAATTTTAAAAATTTATAAAAAAATAACTAAAGCACATAGGCTTTCATCCATGCATAACTTTTTAACTGTATGTATGAGGAACTAGTATGCCAAATTTTAGGGACATGGACTAATTACAACTACACAAAAGGTGCCTTGGCATGTTGTTCAACGGAGGAAAAAAGTCGTTTTGAGAAAAATGCATTTAATTGTTTTGTTGCATCAGCATGGTTTTTTTTATTGGCTTTTATATAGTTAGTGACTTTGCTGCCCCAAGAGCATTTCCTGGTGGTGGTGTCTGGCCTGATGGACAGCAGAGAAAACATGGTACAACGTAAAGCAATGGAACTTCTTTCTCTTCGTCTCCAGCATTCCAAAGACCCTTCAAATGAAACTGAGGTTTTTATATTTCTGTAGCTATCTTCCAGTTGATTGAAAATGGCATTTAAAAAAAAAAAATGTTTTCTGTTTGTACTATAGCTCAAGATTTACTTGGATACACATTGAAAATCAGACTATCTCCTTTTTGTATGGCTTTATACGGTAGCTTGAATGGTCCCCTAAACACATTTGTGAGCATTATATTTACAAAGGAAGTAACTTCACCACTTTAATTTTTATATAATTGTTTTATGGAGTTGTATATTTGTAGAAGTCATTTTGCATTGTAAACAGCTGTATATACTGTCCCATAGTTTTGACAGGTTTTGTGGAATTGTGCAGTCATAGTAGTTTTATATTGTAAATAGATGTGCATATTATCGCATAGTTTTTATGGGCTTTGCGGAATTGCATTTTTTTTTATAGAATTGTTTGCAGTGTAAATAGAAATACTTATAATTCCTCATATTTCAGACTGCTATACTGCTGGAAATGGTGGGTAAACTAAAGACAGTTCTGAAGCAAATTGCTGAGTTACATCCTGATGTAAATGAAGAATTGGCCATTACTGGACAGACAGCGCTCTATACCTTGAAGTTGTTGTGTCGTCTTCTAGGAACACAGAATCACAACGTCTTTTTGCAGGTTTGTTGCTTGTCTATTTATTATATGTATAATCTTAAACTATTTTCATACTTTTTATATTAATCTTAATATTTTGTTTTCTTAAAGCATAATGTTTTTTTGAAAATTACAATTGTGATTTGTGAACAGCTTCTTGTTGACTTATACTGTTTCTTTCTATGTTTGGCCTAGTTATTTTCAGCAATTTGAACGTAATGATTAGTTGCCAATTGTATTTGCACAGGTGCTGCAGCAGGCTTGTGCCTTGATGGCAAACAACTCAGGTGGGAGTGCATTAATGGCATCATCAATGTTGTTTGTTGCTGAAGCGGTCAGTTGTTTACGAGCATACTGCATTGTTCATTTGACACAGATTGTACCTCCCATTATGACACAGCTGGATTCTTCTGACATGCTTGAGTAAATGATGATTATTCTCAAGTAGACCTCACTAAAAATAAGTAGATACTAATGTTAATAGCTTTAAAATAATGTCTTTGATATTTTGTAATAAAGTTTTGAACTTATTAATTAATTTATGATTAACTGTGTTTATTTTTCAATAAAACCATATTTTTTCATAAAACCAGAGATGTGGCTGTACATTATCATACAATCTGCCAAAGCCCTAAAATGCCCCAACATGCACTTTTACTTAGAATAAACAGATAGGTCACAAATCATTCTGAGTTGCCTGGGAGTAATCTTTCTTTAGTACCTTTCTTGCTTCATTATGATGATGGCTGCATTACTAGCCAGAGCCGTGACATTTTTCAGAAATTTTTATGGGCAGTTTCTGTTATGTTTGTGTGTTGCTATTGGTTCCTTATCATTTGTTATTATCCTTTCATTTGTTCCAGAATTAAGGCAAGATGCATTTTCCTTAATTTTGTTTTGCTATCTCCTCTATAACCCCCCTTAAACCTTTCTCTGCTGTGACTGGCTTTGAGCTCTTGGCTGACCACTTATTATACTATTCCTATGGGATGCTATAGGAATATTTTTGCTCCCACGTCGGGTACGCAGTTTGTCAGAGCAAGAGTCTGCTTATGGTTTTCATCTTCTCCTTTGTCAAGCACAATTTTCTGGAATGACTGCATTGTTGACAGTTTTATTTTAAAAAATAGAGCAGAGAAACTGTTAATATATATAGTTTTCTAAAACTGTATAATTTGAACGTTTGGGCTCTGCTTTATAAGATTATATGGTGTTTTAGGTCATATACAAAATCATATCAAGTTGCCATGGCAACCAAATACCACTGAATGAATAAACTTAATTATAAGTAGTACTTTTTCATATATTATGGTATAAGAGAGTTAACTGTAAATATTTATGATAACACAGTGCAATTATGAAGTAACCATTTGTATATATTTTCAAGAGAAAAAAATGGTATTGATATAACCATCTTTCATGCAAGTGAAAAAGGTCCTAAAGTCTGATGGGTATTTTTTGTTTTTATCATCTGTAGTTATTAACTACTGAGAGAGTGTGTTTATTTAAATAACTTTCATATTTAACAACTTTAGCATTTGAGTAGAATTTTTTCATATGGGATCACTTAAGAAAATGATATTTATTGCATGACACATAGTCCAAGAACATGATGGGTATATTTTTGTTTACTAAGAATATAATTACCATCTATCCAGATGTTTTTATTTTAATTACCATACTTTACAACATAATCACCAACAGTAGCACTTTTTCTTATATTGTCACTTAAGAAAGTGGACTAAAAAGAATTATGACATATTGCTACAATTATGAAGCAACTTTTTAGATTTGAAAGATAACTAGTATCGAACAAGGAGAGGGTAGTATATGAATATTGGTACAAGCTTTTCAATATAATATATATATCTATAATATATCAATATTTTTTTCGCTGGAATATTAAGTGAATATGTTTTTTTGATGATTAAAAATAGTTATTAGATATAAATTTCTCAACTCATACTGTTTAGACTGCAAATTATTTATTTTAATAATTATTTTAATGTTATTTGTTTTAACAGGAATGATGTATTAATGCTGAGTTGTATTACCTCCTTGCACAAAATTGTGGAGACATTGCCACACTTTTTGACACCTTACTTGCAGAATATTTTGTCACAGGTATGAACTTATATTTGTGTTCAGGTATGAATTTATATTTGTGTTAGGGTATTAGGCTGTTGCAATGAACGTTTTTACACCTCTTGTTTAAACTTTTAGCAAATAAGTGTTAAGCTGAGATAAAGTTTAAAAAAGTATAATAAAAATACATCTTATTAAAAGAATTTATAACTAAGCTGTACAAGAAACTTTTAATGTTAATATTCTTTTATGATTTAAGCAAAATATATCTATTGCTTATGTTATAAAATTTCTGTATACTTTTTATAAAAATTTTTAGAAAACATGTGTCTCTTTATCAGTTTACCTATCTGTCTGCCTTCTTTCCTGTCTGCCTTCCTACCTTTCTGCCTATCTGCCTTTCTATCTGTCTGCCTTCCCACCTGCCTGCCTTCCTACCTGTCTAACTTACCTGTTCTGCCTTTCTGTCTATCTGACTGAGTGATGATGATAATGATGATGAATAATCACTGATTGAACTTGGGTGAATTCAGACTACTAAATATGCTGTAGCATTGGATTTACTATTATTGATATCCTATGGCTGCCTAAGATACTGTCATTACTAAAGTAATTTAGTAATTTAATTCAGCTACATAATAATGTACACTGTATACAATACAGTAAATAGAGTACAGTAACACAGTAATGTTCTGTAACAATTGTAGAAATGATCTCAGTATAAAATTGTATATGAAATTAGAGTAAAGCACAGCTTTATGCTTAATGTACAGTTCATGGAATATTGAAACAGTGATGGGAGCTAACTCTTCTTTATTATTTCATTTATTGATTTTTCTTATGTGGTAGAGAATACGCACAATTTTTTTTTAAATTAAAATTTCTTCAAAATATGCAGTATACCTTTTTATATAAATAATGCATTGTTAGCATTAAACTTAAGAACTTTCTTTACAGACTGTTAATTCTTGTTAAATATTCATTTGTTCACAATATTTAAAACAATAATGTGCACTGTTTATACTTTATTGTCTCTTGTTTATGCTGGCCTGTCAAGAAAATCTGGGATATTTTATTTATGGAACTGTTTCAGATACCCAGACCATCAGCATTTCTGGTGCATCAGATTATAGACTGTTGGACTTTTTCTTTTTCATATATATAATTGATCTCTGTTATAGGTGATTTCAGTTAGTGACCGATAATCTTTTTTATAACATCCTTAATTATAATATTGAAATTTATATAGTATTCATTGTGTAATCTCAATATGCATCTAGGTGTGTTACCTCTCTTCATTGTTGAGCGATGCTGCAGCACAAAAGGCACAAATTGTCCAGCGCCTCAAACTTATCAGGTAATATTTCTTAACCATGTATCAGCAGAGTCCCAGACTGTTGTTTAGCATTGTCATCAACAGACCCTTGCACACACAGGTACACAGTCGTAAAAGTCTTAAGCTTTGAACTTGTTTTAACACTTAACATTTACATTTAACAGAATAACACCACATCCACTCTTGCACTGTAACATATGCATGCAGTAACACAACAAACAGCATCCCTCAGCTGAAGTATTTTTTGACACTCTTGCTTCTAGAAAGATTCACACTGAAATAAGCCACTTGAAGAGGAATTGAGTGCTGCATATATATTTATATATTGGATTCTTCAACAATTTTAGTTCTTTAAAATGACATGTTAAAATGTATACACTCTGAATCATAATACCTAACAGTATTGATATTTGCATATATAACTAATAAATAAATTTTAAGATTATGATTAATGCTTCAAATAAGTATTTTACAATTAGGGTGCAGTTCAAATAAGTATTTTACAATTAAGGTGCAGTTCAAATAAGTATTTTACAATTAGGGCGCATTTCAAATGTTGGAGCCAGTGGATGGACGCTTGGGTGGAAAGAACTACTATATTTTGCAAGATCACTCAAGATCCAGTCACCCAACCCCCATGCATGGCCATCACTTAAACCTAATGGTCATCCTGCTTCCCCCCCACCCAAATGCCCCTTATGATTTCTCTTCACTTGTCTGGGTCATGTGCAGACACCTTTTAGTGTGTAGTTAGAAGTTCTTGTTAGTTTGTAAACATTCATTGGCATGCACAGGAGATAAAACTGTTTTTATTCATGATGAACTTTTTTGTCTTTATTTTTATCGAATAGCAATTGCCTGGCTACATCACTCCCAGCACGAGTGCTCATTCCTACAATCACATCCTGCTACAACGCTCTTTTAGACAGTCGGCAGGTAATAAACTTTTTTCAGCTTTCTCCGACTTTCTGGTTTCTCTGTTTGAACATATCTATTAGCAGTTTAAAATAAATATATAACATTAAATTATGTATGTGAACAGCAGCAAAAATGAAAAACTCTCACCTCCTCTTGTAAAAATACAAGTCATTTGATTTACTGTAAACTCATTTTGCAAGATTTTTACAAAGCAAATGTAAATTCCAATAGATAAGAATGCTTTTGTCTTTATAAAAATCTTGCTTTGGAGAGAATGCAGTGTCTTATCTATGAGATACAACTCTGTCACTTGTTGAGTAATTTATTTGACTGTAATCCATTGAATAATTTATTTAGATGATTTTATCTTATTTCATGGTGTATCGAGTCAGACTGCCCATGCTGCTTATGTTGTTTAACAAAGGGAGGTAAATCAATGTGCCTGCTTTTGAAACGTGTGCTTCAGAATTAATTTTATTTTTATTTATTTTACATAACTGGAAATATGCAAACTCTTACATTTAAAAAAAATGTAAACTGCGTATATTTACAATTATTTTAAAAAATATATTTAGGAGAGTGTTGAGAATTTGCTGCTCATCCTGGATCAGCACATACAGGCCATGAGTCGTGAGGACATTAGTTCTGCCCACCATCAACTCTTGGCTTTTTTCTTATTGGCACTGGACTTCAGGATCATGCAGCAAAAGGTCAGTTTCATTCTTGCATTTTCGTTAAATACCATTCATTTTGTTTTGGGCTCATAGCAAAGAAATCAGTTAAAAAGCAGTCTGTTTCTGTTCTTCAAGCATCTTTGGTTCTGATTATTTTAATTTATAAAACCATGAATTTTAAATGATGAATCACACTCAAGAGCATCTTTTGGACAACATATGCTATAGGTTTCTGAAAAATGGTAGAATGCCACTCCTTTCCTTGGAGTTGTCATCATAGCCCCCCTTCCCCAACCAATTCTTTTTAACCATTGGGCTAAATCATCATCTTGTCACCCAACATAGCCCCCTTCCATCTCCTCTTAATCATTGGGCAAATTGTCATATATATCTAGAAGACTCTCAGAAGTGTTAGTGCTTTAGAGATTTCTCCATCAGATCTAACTGATTGTACCAATCGTTGTTAAATGTCTCCAATATATCTAAATTGATTGAACCATTCAGTGTTAAATTCTCCATCATACCTAAATTGATCAAACCATTCAATATTAAATGGACCATTCATTGTTAAATGTCTCAATCATATCTAAATTGATTGGACCATTTGTGTTAAATTCACCATCATACCTAAATTGATCAGACCATTCAGTGCTTTTGTTTTCACTTGTATAGCTGTAGTGGTAAATAGGGTCAAAGGTTGCTGGCTTGCTTTGTTTAAACCTCACGTAAATTTGTGTTGTATATACTAGAATGTGTCAGAGTACATGCTTTTATCGTTTTACACTGTTTTTGGTATTTATTAACTGAAATTAATGTTTATTTAGATAGAAAATAGTTTATAGTTTGTATTTATGTATGTTTGTATGATAGTTAATATTATTTTCTTTGTGTATTTTATGATTTATTTGTGTGAGAACAGCTTTCTCTTAGCGCACCAATATAGTTTTTTAATTTTATTTTGTACTTTATCTTTCAAATTATTTGTTAAAGAGTAATTAATGTAGTTTCCTAGGTAATAAATTCATCACACAACTCTAAGGGATTTAGAAGCAAATTATATACAAACAAATAGAAAAAACAGAAGTTAGAAGTAGAGCCCAGTTTTAGGGAACAGTGGCTTTGGAATTGACATCTCCATGTTTGATTGGACCATTCAGTGTTAAATGTCCTCTTCATCTCCTGATTTGATTTGAAGAATGAGTTCTAAAGGTGTTTGGCATTTTGAACTGTTTCAGACCACCAAGCTTCATTTGCCTCCTCTTAAGTGTTACAGGCAAGATGCCTTATTATAATAAGATGTTTGTTGAAGTATGATCTAATTTCAGTTAGGGCACGTGATCATTTAATGGGGGGGGGGGGAATATTTGTCAAAAGTTTAGATGAGTGATGCTTGACTAAGAATAATTTAAAATAGTAAGAGGCTGACATTAAGTGCAGACTAATTTATGTCTCACTAACAAACTTTTGTGTTGCAGAAGGTGAAAAGCAGGACCATTGCCAGAATAGAAGGAGCTGTGATTTCCACCATTATAACCATGGTGTTGAAAATGTCCGAGGCAACATTTCGTCCTATGCTTTTGAAGGTAAGCTGAATATGGCCATGATTTCTTGCATTTGTTTTTCACTGCTGTTTTGATTTGTGTAGTTTATTATTATCTTGATAAATAGCTGTCACACTCCCATGGTCATGATTTTATAAAGTTCAAGCAAAGCACTAAAATATGTAAAGAAAAGAAAAGTACAACTTTTAAATAAATAGATATTTTTTAGATTCTGGGTATACTTACAGTAACTACATACTTTCCAGATTCTAAGGTGCGCTTACAGTAAATAGATGTTTCTAGATTCTAAGGTACACTTACAGTAAATAGATGTTTCTAGATTCTAAGGTATGCTTATAGTAAATAGATGATATAGATTCTAAGGTATGCTTAGAGTAATTATAAGGTAAAATTACAGTAAATAGATATTTTCTAGATTCTGAGGTACAAGTAGATTCTGAGGTACAAAGATTTGAAATGTAGCATGACAGTAGTTTCTAGAGTGGAATTACTTTCATATTTTACATATCTTACCAGTGAAGCAGTTAATATAGATCACTTTTGTATATCTGGCCACTACTACTTTTATTTGAAAAAAAACTTTTACTAACAGCAACTTTGTGAGTTCATTTGAGGTGTGGGGTTGGGGTTAACCTGTTAGTGGCAGAAATGTACAGTACAGTATTCAGCTTTAGATTAACATTTCCATAGATTTGTGAGGTTAATACAGTCATAGTAAATTACATACTTGTGATATTAATATATTTGTAGGTTTTTTGAGGCTTATAGTAAATTGACAAGTACCATTTTGATCATTTTGTCACTCACTGTATATTTAATAAAATTGACATTAATATCTAGGTATGTTTTTGAGGCTCATTGAATATTCAGTATTTGTGACATTAACTTTTGATAATTTTGAGACTCACTGTCGCATTAGCATCTAGATATATTTGTGAGACTCACTGAGTATCTAGATAATTGTGATGAAAACGTTACATACTTTAAGATTGCACGAGATATTACATGAGCTGACCTAAAAAAAACTATATTAATAATATAATCTGTCATTATTGCTATAGAAAGTTAATGTGATTAAGTAAGCAAGACAAGTTACTAAGAAATCATAAATGTTGACAAAATATGGCCAAAATACAAAATGGCCGAAATCCTAAACAAGTTATCTTTGAAGTAGGTGGAAGCTTTAAAAAATTTATTGACTTTGAAAATTTTTGTCTGCAGATATTTGAGTGGGCTACACTGCAGAGTACAAGGAATGAAAGAACGCTTGTATTTTACCGACTTGCTGACAGGTAGTTTGGAGAGTGAGAGTTAAAAAGATAATGTAAACTTTCATTGAACAATACATAAACTGCCTTAAATTTTCATGTTCTCAATTGCTAAGAAAACTTTGTTTTAGAAATTCTTTTTTCAAAGGCTTATTGACATATTTAACACCATGTGGTAGTTTTCTCAACAACCATTAGTATCACAGCCTGTTATTCTGTCTCATGCAGGCATTACAATAATGGACTACTATAACCTCAGGCAGGTGTCACAATAGTGGACAATTATTGTCTCATGCAGGCATCACAAAAATGGACTATTAATGTCATGCAAGTGTCACAGTAGTGGACTATTATTCTGTCTCATGCAGGCATTACAATAATGGACTATTAATGTCATGCAAGTGTCACAGTAGTGGACTATTAATGTCATGCAGGTGTCACAGTAGTGGACTATTATTCTGTCTCATGCAGGCATTACAATAATGGGCTATTAATGTCATGCAGGTATCACAGTAGTGGACTATTATTCTGTCTCATGCAGGCACCATAATAGTGGCCTGTTGAATTTGTAATCTTACTGTACTAGGTATCCCATGTAACTAGCAGTTTCAGGCATTGCCATTCCCCCAAAATTTTAGACAACAGGAATTTAATTGTGGTTTAATTCTTATTTTATTAATTTTCCTGTATACTTGGAATTTATAAATTAATTTTATTTGTGATTTTAAATGTATAATTTTAAATTCAACTTTATTTGTTTCATAGCTGTTTGGTATTGTGGAATAATTAATTATTAAAATTAATATATTAAGGAGAAAATTATACATTTTTATCAATTTAATAACGTTTCAGTTTGGTGGAAAAATTACGTGGCCTCTTCCTGCTGTTTGCAGCACATGTTGTCAAGCACGCTGCTCAGTTATTGGACATGACCAACAAAAGCAAAACAGGCAAGTACAGCTCTCTCTCCTTGTTTACACTCAAGATAATAAATACTCAAGGCAACAGAAATGAGATAGGTGAGTTATTTACACTCAAGACAACAAAGGTGATGTAGGTAAGTGTATTTATACCTAAGTGAAACAGGTAAGTGTCTTATTTATATTCAAGACAACAAGAGTGAGACTAAAAGTAACCTTAGGTAAGTACCTTATTTATACTCGAAACAAAAGTGAGACAGGGAAGTGTCTTATTTATACTCAAAACAACATAACTGAGATGGTAAGTATCTTTTTATATTGAAGACAGTAAAGATGAGATAGGGTGTCTTACTTAACGCTCAAGACAACAAAAACGAGACGGTTCAGTACGATTCCTTTCCTTATTTATTTATACTTGAGACATTTTTGTAGAAAATCTGAACTGAGTTACAAAGAATAAATATATTCTTTTTCTCACTTGTAGAGGGACCATACTTCCTCAGAGATAAAAAGGAGAAGAAAGTCTGCAAGCTTTTGAGTTATGTGTTGGGGTGCTTGCAGAAATGTTTCCTGTATGATGCTGACAATTTCATCAACAAAGAACGATTTGACCTTCTTATGCAGCCACTCGTAGACCAGGTAGTTGCTTACAGTTTTAGCTTTTGTTGCAGTTTTTTAAATTATAATTTTCATGTTTAGTATTTAAAATATTAGAGTAAAATGAACACACTAGATTCTACAATTAAAAGACTTTATGGTGGAAAGGAATTGGGCAGATTGTTTGTTATAGTGATCTTCTAAAGTTGTTTTTCATTGTTTCAAATTGCTTTTCTATTACAACTTTGCTTTTTCTTCTGCCAGATTGAAAATAGCATTGGGGGTGAGAAAGCATATACTGCACGTGTTAAGGAGTACTTAGTTCCTGCTATAGCTAACTTTGCGGCAGCTGTTCATGACGACTCCTTATGGAAAACACTTAATTACCAGCTAATGTTGAAAACACGCAGTTCCAGTAAAGAGGTAGGTTTAATGCCTCAATTGGTAAACATTAGATTTGTTTCAGTTTGTACTTTGTTATTCTGTATTTGTCCTACTTTTTGCTTTTAAATGGCAGTATCTTTTGTATATGCATTTTATTTTATTATTGAAAATAGTAGCTTCTTTCTGCATTTATAATGCTAAATTTTGATATGCCCAATTTTTATCGTATTTACATATTGCTTTTGGAAATTTGCAACTTTATTTTCTCAGGTACGATTGGCAGTGCTGGCAGTGTTGGAAGAGTTCCACAAGAAACTTGGTGAGGATTATCTCCCTCTACTTCCAGAAACAATTCCTTTCCTCGCAGAACTCATGGAAGGTAATGTTAATATATAGTTGTAACACAAATAGTAGTAATGGTAACAAGTAGAATGATAAATAGTTAGGCAATAGAAAATAAGTAATAATCATTAGAAATTAAAATAAGAAAAGTAAATAATATAAGAAAACTATGTAAACTGATTGAAAATCTAAATAAGGCAAACTAGTAAATGTATGCAATAATCAGGTAGGAAAGATAACCACTACAACAGTCACTAATGAAGTTTACAGGTCTAAAACTCATACAGATCAGCAATTGTTCGTTATTTACTAGTAGACTGTTTACAGTTGGGACCATTGTGTGGATGTGCACTGATGCTCAGCAGGTAAATTATCTCCAAAGCTGGGATGAAGGTGTTAGTAGGACTATAAGAATTAAAAAAAACACACAGAACACCACATATTAATTTTAATCCCACAGAGAGGCAGTGAAAGAATTGAAGTTTGTTGAGTATAGAGCTGTTTAGAGTATGAACATAAATAATTTCAGTATGTTTTGGAATCAAGGACAGACAGCTAAAATATGTACTTAAAAAATCTTTTACTGTTCTTTTGGCTGAACTGAACTTTAAAAAAAATATAAAACCTTTTTTCCTAGATGAGTCTGAAGAGGTTGAAAACACATGCCATAGAGTGATTGGAGAAATGGAGAAAACTCTTGGAGAACCACTTCAAAAATACTTTTGATCTCTGACAGGATTTGTTTGTGCTGGATACAGTTATTTCCTGTTTGGAGAGATGGAGCATATCTACGGCACTTGTACACTTCATGAGAACAACTTAGCCTGTCATTTTTCACAGAGATGGGTAAAATCTCAGAAAATCAGTTCAGGAATATCATTTCCAAAATACTTTTAATCTGAACTGCAGAATGTGTCTTATACAATCTGATCTTATATAACAAGGGTGCACAAACTTTTTAAGCAAGACGGCCAAACTTCCAATTGATAGTGGGTGGAGGGCCGCAAGTCAGAAAAAACCAACACAAATAATGAAATGTGTTCTACATTCGTAATAATGGTTACATCCTAAAGTCCTCTGGGGGCCACACAGAGCCCTGTCTCAGGCTGCATCCGTCCTGCGTTTTGTGCACCCCTGTTAAATAAGTATGCTTCAGGCTCGTGGGTGTGGTTTTATACTTGGCATTATGTCATAAACAATTACTGGTCCTGTTAATTTCTTTGAGAAAAACTTTTATTTAAAACTAGTTGTATTCTGAATCTTTGAGTATGAGCAATACCACTAAAATATATGGTATGCCGTACTTTAAAAGCGAGAGAATTGAGCATTGGTAGATATTTATATCTGATCAAACCTGTACATGTGCAATCAGCTGAAAACCTTAACACAGCTCCAGTTGATTATGTCCCTTGGCATTGGTTCAGAATTAATACGTATAATTAAATCCTGTTGGAAATTGCTTTATTTTTCTAAATAATGAAATGTACTACTCATGTATGTAATGCTGAGGTATTTATTCACAGATTGTATGTGTTTGGGAATAAATGAGTTTGGCCTGTTCGGTCAAATAAATTTATGTTCATTTGCTTATGCATTTATTATTTATTTTTTAGAATAATATACAAATAAAATTTTATTTTATATATGGTTAAATTGTTTAGTATTATTATAAATGTTAAAAACAGTTTCATCTGTTTACATTCATTCACTTTAAACATTAAAGAATAACTTCTCCAATGCTTTGTTGTTGTTCTTTTTTTAATTCTTACCACAATGCAAATAATGCTGAAGAATATTATTACTTTGCATCAACAAGCAATTTGGTGCATAGACAAAAATCAAAACTGGCATAAAGTTGATATGTAATGTATGTACCGATCAGCACAGGATTTGGTGCATAAACAAAAAAATCAAAACTGGCATAAAGTTGATATGTAATGTATGTACCGATCAGCACAAAGGATTTGGTGCATAGACAAAAATCAAAACTGGCATAAAGTTGATATGTAATATATGTACCAATCAACACAAAGGATTTCAGAAGCTGTATCTCAAAATAAGTTTCTGAATACATAAAGTTTCCAAATAAAATTAAAGAAAGATCTAAATATAGAAAGTACCTTTGTAATTTACAAAGTATTTGCTTTGGAAATTTATTATAAGAGTAGTTATCAACTGGTGTGCCAAGGCTTGCAGATTTGTAAAGTATATTACAAGCCTTTAGAGACAATAAATTACAAAACTTAACAATTATACAAATAAAAGTACAAAAACCAGAGAATTACCACAAGATACATCAAAACAGCACATCTACTGAAACCAACATGTCCGAATAAAGAAGCTCTGAATTTATTCAAGCAACAATAATACATAATACTGATCAGAGCTCATTTTGCATCAAGGAATTTTCGGCATTTTATACAATCGTCAACATCATTCCTACCACTATCACTATTTAACAGAAATGTTTTGCCATGTTTTATGTCTGTCACAGAAATCTGTCTTAATATAAAAAATGTTGGCAAGCTGAAAAGAAGTGGCCCAAGTTATTATACAATAATTGTCAGGTTAGAAATATCAAGATAACCTATTATTAACCATTAACAAGGACCCTAAAGTTGGAACAGACTTTAAAAAATATATATATGTTTAATAATTATATGAAAAGGATATTTTCTGCAGCGTTAACAATATACAACAAATCATATTTGTAAATCCAAGCATTTAGCAATCTTATAGTAAGCTTCAATAATAGTCTTACAAAGTGTATTTACAACAAACTGACCATGATTTCTCTTTATCAACTTCAAGTTTGTTGAATGTCCATATAAACTATCAACTGAAAAATGATTTAGACTATTTCTTCATGCAACAAATCCAGGTCATCAAGAATGCCAGAAAGTGGGTTGGGTGGTTCACTATCACTATCCGTATCAAAGCTGGTGTCATCGACTATTATAACCCTGTCATCATCATCAGTGGCAGACCTCACAGACCAATCAAATGTGCTGTGGCTTTGTCTTCGCCCCTGTAAATGCTTGTTTTTAACTTCTGAATCAATGTCTTTATCTTGGTTGGAATCCATCCGTTTGTATTTTGGTGTTGTTGACCATTTTGAAACTCCTAAAAGTTTTTCTCCCAAACTTTTCACAAACTCAGTTTCATGTTGCACTGGTTTCTTTTCATCTTCTTTTCCATCTGCTTTAAGATTTGAATGAAAATGCTTAGGTTCATTGTGAATGATACAGTTGGTCAGCTGGTCATGTGTTGCCATGATGCCAGAGTTTGTCAAAGAATGGGACTGTTCATGAGAATGGTAGGGTTCTGGAAGCACACTTGTGTCTGGGTATGAGAAGGTTAAGTCAGTGGCAGCTGTTTTCTTGTCACCTAATTCATTTTTCTTAGAAATATCTAATGATGTGCCAGGGCTGTTTTCTAATTGTTTGCCATCACAGTCCATACCACTGTTCATCTGTTTGTTCACTTGTCCCATAAGTGACTGATTTCTAGTTGGTGGAACAGGTTTTGTCTTGGAAAGGGATCTTGTGTGTTCACTGTATGTGTGCTCAGAACACAATTTACCTTCACCTACATCATTTGGCTTTTTTCCATCTAACTCTATCTTCTGAACTTCTGAACATGAGATTTTATGTAAACTTTTATCACTGTCTTCAACTTTCATAACTTCTGGTCTGTAATCTTGATTTATGTTTGATTCAGACTGTGTTATGATATCTGAATTTGTTGGTTTTATGCTATAGTCTGTATAACCAATTGTATCCGATTTGCAGACACTGACACTGCTTATCTGTACCGACGAGCTTTTTTCACAAGTGCCAAATGTTGCAAGCGCTTGTTCTAAATGTGCATTAATTGTTTCTGCTCTTTTAATGACAGAATCTTGAGAAACAATGGAATTGTCTTCCCTTGAAGATTCTGAGTCGTCAGAATCACTGCCGTCTGAACGATCTGAATCAGCACTTGAAATAGAACCAGAAAAACTTCTAGCGCGCCTTCTCTCTTGGTTCCAGGATATGTCAAACTCAGACATGGCATCAATCTCCATAACGTCACTGAGACTTGCACCATCAAAAGACTCACAGACACTGTCTGGAACATCGCTGATACTAGCTACATCTACCATATTCTCTGAATCCTTTAGATTATCCATGAAGACACCACCATCATGTTCAATGTCTCTTTCCAAAGTCTGTTGTGCTCTGCCTGTATAGCTATTAACGCTCACATCCTGGATTTCACTCTTAGGAACTTCACTAATAGCACTGCTGCCTTGAATTTGTGGAGAACTGATTGCATGATTTGTTGCACTTGCACATGGAGACTCGACACCAGCGCTTCCTGCAGTAGTCTCTTGTGATGAGTCATGAAGACTTCCAGCCAAGACATTCTGTAATCTATCTGCTAATGTCTTTGCTGATGCACTCCGCGACTCGACAGAAAGATTCTTTGATGTTACATCTACTCTGACTGTACTTCCTCTTCGATCTTGAACTGACATGTTTTCATCACTAAGGTCACATGTTACTGGGTGTACAGTGAATGATACTTTTATGGATCTCACATAGCTTGGTGCTTGTTCTTCACAAATTTTTAGTGCAGCAGCATACTGGTTGGTTCGTCTGAGCTCTGCAGCATTGAGAGCGATATTAAACTTTGCAGAGGAATCTGTTCCCAATTCAAGGCAAGAAGGCATTTCGAAAACAGAAGAAAGATTCTTTCTGCTCATTGTAGAAGCCATTACAGTTTCTTCTGTAAAAATGCTGTAACAGCGCAAAAGGCCAGTGAAGGCATGTGTCAACAGAGGAAGCTCGCCAAGCACATGGCGAAACACGCGAGGGAGATGTGCATTGCCTGCGGATATTAATGTGTGAGTGCTCACTACACCTGGAACATAAGTGGCATGTATTTCATCAACTTCTCTCCTGGACAACTTGGTATTACCACTAGTTCCAGAAAGGTTTCCATAATTTTCAGCAACATCATACAACAGTGCTTGTTGGTTGAAAGGAATCACTACATCCTGTCTGTTTTCATCCAAGCATTTCATACACTGCTGCAGTCCACGCTGCACAGAGAGTGCTGGTAAAAACCCAGAAGTCCCGACAGGGTCACATTTAACCACCCCAATCTTAGTCAACACTTCTCCTGCACTGACTTCATGTGGTTCGAGCCTAGTTCCAGTGTTAGGTGTTTGCATGGGGGTAAAGGCATTGACTGGAGTGGTGACTAGGAACCTGCAATTAGGAGTCGAGGCCACGCTTTGGAGCCGTGTATGCTGAGTGATTTCATTGGGATCCTTTTTGCTCACAGGGAAGAACCATCCTGTAGAGATACAAACAATTTGTAATCACAACAATTAACATGAAATATTTCATTGCTATTTCAGATTATTTACTTCATAACTGCTAGACAATTAATTAAATAGCTATTGCTTTAATGTGGCAGAGAGAAAACATTTACAGTGCCTATATATCCACTAAGTGAGAGAAACGAGTGGTGTCTGCTGGAGGATCATTAATAAAATAAATTAAGATTATCATCACTTGTAATTAGTTTTGGATGATTGATTAATTAATTAATAAAAATAATCATATCCATCCACTAAGTGGTGTTGGCGTCACAATAGGCTTTAGAGTTTAGTGTAAAGCATTGATTCTTAACCTTTAAAGCTGCTAATACCCTTAAATTTTCAAAATATATTCCTGCATCCCCAGGGGGGAAAAAATTAATTAATTTTTATTCAATAACAAGAATGAAAACTGCACTTTCATCCCTGTCGAAATGGTGATGTTATTGTAATATTTGATTTTTAAAATGTGCATGACACAAGATACACATTTATTTATATAAAATTTCACTTTATTTAAATTATAACTTACTAATGACTTTACAAATGTACATCAAGTGATATTTCATTATAACATCTGACACGCCCCAGGAGCAACTTCTTCACCCCGACCCCCACCCGGTTCACTATACAGCACTTTTCACAAGTGTGCATCCTGTAACTCAGTACATGTAACATTTAATATAGTGGAATAAATCAACACATAAAAAGCCAGTCATTTGCAAATGATTTTGTTTGACATAAGATTAGCGTCGTGATCACTTGCTATAGTTTTTAGACAATAAAACTACACGTGTCACGGGCATTTTTATTTTGCTGTGAGTTGTGCACTGAGGAAAAGTTTGCTTCTAGTTTCAATGCACACGGCAGCTAGTATGAATCTGACTCAAAAAGAATTTTAAAAATATCTAAATAGATAACGTTGAGTGGGATGAAACTATTGACTATTTGACAATCTGGATGACGATTGCAATGAATGATAGTGACAATAGCAATGACTATTTGACGCTCTGGATGACGATTGCAGTGACTATTTGACAGACTTATAAGTAGCTGTGACTTGCATGTTTACGAAACAGCAAAATCAGATATAATTCATACCGCTCTTGTTTACCCCGGGTGGGGGAGGGCACAACTCTCGAATCTAAAAATAGAAAATAAGCGTTTAGTATGAAAACGTCTTGGCTTACTCACCATCGTAATCCTCGGGGATCGCTAGGGGTGGGCCAAACTCTTCAAGTTCGCCTGGCTGGCTTCCTGCCGTCAAACTCCGTGCGTGTATCTTGCGCACGGTTCGCGCCTCCAGAAGCAGGAGAGGCTGGCTGACGTTGAAAGTGAAGTCTGTCCACAAGACCGGCTCCGCATCCCCAGCGCACTGGACGACGCAAGGGAGCTGGAAGCGCGCGAGAATCTCGCGTAGAGTGTACGACTGCGTGCTCCATGTATAGGTCACGCTCTCCGGCGGCAGTTCCGCTCTCGGAGACGCTCCGCCACCCAGCTTCCGGGAGAGACCCATAGCATCAGAGCTCGGCACTGTCTGTTAGATCTGGAGCGTTCCCCCCCGCACGGAACAGAAAAGCATCCGATCTGGTAGGCACGCGCAAAGTTCATGGCCATCAAGGCCAGACCATTTTCAGACACCGGAGGATGACTGACGAACGAACGGTCATTTCCAAGAAGTTCGCTTAGGCTGATGACAGTTTTAAGACACTTGGGTTGTTGTTCTTTTTATGAGAGAATGACATCGAGTAGTTTTGAAGGGTTCGAAAGTGTCAGCCTCACTCTGAATCGTTAAATACACGATGTATCGCGGTTACGCTCCCCTGGCGACCTGGAAATGTAGGGAGACAGGGAGATAGCATTACTTTAAATAAGTTTTGGTGCACGCTGCTGCTGCCATTAATAATTCGGCACAGCAATAAATTTTACGATTTTCCTGTTTCAAGTGAATTCTCCAATTTTTAGTCCTTTCTGAAACTTGCTTCAGTCAGTGTTTAGCGCTTGCAGTTTAGTTCTCTTCGATGCCCAGCAATTACTCTCCGGGTTGCTGCGAACGACGTCATATTGAGGATTCCAACATGAAATCGTCCGTCAGGTGCCGTTTGTCGTTAGTGGGTGGGGATGTCCATCTGTTTGACAAATGCACACGTATTCAACAGACACTTGCATTAAGGTGTGAGAAATTGTAATGAAAGACTGTGACGTTATTTATGGCAATGAATACTCAACATAATTTGTCCCACAGCATAAGATTCAAAAGGAGAGGAGAAAGAAGTAATATAAAAAAGTAAAATGCCGTTAAACATGTATTAATGTCTTTTGTTTTCCTCTTACGTCAAACGCCCCTGAGAAAGGCACACGTGTATTAATCGTTCCAAGTTTTGACCAGTCGACGTGACGTCAATGGGTGCGCGCGCATCAGATGTCTAGTCAGTATATAAACTATATATATTCCCACCAGGGAGTCGTTTAGCCATCGTTAGCCGTAATTGTATGTCTTGTCTGTCACTGCTTGATGTATATTGTTTAGCCGTCGTTTGCTGTACTTATGTGTATTGTCTGTCAGTACTTAGGTCTTGTCTGTTAGTATTTATGTGTCTTGTCTCTTAGTTCTTATGTGTCTTGTCTGTCAGTACTTATGTCTTGTCTGTTAGTATTTATGTGTCTTGTCTCTTAGTTCTTATGTGTCTTGTCTGTCAGTACTTATGTCTTGTCTGTTAGTATTTATGTGTCTTGTCTGTTAGTATTTATGTGTCTTGTCTCTTAGTTCTTATGTGTCTTGTCTGTCAGTACTTATGTCTTGTCTGTTAGTATTTATGTGTCTTGTCTCTTAGTTCTTATGTGTCTTGTCTGTCAGTACTTATGTCTTGTCTGTTAGTATTTATGTGTCTTGTCTGTTAGTATTTATGTGTCTTATCTGTTAGTGAAAAAGTTTACGCGTAATCGAAAGGCTTCAGCATGGAGGTACGTTCGGGACTGGCAAGATTGAAGAACTGTTATTTATGGGCATTAACATATTCATGTACAAATGATTCAAACTGGAAAAAAAATAATAAAAGCGAGAAAACAAAACAGCACCGTCGCAACTTAGTGTACACACTAGTTTCGTGCATTGGTCAAGCAAGTTTTATCTTTGTGGCCTATGTGGGTGTGTATGTATGTGTGTACGTGTGTGTGTGCGTGCATATGTGTGTGCGCGCGTGCATCCTTCCGTCCGTCTACAAATCATTTCATGCTTGCAAGCAAATAAGGAGAAAAAACCAATTACATATCCGTAAGGCACTGGAAATGCCTCGACTTTTTAAAAATGTACACTATTAATTTTTCAAAATATATTAATAATACCTCTCAGTTGAAAATCAATATGAATGTGTCAATCAATAACTGGGTGTTTTTAAATTTATTATATATAAGTAAAGTGATTGTGAATATTGATCTCAGAATGCCTCCCATTCTGTTTGATGTTATGTTCCCAAGTGTTCCGTCAGTTACTGTTTCCCCGTGTCTCTATTAAGTATTATGTTTCCCCGTGTCTCTATTAAGTATTATGTTTCCCCGTGTCTCTATTAAGTATTATGTTTCCCCGTGTCTCTATTAAGTATTATGTTTCCCCGTGTCTCTATTAAATATTGTTTCCCCGTGTCTCTATTAAGTATTGTTTTCCCGTGCCTCTGTTTAGAGATTATGCTGCAGTCGGACGTTATGTTCCTCCGTACCTGTATTAAGCGTAGATTTTTTGTATCACATTGGTTTTATATTCTGTATGTTTAGGTTTTCTAATCTGAAACCTTGGTATTTTTCAGGATTTTCCCAGATCTTTCGTTTTTGAATGTTTTTATTTTATGGAACAGCAATATCCGGGAATACGCGAGCTGTTCTTATCTCTAATTCCCCAGGATTTTGACTTTTCTTCTAATTATTGCCTCGAATTCCTCAGTATTTTTACTATTCTTCTAATTATTTCATCGAAGTCCCCCAGTATTTTGACCTTTCTTTTTCTAATAATTGCTTCGAAGTTCCCCAGTATTTTTTTACTCATCTTCTTTTAATTATTGCCTCGAAGTTCCCCAGTTTTTTTTTACTCATCTTCTTTTAATTATTGCCTCGAAGTTCCCCAGTTTTTTTTACTCATCTTCTTTTAATTATTGCCTCGAAGTTCCCCAGTTTTTTTTACTCATCTTCTTTTAATTATTGCCTCGAAGTTCCCCAGTTTTTTTTACTCATCTTCTTTTAATTATTGCCTCGAAGTTCTCCAGTTTTGTTACTCATCTTATTTTAATTTGAGTTAAGTAGTTACTTAACATTAGAAAGCAGAGCAGTTAGTTACCATTAAGTAAACAAGACGCCTATAAGATTTGCATGGTTAACGATGTCTATTAAAACGAATACTAAAGACAGTAGTTAAAATGACGTATATCATTATGTGCTGTAAAACACCTATTAAAATGAATACTTAAGGACACTATTACTTAAAGACAGTAGTTAAAATGACGTATATCATTATGTGCTGTAAAACACCTATTAAAATGAATACTTAAGGACACTATTACTTAAAGACAGTAGTTAAAATGACGTATATCATTATGTGCTGTAAAACACCTATTAAAATGAATACTTAAGGACACTATTACTTAAAGACAGTAGTTAAAATGACGTATATCATTATGTGCTGTAAGACACCTATTAAAATGAATACTTAAGGACACTATTACTTAAAGACAGTAGTTAAAATGACGTATATCATTATGTGCTGTAAGACACCTATTAAAATGAATACTTAAGGACACTATATACTTAAAGACAGTAGTTAAAATGACGTATATCATTGTGTGCTGTAAGACACCTATTAAAATGAATACTTAAGGACACTATTACTTAAAGACAGTAGTTAAAATGACGTATATCATTATGTGCTGTAAGACACCTATTAAAATGAATACTTAAGGACACTATTACTTAAAGACAGTAGTTAAAATGACGTATATCATTATGTGCTGTAAGACACCTATTAAAATGAATACTTAAGGACACTATTACTTAAAGACAGTAGTTAAAATGACGTATATCATTATGTGCTGTAAAACACCTATTAAAATGAATACTTAAGGACACTATTACTTAAAGACAGTAGTTAAAATGACGTATATCATTATGTGCTGTAAGACACCTATTAAAATGAATACTTAAGGACTTCTGTACAGATCGCACGTTGAAAAAAAAAATGCTTACAATGAAAGTGTTTGTAGAATGTCTAGATAACCGTTCTAACTCCGTCAAAATGCATACGCTCATAAACTTAGTACAAACGCATACTGTGTACATACCCCTCCCCCGCGTCCAGAAACAAGAACGAAACTAGTATACGTACCTAAGGACGCCGAGTACATGTACTTTGCAAACAGGTGAGTGTCGCTCATTTACCTCACACAGAAATAACGAGGAAAGCCAAAATGTGCAAAACAAAGCAAATGTTATCGACCATTTGGGGTGGGTGGGGAGGTGTCTAGTTCCTGATAATGAAACGAAACAGAATTCCATACGAGTGAGGCGGGTTCATCACCCCACTTCCGCCTTCTGCAAATAAACTGTATTGTATGAATGGCGAGCCAGTCCGTTTTTTACGTGTGTAAAACATTCACATACCTGCGTCACTTCTCTGGAGGGGTTGCATCGGAGTTAGCAAAGTCGCCCAAACTTAACAATCAACGAAGTAGACAGCAAGCAAACTGGCTATTGTAGGGCAGAGGTGCTGGCGGGTTGTGATGGGTGTGTGTTCTGTTGGTGGTGCTGTCGGTATGTATACGTGTGTCGATTTTTTGCCATGTCGTGTGTGTGTGTGTGTGTGTTGTGTCAATGCAAGCGTGTTTACATGTGTATGCTGGTGTTGATTATGAATGTGTTTTATTGAGTATATATGTGAGTAGGTGATATGCGCGTGATGTTAGTGAGAGAGATAATGTGTGTGTGTGTGTTTTATTGATTATATATGTGAGTGATGTTAGTGAGAGAGATAATGTGTGTGTGTGTGTGTTTTATTGATTATATATGTGATTAGGTGATATGTGCGTGATGTTAGTGAGAGAAATAATGTGTGTGTTGTATTGATTATATATGTGAGTGGTGTTAGTGAGAGAGATAATGTATGTGTGTGTGTTTTATTGATTATATATGTGAGTAGGTGATATGTGCGTGATGTTAGTGAGAGAGATAATGTGTGTGTGTGTGTGTGTTTTATTGATTATATATGTGAGTACGTGATATGTGCGTGATGTTAGTGAGAGAGATAATGTGTGTGTTGTATTGATTAATTATATATGTGAGCGATGTTAGTGAGAGAAGGAGAGAGAGAGAGAGAGAGAGAGAGAGAGAGAGAGAGAGAGTGTGTGAGTGTTGTGGTCGTTCGCGCCAACTCATTAATTACTTATCTCTCTGCTTATTAAATTACAACCAGGAATGATTCAGCCACTTATAATATAACTAACGATATCGTGACAACAAAACTTCGGAGATGACGCAAAGGGAATTTAGTCAGTGCTATGTTAAGATTTACTGCTGTAGCTTATCTAGTGGCACACTGACATACTTAACTGTTAGACGGTACGTTGTGTCACTTCAGGCGAATACACTTTACAGGCACAATCATTTTACATTCGAGAATAAACAGAAATCCTTTTCCACTAACGGGCATAAAAAGGCTATTGAATGGTGGGTTCTCTGCTGTTTTTGTCTTGCTTTGTTGTGGTTTTTTCCCCTGGGTGGGTTACGTTTCTTCTTCTAGTGGACCAGTTTATCAGCAACTAGACAACCAGTCTTATCATCATTCATGCAATCATATTCTTTGACCTTTGTTACACTGAAAGATACTATTTCTCTTTTGTAAATGTTGGCAGTAAGCAAATGTTGCACTGAAAGGAAACTCTGTCTGTTGTCAGTAAGCAAATAGCTTGTTGCAATGAAAGGAAACTCTTTGTCTGTTGTCAGCAAGCAAAGATCTTGTTACACTGAAAGAAAGCCCCTTGTTTGTTGTCAGTAAGCAAATAGCTTGTTGCAATGAAAGGAAACTGTTGTCAGCAAGCAAAGATCTTGTTACACTGAAAGAAAGCCCCTTGTTTGTTGTCAGTAAGCAAATAGCTTGTTGCACTGAAAGGAAATTCTTTGTCTCTTGTCAGCAAAGATCTTGTTACACTGAAAGGAAACTCTTTGTCTTTTGTCAGCAAGCAAAGATCTTGTTACACTGAAAGAAAGTCCCTTGTTTGTTGTCAATAAGCAAATAGCTTGTTACACTGAAACGAAGCTCTTTATCTTTCTTTACTGTCAGTAAGATAAGAGCTTGTTACACTGAAAGAAAGTCCCTTGTTTGTTGTCAATAAGTAAAGAGCTTGTTACACTGAAAGAAAGCCCCTTGTTTGTTGTCAGTAAGCAAATAGCTTGTTACACTGAAACGAAGCTCTTTGTCTTTGTCGTTTGTAAATGTTGCCATACCTTGCTACACTGAATCAGTGCAGAAGCCGTAGCAATCGCTTACTGCATTAAATGTGAAAAAGACCGCAATACTTTGTTACATTCAGTCTAAATAGATTGCAACAGACTTACATTTTATGCTAAAACATAGCAACATCTTGTTACATTTAGTATTCGAAGACAAAGCAACAATATGAAGCATTAGAAAACATACAACAGTATACTATATAACGCAGTAGAAAACATAGCAAAACTTTGCTATAATATACATAGCAACAGTATGTTACTTGTAGCATAGAAAACAGAGCAATAATGTATCCTCGAAATAATGCTCATCCGACTCTGTCTTTGAAATAATACTCATGTTCCAAAGATTCGCAAAGTTAAATTTGTAGAGATCAAATCCAACTTCCACAGAGAATTACCTAAAACTAGAGAATACCCCCACCCGAATCAAAACTATATTTTCTTTACATGCATAGGACATGCTTACAAGCCTATTTTCTTTACTGTTAACTGTTTTCGGTTATTTATTTTTTTTTTATCTGTCTGGTAATTTATGAAATCATTAGAACACATCTAAAAAAACAAAAACAACGCGAGTACTTTCAACTTTTTATCAAATGTATGTAATATTTAAATATGTAGTTCAACCTTAATTTATGAAAGACAAAATATTGACGCTATAAATAGTGCACTTTTTTTGAAATAGCTGGTCCGTACATGAAATTGACCACGTGTAGGCTGTGCACTGCCTGTCCACGACTTTCCTGAACATATAGGTCACAGAGCATGCGCACTGCCATAACAATTATAAAAATAGATTTTTGTGATCAACTTCCGATTTTCATTGCTCACGTTATAATCTTACAACGAATCACTCGCATTTAATATTGTGTGTGTTTTACTTTTTTTTTTTAAAAAAGCTAAAAGCCATGAACAGAAGCACTGGAATGAAAGTTAGATCTTGGTTATGAAATAAAAAAGGCAGTTAAAAATGGCGACCGTTGACAACCCTACACCAGTTAGATCTTGGTTATGAAATAAAAAAAGGCAGTTAAAATGGCGACTGTTGACAACCCTACACCAGTTAGATCTTGGTTATGAAATTTAAAAAAAGGCAGTTAAAAGCAAAGAGTGCTGACGAGGTGTCCAGCGACCATGTCGTCTGCTGCCAATAAATGTAAAGTGTACCAGTCAAACTCGAGAAATAAAGTCATCGACTGACGGATTCAACAATTCTAACCCATCTCATCGACTCCTTAACATAACAATCTTTTTTTAAACTATCATTTTACTTTCAAAGTATCCATTTTTTGATTGTTCTTTATTTTGTTGTTGCTTTTGTTGAGATTCTAAAACTGGCTAGCTTCTTACTAACGGCTCAAAGCGAACACACTTTCTCATTGACAAATCTACAAGGACGAAAGTTGACCACAAAATCATGGAGGATTTACAAATATCACCGATCCTGACATATTTTAAATAAGGTCGAGAAAGTTGTAGGAAGAAGACGACAGTAAACAGGACTTATTTTTCTGTAGTACAGGCTGGATTCCGGATATCGTCTGTAACCGATATTCTTTCCGATAAACACCAGACGATCTGGCTGTTGGTACAAGGGTGTTAACATCTTTCAGCGTGACCGAACTGCGAGCGCAGCGCGAAGAACATCCTCACCGCTTACCCCCACCCCACCCCCCCATGTCGGTCACGCGGAGTCCCCAACATCAGGCACACCGCGCCTCAAGCTGAATCAAATGGCATTCCACCATGTCCTTGCCGACAGAGCTGTAATTTGGTTTCGCTATCCTAACTCTTTATTTAGCTAAATATCTTGCCTGCGTGTTGGCTGCCACTTTTTCTTCTTTAAAAAAAAATAAAAAAATTAGGGATCTCAAGATACCGGAGCATAGGACATGCTTACAAGCCTAAATCAAGTAGTTCAGTATAAAATGGTTAATAAGCCTAAATCAAGTATGTCAATATAAGACTGGTTAACAAGCCTAAGTCAAGTATGTCAGTATAACAAGACTGACTAGCAAGTCTAAATCAAGTATATCAGTATAGGACTGGTTAACAACCTAAATCAAGTATGTCAGTTTACTGTCAGCTGCGAGACCGAATGCCAAGAGTGCTCTGAGGTCAGCCTAGGTGGGGTGACAGGAAAAAACCTCCCTCATCGATGCCCGAGTGTTAATGTAGTAAGCAGTTTTGCTCAGTTCTACGAAAAGTCGTCTACTGCAGCACCGTACTGCTATTTATCTTTCCTCCCAATACTAGTTTTAATTTGATAAGCAACTCTGCCCAGTTTTGTAAACGAAACTCGTCCAACTCAACATCAATGCACACACTACTGCTGTTTATCCCTCCCTCACAAATATCAGTTTTCATTTGTTAAAAGGAAACAAGACAGTACTCGAGCAATAGATCACAGTGCTAGTGAGAAGTTATAAGGAATCTAGCCAGTACTAGATCAGTGCTGGTGAGAAGTTATAAGGAATCTAGCCAGTAAACTAGCTTAGTACTAGTGAGAGGTTATAAGGAACCTAGCCAGTACTAGATCAGTGCTGGTGAGAAGTTATAAAGAATATAGCCAGTAAACTAGCTCAGTGCTAGTGAGAGGTTATAAGGAATCTAGCCAGTACTAGTGAGAGGTTATAAGGAATCTAGCCAGTACTAGATCAGTGCTAGTGAGAGGTTATAAGGAATCTAGCCAGTACTAGATCAGTGCTAGTGAGAGGTTATAAGGAATCTAGCCAGTACTAGCTCAGTGCTAGTGAGAGGTTATAAGGAATCTAGCCAGTACTAGATCAGTGCTAGTGAGAGATTATAAAACAAAACTTGTAACAAAGGCAACATAGTTTAGACATTTACAGAAATAGTTATGAGAAAAGTAGAGACGAATGAATAAGAAACAATTACAGATCTAACCTCATCATAAAACTAAGGTCACCAAACGAATCAGTCATTCAATCAACAGACTGTAGTTTCACTTTAACTGTACTTTAGAGTGGAAGCGGTGGTGAGTCTGTGTCTAACGACCAATCACTGACACAGCAGTGTCCTATTTAAAAAAAAACAAAACAAACAATAAAAGACTGTTGACAATATAAAGACGATATTTATTTTCCATCCTGATAAAATAACAATGAAGAACTTTAATACAACTGGGGGGAAATCATGCTATGTAAATGAAATATTAAAACGATTGTTCGTAAATACATAATTTATAAAAGCTAAATAGATTTTTAAAAAAACACCTAAGTGACACATACATCGGTATCGTATTCAAACTTTCAATTCTATAATAAACATGGAATTTGACAGCAATTATTTAAAAATAAGAATTAAGTTTAAGTATTCTAGTGCCGAAAATAGCTTTGCAAACAATTTCCCTTGAAGATCGAACGGAAATACGCCGAAATTAAATCAATAAAGGGCGGCCACTCTGCACAACGGCTTTCTTCGTACTGACTTAGCGACCAATTGTAATGTTGGACTACACACACTTACTAAGTCTAAGATGACCGATTTTGCAGGCATTGATATACAACCCCTTCCCGATCAGACATACAATCAGGCCGGATTCGCAAGCAATATATGTACGGCCAAATGAACTACTTCTCATCAGACTAATGAAGCGCTTTCACTGTACTCAGTCGAATACACCTCCAAAATTAGACTCCGCATTCAAATCTTCGAGGTCAAAATTTGATCTTCATACGCTCTAAGTCAAGTCTGGCATTGGAAACTTCAAAGTCAGGCTTGTCATTCAAACTGTACTGTGGCATACTTTGGTTACCCTCCTCTCCCCCCACCCCCCTACACAATTACCTTTTTTTTTTTTCAAAATAAAAATTAATTTCATGCAGTTCCTCCTGTTTCAGTTGATAAATCGGAGGAAGGGGTGAATGTTAGAAAGTAGAAATAATTCCTGTACTAGAATAAAGCTTGCGCTACAAATCATCATTACTGTTGAAGTGTGATTTCTCATTTTCACAGGAATTACCTGTATTGACATCAGTCAACAAGCGATTAAGTGATTAAATAGTAGTTTAAAAACGTCTACACAAAAGGAAACTAATTACACGACACAATGCAACAGTCATTCTTCTCGCTTGTGTTTTTTGTCGGAAAGGCTGTGAAGAGAAAGACGCTGGACCGATGCAACACTGCACGGGACGACGTGACACATATTGTGCGTTACTGTTTTTGCTTGTCACGAAAGAAATAATTGCCAGCAAAGTAACGGGAGCAAAATCAGTAATTAATTGTTCTCGCTCTCCAGAAAGAACAGAAAGTATATAACAGAATTACGAGACATAAGCATATGACAAATATAACTAAATAAATGACAGAACTATATGTAAGCATAAGACAGAACTACTATATCTAAGTATATGAAAGAACTACATGTAAGCATACAACAGAATGATATGTAAGCATAAGACAGATTTATATGTAAGTATATATAACAGAATTATATGTATTTAGTTAAGTGATAGCCAAGAACGCATTTCCTGTCTATAAATGGCTACACACACACACTCCTAAAATAACGTTGAAACTTTGGATATGAACAAATTAGCAAACGATTAAAAAAAAGTAAACAGACTACGAGCGATTTTTAAAAAGTAGACTATAGACGATTATAAAAAAAAAAGTAAATAGATTATAAATGATGTTTTAAGTGGACTATAAATGATTTTAAACAAAATTAATAGACTACAAATTATTTTTAAAAAAAAGTAAATAGACTATAAACGATTTAAAAAAGTAAATAGACTATAAACGATTTTTAAAAAGTAAATAGACTATAAACGATTTAAAAAAGGAAATAGACTAAAGACGATTAAAAAAAAAGAAGTAAACAGACTAAAAACGATTTTTAAAAAAAAGAAGTAAATAGACTATTAACTGCAATTAGCATCGTCGTATATAGAAATCAACACACACACCCAACAACAGAACCGATTGCAACAGTAACAAGTTCGGCATTTTGACGACAGTGCCTTGAAGGCTGCTGACGATGGCCACTAAGACCATTATTTATTTTGCTGCAGTGAAAGACGTTTTCAGTTTGTCTCGAACGGGATTCAAATTAAGCTCTGTGTGCCTGGCCGTTACGCTTACAGCAACGAACCAGACACTCTGCAAACAATCTGTCACGAAGCTAAGTTACAACCTAATCCAGTCACAAACACGGCAGGAAGGTCGCGACAAACTGTACTGCCTGGCCTCATTTCGAGTCATCGGTGACCACAGTGACATAAGTATGCTAATGAATACTTGAGTTACGTCAAAATCAAATTGATTAGAACATAGAACTTTCGTCAATAGGTAAGTTTTGGTCTCTACCCATTGACTAGTTCGTTATTTGTAAACCTTAAACTATTGGATAACAAAATTACTCATCCACTCTGGACTGGTTTGGATTACATCTAGATTATTCTTTACCTGAGTTGTTATTTTAACTCTGGTACTTATAAAATTATCGTAACGCACAGTACCCGAAGGTCATGTCACATTGGCATTTGACAAACTATATAATAATTAAGTTTTAAAATAGGGACAAACAAATTTACTCTGCCACAGACTTTCATCTTAGCACAATGATACACATACGTACAACGGTTGGATTCCTAGGTCCCCTGTTTGATAGTCAAATTAGACAGTTATTTAGCTCAATAATCCGTTATACTTAGCTAAAAATAATGGTTAGTTAACTAAAAATTATCATTTTTTAAAGTCAGGAATTATTTGACTAAATACCTTCCCTGACTTTTTTTGTCCTAAGAAGTCTATCAAATGTTTTGATCAAATAATTTAGCGGAAGACGTGAATTTCATGTAACGCATTCTGGCCATTATGTCGGGACTATTTTCATTTGCTTGTTTTAAAAATATGTGGGGGGGGGGGGGCAACAATAGCATAATTTCGTATTTAAGTTAAATGTTAGTTATTAAATTTGACGGATTGCAGAAAATTTTGCAAACATGACTTTTCAGAAGCCATCAAATTTAGAGAAAGACACTTTTTTTCTTTTTCTTCTATGTAGTATTTGCACTGCATTGCATTTGTAAACAATTGTTGTCAATGTGACTGTCAGTGTGTACATTGCATGAAAACATTTCTTTTTAAAATTCCCTGATAGTTTGATTATTATTATTATTATTTAATTATTTTTATTTTTTCTGAAAACGGGCATGTTCGGTCGCCATTTTCATGGAATGCCTTTACCTATCATTTCTTCGCTTTGACTGGTTATAAAAAGTAGGATAACACCAAAAGAAACGTAGCTGAAAACTTGTTTTAACTGAAAAAAAAAAGTATTTAGTCAATTGACTTTCTTAATTAGTCACATTGTCACATTCACATATTTATCAAAGACAGGAAGTTATGAGCGCAATCGCCAAGGACAGAGAATATTCAGATCCACGACCCTAATTCAGTGATGAACCGGTCGTGACCCATGAGAAACTGCAGTTAAATCAATATCAAATCCACGGGAAATCAGTGTTAAATCCACAGGAAATCAAATCCGCAGCAAATCAGTATACCAAATCCAGCTAGTCAAACAATTTACAAGAACCATAACTTCTAAACATCAGTCACAATTCGAGTACAAGACTATGCATGTGAAGTTAACGAGCATTCGTGTGAAACAATATAATTCACGTGAAACGATATAACCGGCCATAATTCACATAAGGTGGAGGCTACTGAGATTCTAATACAAATGTGTCGTCATCGACATGAAACGTAATAACTGACAAAACTGATAACACCTGTTCCCTATGTTGTTAATGTAGGGGGCGCTTTCGGCTTCCGCGACCTATTCCCTATTGATTGATTTGATTGAATGTAGGGGACGCTTCCGGCTTCTGCCGCTTTCGCGCTGGGTGAGGGAGTTATGGGGGGAAAGGAGGGGGTGGTTTAGCCCACTGGCTATGTTAACCTAGTTTTTATCTATTAATTTCCAATTGGTCAGCTGTCCGCAAAGTTGTTTTTAGTGGTTTATTCATTACCTCATGCCTGGCCGGTCAAAGTTGTCTAGGTCACTCTGAGATTTTGTTGTTCGGGTGTATCTTTTTTTTCCTTTTCTTAAAATAACCCAAAAAAACCCAACACCCTTCTTGTCTTTTCCTTCCTCCCTCTTTTATTTTTTATTGTCCTCTTTTTTCTTTCATATTATTTAACAGTTCTACTTATTATTTTTTTTCCTTTTTGTTTCTTTTTCCTTTTAATCTTTTATCATTTCGCTTATTACTTGTTCTATTTTACTTGTTTATTTTTTTTAACTCTAGTTTTTTAAATTATGTTTGTCTGGTTATAATAATTTAATTAGTTGTTTTTATATATCCAATATTATTTCCTTATTTATTTTGTGAATTTTGTCGTTTAAAATTTAGGTGGTCCTCCCAATCATTACTTTAGTCGAACAATGGTGGGGCGGTAGGGGGCATCACTGGGGATGCAGACGAAATGTAAAAAAGGACAGACCTCCTGGGTGCAATGGGGTTGGGATGAAATAATAAATATAAGTTACTCAATGCACATTCCAGACGATACTTCAACATGTTCCCTATCCAGGACTTTCCTGAACATATAAGGTCATGTAGTGTGCGCGCTGCCATAGCTATTATTAAAAAAATAGACTTTTGTGGTCAAATTCCGGCTTTCATTGTTCAATCTTAAACGAATCACTCGTATTTATTGTTTTCTTGAGCTATAAACTATAAATAGAATCACTGTGCAGTGCATGGGCAACTGTAGAATTATATTTTTTAAAGACAATAAATCAATCTTGTTTTAAACATTTTTTCCAATCAAACGATGTGACTGTCAGTGTGATGTACCCTTCGATTTCTATCGAATGCCGTTGGAGCCAGACCTCAAAATATAGTGACTGTCTGCGTTGCGGCTGAAAACTCCTCCCCATAGTGTTTGTGTGTGCTGATAAATATCCTACCATTGACAATTCCATACCAGAGTTACATCTTGGTTATAAAAGAAAGGCGGTTAAAAAGCTCCGAGTACTTACACGGTGTCCAGTGACAATGCCGTCTGCTACAAGTACAAGTGCTTAAACATAACAGTCAAAGTTGGAAAAAGAAAGTCAATGCCGTCTGCTACAAGTACAAGTGCTTAAACACAACAGTCAAAATTGGAAAAAGAAAGTCAATGCCGTCTGCTACAAGTACATGTGCTTAAACACAACAGTCAAAGTTGGAAAAAGAAAGTCAAGGCCGCAATTCTATACCTATTTAATCGACTCCATAACTCAAATTATGCATGTTTATGTGAGATTCTAAAAAAACCTAATTTTTAATGAGCAGCTCAAAACAAATAATTATATTTCTCAGTAACAAATTCACAAAACTGGCAGTTGACCACAAAAGTCTTGAGGATTTACCAACGCCAACGACCTTGATTAATTTTAAGTAAGGTCGGAAAAGTTGTGGATACCAGATGACTGGCTATCAAATGGCAAACAAGTTCTCAGATTGCAAACGTACTGCAAACTAGTTTCAGATTCATTCGCAAACTAGTTTCGGATTCACTCACAAACTAGTTTCAGATTCTCCGCAAACTGTAAACTAGTTTCAGATTCTCTCGCAAACTAGTTTCGGATCCACCAACAAACTAATTTTAAGATTCACACGCGAACTGGTTTCAGATTCTCGGGTCGTTGTACTATTCCTTTAGAGTTTAGATTAAGTAACAAATGAAGTACGAGACAAGAAACACACATACACACACACACACACACACACACACACACACACACCGCTGCTCTGTTTATAGAATTATACACATACCCGCTATATTTCATGCTTTACTAAGAATTCATTTTAGCAGTGTGTCGTTAAGTCAAATGCTGACACGTAATGCAGAGGCGTGTTTATGTGTGCGAATCTATGTGACTATGAAGATACAACAAAGAAACGCCTTGGCAAAGTGATTGATATGCTGGGCGTATGCTTTGCGCCTTACCTGAAATAACAAATCAAACATCACTTAAATTAATAAGCTGTAGTCGAGGTTTCTTTTACCGACTTTACTACCATCCAAGTACAGACATGTATCGACGTAAGAACAATTCCACCCTTTTAACTGTCTACAGAGTGTTGTATTTTTACACTAGCCAAATACTGACAAAAGAGTGTTCGTGCATTGCTGTATTAGGGTCTACTCTTTCATTTTTAAACTAGATACATATTGACCATTTCATTTCTACACTAGCTACCTACTGACCATTTTATTTCTACACTAGCTACATACTGCATTTCATTTCTACACTAGCTACCTACTGACCATTTCATTTCTACACTAGCTACATACTGACCATTTCATTTCTACACTAGCTACATACTGACCGTTTCATTTATACACTAGCTAGATACTAACCATTTCATTTCTACACTAGCTACCTTCTGACCATTTCATTTCTACACTAGCTACATACTGCATTTCATTTCTACACTAGCTACATACTGACCATTTCATTTCTACACTAGCTACATACTGACCATTTCATTTCTACACTAGCTACATACTGACCATTTCATTTCTACACTAGCTACATACTGACCATTTCATTTCTACACTAGCTACTTACTGACCAGTTAATTTTAACACTAGTTACCTACTGATATGTTTCATTTCTACTCTAGATAACTACTATTTCATTTCTACTTTAGATACATACTGATATAGTAGGATTACCTAATAAGCATTGTCCAATGAATGATGTATTTGCATCCTAGCTAGCATGGGACTACCCATACGACAATATTTATAGTGCACTAGCTAAGTACTGATATTCATAATGCACTAGCTAAGTACAGACATGGGACTACCTTGCGACGATGTTCATAATGCACTAGCTAAGTACTGACATGGGACTACCTGTGCGACGATGTTCATAATGCACTAGCTAAGTACTGACATGGGACTACCTTGCGACGATGTTCATAATGCACTAGCTAAATATTGACAAGAATTCCTTTGCTACACTGTCTACTGACACTAGAATACAAATATTTCTATCATATACTTATAGAAAGTTGATAGCCATACTAACGCACTGGCAAGCTTTTACATAACACCAAACACGTGATTGACAGTTAATTAACATTTATACCCTGACTGCTATACATATACTCTCATATTGACAAACACTATTAAATAAATTTGCGCAAGTCCTTCTAGTAATATATTACTATTTATTCATTGTCTGCAATACTCACCGAGAAACACTACCATAAATAGTCTTCACAAGTACCTAAAGTTATGGGCTTGAATTTCTGAACTTCCCAAAGGTACTTATGTGGATATGACTTCCGCACTCTTAAGTATTTATAAAGGCTTGGCTAGAGTATCCCTACACTCCTAACCAGAATTTAGATGGACATGAGTGAGGTACCTCTGTATTCCCAACAAGTATTTGTATGGGTATGGCAGGTATACCTCTGCCCCACCTAGTACTTCATAAGCCCATGAAAACGTGTAGTTTGTATTTAATTTATAAAATCAATAATATTACAGCAAAAGATACTAGAGTGAGGAAAACGTGTGTTTCCTTATAACTCGAAAAATTATTGTCCATTGTGTCGTTTGAACGCGGCCAACAAAGTATACGTATATTTGAATGCAACCAACAAAGTATATGATTGAACGTGGCCAACAAAGTGTACGTATGGACGCGGCCTGCAGAGTATACGTTTGGATGCGGCCAAAATGTATGTTCGAACGCTGTCAATTATGTATACTTTTGAACTCGGCCAACAAAGCATATGTTTGAACGCGGCCAACAAAGGATACAACTGAACGCGGCCAACAAAGTATACGTTTGAACGCGGCCAATATAGTATACATTACACATTACTGATACTACCATTTCAGTTCATACACAATTTAAGAAAAAAAAAAGTTTCGAAACGGAGCTAAGAGGATCCCATCTCACAATTTTCAACGGAGACCCTTCTGAATATTCTTCAAGGCCGGTCAACTAGCTCTAACTGAACTCGTCGAACAAACAAAAAATGTAAATAAATAATAAACTCACTTGTGACAGCTACACAATGCTATTATTTTACGCAGAGCCGGAAACCGAGTGAAGTATGACCGGAATTGGCGCAGTAATCAAGCCGTTTGCAAGAAATAAATATTCTACTGGGCACACACTGACACAGATCTAGCCGACTTGAAAGGGGAAAAAAAATCAAAAACGAAACGAAACCACGCGAGAACCAAGCTAGATCTGAGTGCTCACTTAAGTGTCTATGAGGAGTTATACATCACACATAATTTTTGTACATTAAGGCTTCCGTGTACCCTGCATAAATGCTAAAATTATAGGGCCTAAACGCCCTAAAGGTATTTCAAATCATAAGGACAGAAATGTACAGAATAAGAACAAAGCAAGACAACTCCTTGAAAAAACACGGGGTACGTACCCGCTGTGGCCGGGAATGTTAGCGAAGTCAGTTTAACTCCAGCGGTCTCCGATTAAGGTTATCTGACCTAGGTTACTAATTTTAAGATCCAATGGAAAGGCCACGGCCAGTCGTCACGTTTCGACTCGAGTCTTGTCAACACCTGCTTTGCTAACTTCAAAATTTTACTCCCCACCAACTCCGAACACTGTCACAATAGTAACTCGCGTCATCACTGGCTGTATTAAGTTTTAAAATAGCAACTTAAACACACACACACATACTCGTCACACTAACTCACTGAATTTCTTAGTTTATCAGTGTCCCAGAGGAAGGGGGAGTAACGTGTTGTCGTCGGTGGACTGTGACTGTGTACTCAAACATAATTCCGGGTCTATGTCGTTTAACATTTTTCTTAAATAGCAACAGCAAAAAATATTTTTAGGGGGGCAAATTCGCCTCTGAATAAAAATAAAATCACACCTGGAGTAAAGCCTTTGGAATGCCGAAAAAAAAAATTAATCGCTAAACACGAAGGAGGAAAGCCTTGAGTCCTCTCTCTCTCTCTCTCTCTCTCTCTCTCAGGTCCACTGAAACAGCACTTGCGACATAGAAAAAGGTGAGTCACGCCCTTCGGAAGAAAAAATGTGAGGGCTATGATAACAATTCTGCAGATAATCTTCAAAGTAATTTCTGAGTGTAAATGAGGCGTCAGCCTCAAGGCGTCTCGTTTGTTGGATATTTTAAAAATATATTTAAAACTTTAGACGGCGTTCTGGGGATGTTATTGAGCCGAGGCGAGTTAAGGTAGACTGGCAACACTAGTGACTCGGTAGACTGACAACACTAGTGACTCGGTAGACTGACAACACTAGTGACTCGGAAGACTGACAACACTAGCAACTCGTAAATTGACATCACTCGGTAAACTCATAACACTAGTAACTCGGTAAATTGACAACACTTAGTAAACTGACAACACTACTGGTAACACTCGGTAAACTGATAACACTAGTAACTCGGTAAATTGACAACACTTGGTAAACTGACAACACTACTGGTAACCCTCGGTAAACTGGCAACACTAGTAACTCGGTAAATTGACAACACTTGGTAAAATGACAACACTACTGGTAACACTCGGTAAACTGGCAACACTAGTAACTCGGTAAATTGACAGCACTACTGGTAACACTCGGTCAATTGACAACACTCAGTAAACTGGCAACACTACTGACAACTCAGGCCTGCTGCTCGACATGAAAGACCCTAATAAGTCAACTGTAGAAAAATAATATAACCCGCAGGCTTGGTTAACATTTCAAAGCCAGACGACCGTAAAAGGATGGTTCTCTTTCGCTCCAGCGCCTCGGGCTGGTTTAGAATAAGAACTAAACAAGTCAAATAGTTGTGTTTAAAAACCCATTCCTCGCGTCTAGGTTAGTCTAACAAAGAATTAGGTCAAAGTCCCTCTTGGATCCCCCCCGCCCTCGCCCTTTTCTGGTTAGAATAATAAACAATTAAAGCCATTAAAACGTTGTAGTTCATGCAAATAGTCATTCACTGGCCCTCACTTTATCTAGCTGAAATGCCTAAGGTATATATGTAGACACGTGACTTTCCCACGTCACTAACGACGTTACCTTGCTTTTTTTTTTTGTCGTGACGCTAAAAATGCAAGTGAACGTTACAGAGCAATGTTTTGTTTTTTGTTATTCGTTGGCAAAAAAAAACAAAAAAAACACCCCAGGATGAAAATATCAACAAGCTTCATGCTTATAATCTTTTAAAAATACTCCAGTGAATGTGTGCAAAAAGAAAGAGAGTCATTATGAACAATAAGCTGTATATTCTAATAATAATAACAATAAAAATTACATCCAGTATAAGGATTTCAGTTTCTTGAAACTGCTCCTCCGAGTTGATTGTCGAATAACTTTTATTAACTGTTATTATTATTCTTTAAAATAATTATCAGTAAACTTTATCGACATTCATTCACACACTACATAACAAATTCAAGCTAACGTCATGTCTTGATTAGTATTGGAAGGAATTTTGAGAGAAAGATTAAAAAGAACAATGGAGAGAACAAAAGAAGAAGAAGAATTGTAGGGGAAGAGGCAGTGAGACAAAAGAAAGAGCAATGTTCTTCAACATAGGACATTGGCATAGTATCCAAGAAACAAAAGTGTGTGGATTATGGACATTTGGCAAGGAGTGGACATTTATAATTATTACATAGTTGTTGCCCCTTTAACAAAAAAATTAAAGTATCCATATGCCAAAATGTCGCTAACCCTCATTTTCTCCCCTCCACCACGAGATATTGCAATGTATTTGATTATATTTTATTTTTATAGGTGCTCTATATTGATGCACACTGCGCCTCTAAGGACAGAAATATGTACTGCAGTAGTAGTAGAACTCATATCACATCGTATTGTAAAATCATTTTGTATTTTCACATCGTCTTGATGACGAAATGAATTGTAAACACATTTCTATAACGTTTTAAGCCTATGAAGTTAAAGAGGTAAATGTATATCTTTGTTTGATAATTGTAATTGAATGTAAAGATATCTGTTAACGGTATGAGAAAGACAGCAACAGAATAGATTTAAGAAACATTGTAGGAGAGAGCTGACATGTGCATTTGTCTATTCTGCAGTGCTCCAAACCAGTTACCAGAGTTGGCAGTTTGCAGTAAGAGTGCAGTTACAAGATTGCCAGTTTTCCAGTTTGCATTTACCAGTTGCAGTAACAGTTGCAAGCTACAAGTTTTCCAAGTTCACATTTCCAAGCTGCAGTTTGCAGTGACTTACATTTGTGAATGTGAATACACAGCTGTGGAGTCTGTGACCACTGAATTGTGTTGCCAAGTTGGAGGTGACAAGTTCCAACTACAATTGGTGGGGAACCAATCTATGGAGACTGTTGGAAACCACAGGATATGAGTAATTGATGTCTGCACTTCCATAGCCTTCCAACCTTGACGAGGGGAGAACAGCAAAGGACGCCGCTGTCGTATGTGGTTGTTCATCTGCAACTCCTGAATAATTCCAGTGATGGGATAATTGTGACTGTATACTGAAACTTGAGATATTGAGGACTGCATGATCATTACATGTGGTTCGGTCATTCTGTACGTCATTAACGAACTGAGTAGCTGCCTATCTGCATCTGTATTTGCTACGCACCTGGCAGCTTCAGCGACGAGTCCACACCAACGAACACATAATAATCAGGTGAATGTGTGTCCAGCTCTCAAATCAGTGTTGTAACGTTTTTCTACGATTTCTATATTTTCTATTTCTTAATACTTGTTAATTTAAATGTTTAGTAGAGATTTAGCTCATTAGGACTTTGATGCAAAGACTTGTGAAAAGACATTGAACAATTTTAGAATCTTATGAATATGAATTGAATGACATTTTCTAAATAGAAGATTAGAATTGTTAATTATCAAACCTAACCTGTAATTTCGTGATTTGCTTGTAGATATTGTATAAACGATTTTGTTGATTATTTAGTTATGTATAGTTAATAAAGACGTTGATTTTACTTTCCCACTTTGACTAAATTAATTGATAAAGGAAGTATGCAGGTTTGAAGGGTGGGGGGAGCCAAACATATTTAATCTTTAACAAGCCAGTCGCGCATTCTTTGGGTAAAGGATCCCTTCAAACTGGTATGGGAAATGTGTGAAGGCGAGAGTTAGAAATGCTGTAATACCTAGCTTAATATTATTGTTGTAGGGGAGAGGGTGGGTAGGGATATCTTAAAGCCTAGGCTAGTAGCACATCATGTCTGTACCTAGTGCGTACACACGTCCGGATGTTCAACCCCCCTGTCCATCTCAATGTTGCTGTTGACGACGTTGTTGTCGTTGTCGCTGTCCCCTGGGATGAGCGTAAACGGGTGCTGACGACTAGTACAGGTGGTCAAGCAGTAGCTGGATCGTGTCTGCAATGGGGTGATTAAAGAATCCCAACTGCGGATACTGCTGATCTCTATACTGTTGTTGTCATTGACATTGGTGGTGGTGGATATAGGTGTTCTTTTTCCTTTTCTCTGTACCCGTCTGTCGCCTCAGGCTGGCATTGTGAGGTGTTTTTTCTTCTTCAGCTCGCCAAATACTAGGGGGATGGGGGGGGGGGGCGGCCGATTCGTCTTCTTTTTTTCTTTCTTTTGTTGTGGTTGTTCAGTTGTTGTTGTTGCTATTGATTTTGCCATGTATGGGGATGAAATCAACCTTCATAACCCTGAAGTGCTGTACTATTTCTTCTTGCTCGCCCAGCCCTGCAAAGGGCAAGGGTGTAAACTGTAAAGGGTATAGGAGGTAAGGCGTTTTGTTCATCAGGCCCTCAAAAGGCCTGGCTGTAGTTCTAGTGTTTCTTTTTTTTTTTTTATTGTGTCAAAAATCGGTAGTCCGTTAGATTTGACGAGTAAAAATAGCGTCCTATCACTTGAAACGCTGCAAGTCGAATGAACGGTGCTTTCCAATCACTCAGAGAGAGAGAGAGAGAGAGGGAGAGAGAGAGACAGAGAGACCAGAGAGATACAGAGAGAGAGACATAGAGAGACAGAGAGAGAGACACAGAGAGAGAAAGAGAGAGTCAGAGAGAGACAGTCAGAGAGAGACAGAGAGAGAGAGAGACTTTTGGGAGCGCTTCCGACCTCAGCCGATTTTGCGCTTTTCCAGTCACATACTGGTGATTTCTTTTATCATATCCTGAGTTAATGCCAGTCAATCGATACTTCCATCTTATCGATACATTTGATAACGGTAGCAAATGTAAAGTGTTACCCAATCGATGCTTTCGTGTTATCCAAACTCTGCTACAGCTGTATTTCTGCAACTCAGCGTTTATAATTTTTAAAATTCGGTTCACACACACACACACACACACACACACACACACACACACACACACACACACACACACACACACACACACACACACACACACACACATAACCCAACAACTATGTTACTTGTAACAATGTAAATGAGTGCAGTTTGAAACAATCAAACAATTTTATGACCTAATAAGTGATTTCTATAATAATGAAATGCGTGTTTTTAAGTAGATTGCGGTTCTTGACGAGCACAGAGATTCTCCAGGAACAGACACTACTTTTGGCTCAGGAATACATATGTTTGTACCAGGATGTACAACAGAACAGCGATGTCGAGATTGTATTTCCTTGAAAGTAGTACATCGAACTTGACTCGTGATCAGACACTGATGTCAACAAACTTCCTCAGGCCTTCGTCCTGTCATTTGTGTTAGATTTTACTTAACAAACTTCCCCGTCTTTGTCCTATCATGTGTGTTAGATTTTATTGTTCACTTCTTGTATCTATTTGTCCCCGAATATCAATGAGGTAAAATTTGCATATACATTGCGAGTGTGAAACATTTTCAGTGAAGTAAAATTAAGTGTATCTAAGCCCCAAATCAGCGGACTGAAATTAGTTAACTCGTATATGTTCTTATATTCTTAAAAATTAAATAAAAAGTATGTTATTTTGGAGAACCTTGAAACAAGACTATACATGTTTGTATATGTTATGTTTAGTGCTCTCTCTACTTCCGTTTAGTGTATGGAACCATACTGCCGTATTCAAGTGAACGTCCAGTTGTCCCGCGTTCATGTAATAACTTAAACTCAACATCAATCGCTTCTGTCTGGTCCAGAAAGCAGCCAGAGACTCTTGGGGCGATTAAAAAAAAAAACAGATATAAAGAAACAAAACAAACAAAAACATATCCCACCAACCAAACTCTGCACAACATTTAATTTTGTCTTCTTCTTTAAATATATCTCATAGGCAGGCAATAGTTTCAAAGTGAAGATCGAAATTTTACAGCCACGCTATTGGTACACCACACATCACGTGACAAATTAAGGCCGCTTTTCAAAGCGTCAGCAGAATGAATATAAGCCGGTTTGCTGGCGAGAATTTACTTTTTATACCAACTTCTGGGAGGATTTCTTTCAATACTCGACCATCATTTGTTAGCAACAAAGTCACGCGGTATGTTTATTGTTGTGTTTGTATAGTCGTACAGATGATACATCCATTCTTTCAGTTATTAATACATTGGGTTAGGATTAGTATTAGGATAAGGTTCTGCCCAATCACAGATGGTTCCTGAACCATCCAGACAACATTTCAATTTTAACGCGAAATACGACCATCTAACTTTTGAAAGTCGAGTGAATGCATTTGTTAATGTTGACGTTAATTAGGTAGCAGCATTTCAGTCTTGTATCCAATATAGTTTGTCAAGTGTGTGTGTGTGTGTGTGTGTGTGTGTGTGAGAGAGAGAGAGAGAGAGAGAGAGAGAGAGAGATTTACATATTTAAAGACTGATTCTGGCTGTTGTTTTTGAACCTTTCAAAATAATCTAAAATATACTGTGCTAGATCAGAAAGGGAAGCATTACAATAGTATGGCTGGATCATACGTACGAAAAATAATTTCGCTTCCTTCTCCTTCACTTTCTTGCCGTGGTACTAATTTCTAACTATTCTCGTGGTTTGCTTTGAACATATACAAATTAGTTGAAGATGATCAAGTTACTTGTCAAAGTGTGCAGATGCAACCTGGTTGTCATTGACCACGAGAACTGTTGCTAGACGTGCTAAGCTGCCCATTGTTACCTCTACCCTAAGCAAATACCAGTATTAAATAATTACTCATAATTACTGAAAACTTTCCAGTTGTTGGTGATGGTGGTAGTGGGAGATGGATTCTACTAACTAAAGTTGTAGCTACTGAACATGCAGACATTCTCTATATTTTTTTATATCTGAGAACCGGGTATAATCAGAGAGTGCTAATTTGTTAAAGCAGTAGTCTTTAATTAAAGTATTTAAAAAAAAAATAAAGTTGATTCAGTTATGATGCACAAATAAATATATAACTTTATATAAATACTTAAACAAATTTTAAAAACGATTATAAAAGAATTTTGAGCATTCAATATGATGAATGTGAGTGGGTGTTCTAAGGGACATTATTAATATGCAAGAGATTTTATTTAGGGGGGCGGGGCGGGGGCGAGGAGGAAAAAAGAACCACATGCAACAATGAGTGAGGGGTATCAATAACTGTTGATTTGAGGGCGCATTGTAAAGAACCTCACATTTTTTGTTGTATTAAAAAATCCCCCCCCCCCCCTGTATACTTTTTCCAGCTAGCACACTCGATTGTGGTCATCGTTATCTTTGTTTTACACTTAAATGAGAGTCGTGGTCCAATTTTGACCCTTATATGATGTCTAATCTTAAAATTTCTACAACTTAGATGTGGAAGAATATTTGATTTCTCATTTAATTTTAATTCACAACTCATCCGTGAGAGAATGAATTTCATGTACATAGATTTTATAGCTATATGAATGTATTATTAATATATATAAAGCAATTTAAAAATTCGTCTATTCTGTGAAGAAGCTGCTACACTTTTTAGAACAACGCTACCGTCATCTTTAATCTAAATAAGTGACACTACATGAGGTATTTGTAAATGTACCTCGAGATATTTCACAAGTCCATTAAAAAAAATAAAGTAAATTACATATATTTTGTGTAATTTACATGAATTACACTATTTTGAAACTGATGAAATGTCTGACAGCAATAATGATGACTAATGATTGGCTTTATTTCTTGTTGTTCAGTTTTTTTTGCTTGTGGCATATGTTATGTGTGTTATGTTGATTGAAATACATGCTATGAAAGATAATGGCAAATTTTTACTGAATTATATAAGTTATCTCCTTTTCTTTTTAATTATTAGAGATGGTTGAATAGCATGCATACACTTATGATGTAAATGGAGGCTTGCTGGAATGCATGTTTGTATAATAAAAATTAAGTTGGCCCAAAAGTGGACAATGGTGAAGAAAGGTTGGATCAAAGTTAGAGAATGCTGGATTAAGTTTTGGAAAGTACTGGCTATTGAATTACATTGATTAATAGTCTTGGTCCAACATTGGAGAAGAATTGGACAAGGGGTGGGTGGGGTAATGTGCTTATGTTGAAACAGAATGGACCAACGATGGAAAACAATTAAAAAAAAATTTGGTTAATATTGGATATATATTTTTCAAAGTCGATTTGCACTATATGTGATTAGCCCAACATCGATTGCCAATGCTGGGCCAATGAACAAGCACGAAGTTGGACCAACGCTAGATCAATGAACAAGGACGACTTGGACCAACACTGGATGAATGAAAAGCACGACGTTGGACCAACACTGGACTGATGAACAAATATGACGTTGGATCAACACTGGACTGATGAACAAGCACGACGTTGGATCAACAGTGGACCGATGAAAGACACGACGTTAAAGCAACACTGAACCAATGAACAAGCACAACGTTGGACTAGCACTGGACCTATGAACAGGCATGACGTTGGACCAATACTGGACCGATGAACAAGTATGACATTGAAGCAACACTGAACCGACGAACAGGCATGACGTTGGACCAACACTGAACCGACGAACAGGCATGACGTTGGACCAACACTGAACCGACGAATAGGCATGACGTTGGACCAAGACTGGAGCATATAATTTATGCTCTCTGTTTTCATTCTTGTAATAAGGTTAAATATGGAGCATGTAGATTGCCTGCACACTTACATAATTTATTCATTGCACAGGATATATAAAATAGCTGTGACAGTTTAGCTAAATTAAAGCTGCCATCTTTGTGTTTACCTTTTGAGATATTATATTATATTTTTTGAGTGGAAACTAAAGTAGACTAATTGGACTTTGCAATTATGATCAATGTCGAAATAATGATTTAAAAGTAATTATGAACAATATCGAAGTTAATGATTTAAAAGTCACGCGGTTTTAAACAACTTAAAATAAATAATTAAATTCTTTAACTAAAGTTGGAAATTAATTTCTTCCTGTTGAGAGTTCACCACTACCATCTAAAAGAAATGCAGGCCTATTGATTAGTCCTACTTGTTACGTCACTGTGAGAGATCTAATCGTGGGAGAGTCTTCAAGAAAAGAAGAGAACTATTATTTCGTAATAAAAGAAATTCTCAGAACAGTCCTTGGTTATTAATTCATGAGCGCTTTCTACCGCCAAGTGCACGTTGAATTAGTTTGGATGTAACTGACATTTATCCAACTGACTAGTCTAAGATCGACTCGTACAACCGTGTAAGCAAGTGCAGGGCCGTGTGAGCGAGTGCAGAGCCGTGTGAGCGAGTGCCATCGCAGTTATGGACCTTTACATCTCCCATGACTTAATAAGCTGCAAACAAACTGTCAGAAAGTACATACTTGTGCGTCGCTTAACAAATTGATGACAGTTATCGAGATTGTCCTTTCTAATAGTCCAAGTAACTTTTAGTGTTCCGTACTTTTTGGTGTGCTATTTGAAATAAAAATTATACTTGCTTTGTTGATATATAATTTATATATATATATACTTTTAAACATGATGAAATAAATAATTATGTTATGTTTAATCTTTTGTAAACATTTTTTTGTTGTAAGTATGACCACCTATTGGGGTCCGTCCGCTTGGAGGAAAAGAAAATTTAATCAAACTAAAAGCCACTTAGTAATTTCTAATTGTAGAACTCTAGATGTTGAAGCACTTAAATAACGACCACTCCATTTCCACCTGTTAGAAGATGACAACCTAATAAGTTTGTTGGTAGGTGGGAGAGGGGGGGTGGGGCGTCGCTACACACGGGTTTATTATGAAAAGCATTGCGAGCAATAAAGTGGAACCTCAAGTTCAGACAAGAGCACAAGCGCATATCTTTTCTAAGTAGATGCACGTGTGTGTGTGTGTGTGTGTGTGTGTGTGTGTGTGTGTGTGTGTGTGTGTGTGCATGAAATGAGACTTTTTTGTCAAAATCAGTGCAAAACGAGAGTGGTTATATTTTTGATGATTTAAAAAAAAAACTATATTAAAACTTCTGCTGACGAGATCAAATTTAGGAAGATGTAAATTATTATTATTATCGTTATTTCAACGATCCCTAAAATAAAAAATAATAAATAAAAATTTTAACCAACACTCAGTGTCAAGAAAACAACTCCAATATAACTCTACTTTTCTACAGAGAACAAACTGCACGTGAATATAATGAATAACAAACTTGTGGCAACCAGCAAAATACTATCGCAGATTTTTAAATGCAAGTTGTTTTGTTTTGTTTTTTCCAGCACAGATCCATTGTCTTTTACAAATAGTACATTTAATGAAATATACATATGGCATCTGTGATTTCAGGTAGATGTGCATGTAGTTATTTCCCTTAAAAGAGCGGTCAATCCGCTGAAAGGGCCACTTAACGAATCATGTTATAGTGCATATTACGGATAACGAATTTGACTCTCCCGTTCCAAGGTGGATCAAGAAATTAAAACTGAAACGTTATATTCTTAAATCCTTTCCGTCGCCAAAAGTCTTTCCCTACGTGCAGTCACGGCTAAGTTCACTGCTGTGGCAAAAAGCTTGTCAACTAATTTGCCGGAGTACAACAATAATCAGTGACAACACGATGACGGCGTAACCCGATCAGTGACGTAGGCTATTGTATGATCTGAATTCCACCCTCCACACACTTAAAAATTAATTGAGTTACCTTTCTTAACAAAATTCTTTAAGTGCCTAAAATATAGGTGAATATAAAGCGTTCATCCCAGAATAAATATTCGTAAAATTGTTGCCATTGCGACCGAGAAGTCGGCGAGTGCCTCAAGCCTTAAGTGGTGCTGTTTATGTGGTTCTAAAAACTACAGCACTGTGACTCATTTACATGTTTATATTTTTTGCAGTGCAATAACAATTTAACAATATATATTAGAAAAACATCTGTCTTTTATTTTATAAAAATATACAGCAAGCATCAAATAACGTGATTTTAAAAATAAATACTATGTTAAAATATGGAACTTAAGAGGTCCACTGTAAAGAGGTCGGCGGATGGGATTTTATGTTATATGAGAACGAGGCTCATTTCCGATGCGTACAATCGCCATCATTCTCGACTAGGTGGGTATTTCCATTTATTTTCCGTCTTGCTCATATTACTGAAGAAGAACTATCCACATTTAAGTGACATATTATTGGCAATCTTTCTAGCTTGGTAGTAATGTGACTGTTTCTCCATATATCCTCATTTATTTATTTTGTAAATGACAATGCTAGGAGGCACTATGTGAACTGGAATATGTAGCCTAATCTCTTCATAATCCTTAGGCGTCGATAGTAAAACTCTTAGAATTGTAATTTTTTTAAATAATAAACTTAAAAAAAAAATGCTGAAATAATCTCACAAAGTTTATGAGATGTATTAGCGAGCTTTGGCGAGTGTCTATTTAAATGCCGATATTGTTTAGTGGAAATTAATTATGAGACGTATTTACAGTGTCAAGATATTTTGAACGCGCTGCCAGAGAAGAAAAGTAAAAATATTACAGTAGATTTTTTTAAAAATAAGTCATAGCGATTTTGTTACATTTTAAAATTAACAGCAAATGAATAAATTTGTACAAATGAATGGAACTTGAATTTGCAAACTGTTAATGTGTTATTAAGTCCAGTACAGTTAAATTATCAGGTCCCCCCCAATAATTACAGCAGCAATTCCTGGTCGGTTTCTTGGCGTAGATAAAACTATAATTGTAATTTTTAAAAAAAAACCCACCAATCTGTTTTTGTTAATGCAGAAATATTTGTTATTTTACCTCACAAAGTTCACGATATATATTAACGAGCTTTGGCGAGTGTAGGCCTATATATAGATATAGCCTAGACCTATATTTATATTTATACCGATATTGTTAGTGATAAATTAATTGTGAGAATTATTAACATTGTCAAATATTTTGAACGTGCAATCAGAGTATAAAATGAAAAATATAATCTAGACTTTTTTTTAAAAGTGTGCATTAATTGAAAACTAATAGGTAATACAAGCCAGTGATTTTGAATAAATTTTAAAATACAGTCACAGTTCACACTAAATGAATACATTTGTATAAATGAAGCTTGACTTGCAAATTGCATAAAGAGAACTTTTAACTGTTTCAGGAAAAATAACTTATGAATATAGCTACTTAGGGAGGGAGAGAGAGTCCAAATTACATAATTTCATTTGACAATAAATCTAAGCTTGATTAATTTCTTGAATAGACATTAATCTGTGAAGATCACTTCAACTTTTCTTTCTTCACTTCTTATCCTGCCTTCTCTGGCCTCATTAAGTAAATGATAAATTAAAATTATTTAATTCTTGTAATAAAAAAATTGATTGATATTTTCATTTAATAAAATTTTGAAAAAATATCTTCAGAAAAACAGTAATGGCAAAGTAGGCAAATTTATGCATATTTTGTCCTCAGACAAAATAATGATTCATTCATTTGTTAATATTAATTGTTGGTTTAATAAAACAAACTAAGGTAAGCTGTACAGAATGATTTGTGCTTTTAACCTTGAATGCTTTTACATTATTACAAACCTAGAACAGTAGAATTAGAAGTACATTTATTTCTATTCTGATTGTCTTAACCATTCCTGATATATTATATTGACATTCAAAAAGAAAAAGAAAGAACATTGCACATTAAAAAAATATTTAATGCTTCATGTAATACCATCTTCCAGTTACCCTCTAGGGTATAGAGAGTAGATACATCATACACCTCTTTTAACAGTATTCATATTTTAAACAGTAACTTTCTTTAGTTTAAGTGTCTTTTTATGATTTTGGTAAAGCCATAGAAACTGTTTCAGATTGAATTTTCACTTTGTGTGTGTATTATAAAGTTTTATGAAAGTTTTCAAACGTTCATATACACTGCTTTAATAGAAGTAAATCAGTGTTTAACAAAAATGTTTAAATACATCTAATGAATAAATAGTTTTTACATATGTAGTGCACTAGTTTATAACATATATATATAAACTAGTGATTACATAATGCACACATTCACTATATTAAGGAAAGTACTGTTTAACGTTTACAAATATATAAATCTTTTATGGGTAGTTTTAACAAGTAATGCATAGAGACATAGAAACTAGAAATTTAATAAGAATATTGGAGAAAGTTCATAAATATATGCATTTACAATATTATCTGAAGTAGTCCACCTTATAACAAGTGTGAAAATGCATGTGTTTACATTAAGAAAAGTGCCATATAACAAACATTTAGAAATGCATGTTAGTAGTGTTTACAAGTGCATATATTTTAGGCAGGCACTCCATACTTGACCCCAGACCATCATGGATAGAAGACCCAATAGCTCTGTAAACAACTGTCATATTTAAAATATGTCTGTATGCTTCATATCAAAGGACAAAAGTTACATTGTTAATCATTATTTTTTCTGCAATATTTAAGTTATTAAAACACACATACACAAACTTAAATCAGGAAAGAAATGTTAATGAAAATAAAAATAAATGGATGGATTTACTTTCTTTTTTCAAAATGTGACAGTCATATATGGAGATACTACCTATAGTTTATAAGCAGTTTTAATCTATATTTACTAATTTAGTAAGTATTTAGAAATAGTTACAATTAAATGTATTGATTGCAGCAAGGTACCATTTGTTTAGTATATATAGGCATTTAGTAATTTTTAATCAGCAGTTTTTAGTTTATATTTTCCCTTTATTGCAAGATGTAGTTTTCAGTCCTCTTCTTGTGTATGTACATTTTCAATACCACCACCATCCCCTCCCCCCAAAATAATCATAAATATATATATATAGCTTTTCAGCTCTGGTCTGGGCAAAATGCTAAAGAATTTGGAGCGATGCTAAAGTGCCTTTGATCTTCGAGCATGTGGGAGTTATTTTTCACATGGCCAGCTTTTTGTTGCACTGTTGCATCCACGAACCAAAGACAACATCAAAGTACTCATAAAAAACCCAACGTCAAGATCGTTTGCTAAATTGTGCCCCAGCATATGGGAGTTTTTTTCTCTCCCATGAGCTTTATGTTGCATTGTTGTATTCAGTAAACAGACAACATCAAAGTACTCATTAAAAAAAAATTGATGGTCAGAGTCATTGATGCTTAAATTTTCACTCACAATGTGATTTATAATGTAAAAATAATAATGGAGCAGAAAGGAACAGAACTGTCAGTTAATATTTGGAAAGGGAATAATGGATAAAATGATACAATTTTAACTTATGAAATGTTTTGGCAAACCCTTTGCACACCCTATGATCAAGTACACTATGACACCACCAGTACAGGCACTGAATTTAATTTAATTTCATTGATTGATCCAGTGACACACCTTTTTTTTTTTTGCTGCGTGCCTACCTAGAATACACAATGCTGAGTGGTGTGATGGGACCCATCTCGAATGGCAGCCTAGGTCTGGTCAAGGTCATTTGCTAAATGATGCTCAAATTTTCACTCACATTGTGACTTATAATTCAAGCCTTCCAATAAACAAATTCATTTATATTCCTAGCAATGCACTCATTTTAATTTTCCACCCATCATACTTTATTAAATAAATAAATTTGCCAGTAATCGATGAATTTTGTCATAAAAAATCATTTTTATATTTTAAAATAACTACTTAATTAGTATTTTGCATGGCTACCCATCATCTGATTTTTGAAGATTTGTGCTTCTTTCATTAATGTAGCTTGATTCTTGTACAGGCAGCCATATGATAAATATAAACCTGTCTGTTTATATCACTATTGAAGCCTTAGAATGTGAAGTTTTTCCAAGTTTTTAAAAAATAAAAAATGTGAAATTTTGTGACGTGACAATGGTAAATTACAGTGGTGCTTAATGAATGTCACAACAGAGTTGCATTTGCAGTTTTACTACCTCCCAGGAGACAAATGTAAAAACACTGAATGAGGGGTGAAAGTGTTGACCAGCTTGCATAACTCTGAAAAAAAAGAAAAAGATAGTTGATAGAGGTAGACACTTACAGTCTTATATACTTATTTATGTATATAAAGAGAAAGTTTCATTGAAAAATAAATGAATAAAAGTTGAATTTACCATTTATCTGAAAGTTTAAAATCATTAAATAAATTTGAACCTAATCATTTATACTAAATTTATAATTAAAGGTTTAGAGTTAGAGGTAAATATACTAATTTATTAGGATTAATGTCTTTTAATGTTAGCTTAATTTTTCAGTGCAAAGTCTAACTGAAACTGAGGTTTCTTGTCAGTTTATAGTAGAAACAAATTTTGTCTGTGCTATCACCAAACCAAACCACTTCAAACTGATATATAATAGACATCATCATTTGCAGTGCTATGTGTCTTCAGCTGTATTTGATGTAGAATTGTAGGGAAAAAATGAGTAGTTAATGATGTTAAGAAATGGTAACATCATCTGACCAAAGGAAGAATAATTTCATGTGTATCTTCTATGTTATTAATCTCCTAGATCAGCAGAATACTTCGGAGCATTTTTTAAAAAATAAATAGTGACATTCACAATGCATTAAGAGAAATAGTGATAGTTTTCAAAATTTATATATTTGTTCTCTGATTATATTTTACAGAGACAAGTAGCCTTTTCACACTTAGTTTTCTGTTTTCATTTCAATGTTTGATTTGAAGGAATAATGATTTATGTCATGACTAAGATCAGTGTGTACAGGAGTCAGACTTTGCCTGTATATTTAGAACACTTTATTAAAGTCATGCCTGCTTTTTTTTTTTAGAACATTTTAGTAAATCACAGATTTTACCTTCAACTTTAGAATTCTGTATTAAGGTCACAAACTGTGCCTACATCTTTAGTACTCTGTATTAATTAATGTCACAGACTTTGCTTATACTATAGTTTCACGAGATCAGTTTCTGCTAACTTTCTTATACCAAAATAATCATTTAACTTATTTGAGTTTAGTATTTTAAAAATGTTTATACTGATATAATTATTAAACTTTTATTCCCATTGCTTAAGCTTGGAGAAAAAAAATGTCTTTTGTTCCTGCAGTTATTGATTGCTCCCTCCCCCCCCCCCCATTTCATTGTTATTTGCTAATTCATAACCATAATTATATTTTCCTTGTTGTAACCATTGCTCTCTCTCTCTCTCTCTCTCTCTCTCTCTCTCTCTCTCTCTCTCTCTCTCTCTCTCTCTCTCTCTCAGCATGAAAATAACTTGTAAAAAATGAACAAGGCAAAGCATTCTTTAAACTGTTATTCTGAGTCCCATGTTTCTTTCAACTGATATACTGAGTCTTGACAATTTTACATTAATACATTAAAGTTCATCAAAATTAAATTTGGTAATTGCTTTGTAATTTTTTTAATTTGCTGGTTATGAAAATTAAAGATTTTTTGCTGGTATTTTCTCTTTTAAAGAGATATAAACATTAATTTAAGTAAGGTGCCATTTGTTCCAAAAATTTGTCATTTTAGGTTCTTCACATTTGCTTTACAATGTGTTTTCATTTTACCCCTTATTTTATACTTAAAATCGCACAAGCTTTAGAATTTTTTTAATAATTAAAAATATGAACTAATGAAGATTATATATGTTATTAATTTATATGGTTGTGGGCATAATTTTATAAAACAATTACAATGACTTGCACACTAAAATCTTTTAAAAAAATCTTAACATTTAAACAAAACAACATTCCAGTGGGTCTTAGGCTATGTTCATGGAAAACTGGCATTCCACAAGTTGGGATGAGGGTACCATCACTAAAATTGAATAATAGCTATCTTTTTTTTTGTCATTTCACAGAAGATGAAAAAAATTTAAATGTTTTTATAAAATTTTTATTGTGTTAAAATAGTGCATTGTCTTCCAGGTGTTCTATATCTTAGAACTTGAGAATTTGCAGTTTTTTTATCTTAATTTCTGCATCTTCAGTTTTGATTGTGACTATTAATATAATTTCTCCCCATTAATATTATAAGAGCAAAACTGAAACATAAAAAAATATTTATGCTATTGAAAGATCTTTTTCAAAAGAGAACTAAATCATTATGTTGCAGAGTCCCACTGGAACTTACTTTGTACGTAAAATGTTCACCAATTGGATTTTGTGTTGTTGAAGAGTTGCACTAGAATTGAATTTGTATGTAAAGTGTTAATTGATTGGACATTGAGCCATGGAAGAATCATATTACTTATCTTCTCTGCTCCTTTATACACATGGTTCTCAACAAACCACCTAAAGAGATGCCATGCAAGAGTGAAATTGAGAGGCATACTTTTTCTTCCTCATATATGTTTAAGCAAATACATTGAACTGTTATTGTTTGCATATTTATTGATATAATATTTTTTATTAGATATGTGTGGTCTTTTCCCACAGCTGCCCTGTTAACTAATGTCTTCCCTTCTGTTCCATTTTATTGCATGGACGGCATACATGTTCTTTTTAGAAAGTCAGAATTTAGCTGTATGCTTCAAATGAACCCAGTTGGTATATTAAATAATATATAAATGACCTCTAGAACTTCATAAAGTCTATATAAAAAGTAATATTTATTTTTAACATGTATTATTTGATTAGCATTTTAGACTTTAACAGTGAGTTTGATAAAAATCCTGATTCAAAATAAATTAACTTTGAAAAGAATACATCCCTGAGAAATTGTCAGACTTATATAGGTCTCATATTGTGAATTTCCAGTATCAGGATTTGATCTGACTGGAAGCTATTTTGTTCGCATTGTCACATTGCCTTGCTTAGTTGAGTTCTTGGTTCACACCCTAGACTGATACTATTAGATAAGTACTTTAATAAAATCAAACTGGGAAATCTTGATATGATTTTTGTAGTTTTTAGTTAACTTTAAAGGCAGTTTTGTTTTGGTTTGTCTCTAGACGCTAGGTGAGGTTTCCAGTTTTGTGCTGCTTTGCCTGGAGCATTGCTAATGTGGATTCTGTCATTACAGTTATCATCCTTCCTAACTTCTTGAGTTTTTGACATTCAGGTATTTGAATTACTACTAGTTAATATATATTTTTGCCATATAGACACCCACACCAAATACTTCCTCGGACATTATTCTCAGTCATTGTTTGTTCTTGCACATTTAGGATTCAAGCAGGAATTTTGGAGGAAAGGAAAGAATTTCTTTTGAGGTGGGTTGTGTGTCTCTAATAAGTCTAAGCTTCATTTATGTCTTTCAGCACATTTCTCATTCTTTTTAAGTGTTGTATGCTTTGGGTGTTGTTTTTGCATGATGTGTTTGACTTAAAAAATAAAATAATATCTCTATTACAGGGAAGAGTTAAATAGTTTTTAAAATTGTTATATTTATTTATTATGGCTGAAACTAGGTTTAGTTAGATTTTATTTTTGTTTTGTGTTTATGTTTAATTCCTCACTTGAAGAACAATCATTAAGTGTAATTCTTAGAAACAATACAGATTTGTCCTGTAAAAATTAAAGAGAAAAAGACTAGACTAAAAAAATGTTAAAATTGGCAAACAGGGCATTTAGACAAATAAATGATTGAATAAATCATAAATGATCTTCTTGAACTTTTTGGTGTCTTGCTTATATCATTTGTCTGCTTGTAAACATCTTCATATTCTATTGTACATAATACATTAGTGTTGTGTTTAGTGAGCATTTAGTTTTGTGTTAGTGCTTGGCCTTGATCCCTATATGTTGTAATTTTTTTTGGTTACTAAACATTTATGTTGCTGGTGTTCATACAGGTTTGCATTCGTTCCCAAAATTCAGCATGCCTTACAATTACTATCAGTCCAGAGACTCTGACACTGCCCGTAAACTGAGTGCAGAGGTTGAACGCTTGCGGATTCATACGAGCCAACCGCGCATGAAATTGTCTGAGACTCTGCGAGAGATGGTCAACTATTGCAATCAAAACATGCAGTATGACCCTCTCATTCACCCAGATAAAGAAAACCCATTCAAACCGAAGAAAATGTGCCAGATACTGTGAAAGATGTCTCATTACATGACAGAATGTATTCTTTGTTTCAGTAGTCAGTATCTAAACCACGCATGAACAACTTTGTCACTATTTTTGTTTTACTGTTCGAACAGTTGTGGAAAGCACTCTTCTTTAAGTTGAAAAGCCCTGTATACATTTTGTCTACTAGAGGAAAGAATTGACAGAATTATAGTAGTTAGTTATCCTTAGGTTTATTGATGTGTAAAAATCTTTTAAATTCTTTACTGGTTTGGAAGAACAGAATAATTTAAACTTATGACAGTACACCTTTTTCTTCCTGTTAAGGGGGATGAGTTCTGACTGGAATGTAGAAATATATTAGTAGCTTACCTGATATAAATATCTGTTTTGAAAATAAATATTGCAAAATCTGAATTGACGACTGGGATGTTTATAGAAATATATTAATAATTTATCTAATACAAATGCATATTTGGAAAATAAATTGTAGAAACTGAATTGACCTGCAAAACATCCCCTTTTATATGGTAGGCTGATGTTTCTTAAAAAGCTTGCTCTGAATAGAATTCAGGTCTCTCGTTGACAGATTGTATGCTTTTCTGTAAAAAAAAAAAAAAAAAGATTTGACCTTAGAAAAGTGACAAATGCAGATAAAATGGAACAACAGTTTTTACAATAATAGTAATAAATTTGAGGTGATGGTGGAAGAAGTGCAAATTCCAGTAATTGTTCTTATTGAGTAAATGCTGCAATAGTGTGTCTAGAATTGACTACTTATTAGAGATAAAAGGAAATGGTTGAATAATATCTCAGCAGTAATTGTGGTGTGAGGTGGAAAGGTCAGTTTGACTTAGTATTTTGCTCTCATCTAGCTTCCATATCACTTCCAGCCTCCCATTCAGTTAAAAGAATTGATTTATGACTCTTGGCTGCACAGTTATTGAGTACTTATTTTCATTTTCTGGATCCAGACATTGAGCAAGGATGAAACATTCAGAAGCATGCAGAAATTTGTAAAATTTGTCCACTTTAAAAAGCATGCAAGGATTGTTTGTATATTTTCCATTTAGGTAACGAAGAACAGTGGAATAGCTTTTTATTTTATTTGTAGGAACAAATTGTGGAAAATTGGGGAATGCTTTTATTATTGTAATTATTTTATTAGGCTAGAAAGAAACCTCGTTTCATAAAAGTAGTACTATCCTCAATAATACTACTTCAGGAAAAACAACAATTTTTGTTATTTTTTTTCACAAACAGTTTTGGGGTGAATATAATTTTGTTTGTGTGTAATGCATGAACATATTGTATATATTTTTACTATGTTGTGTTTATTTGCTCTGTTTTGAGTGCCTGTAGTAAAAGTCTTTTGCATTGTACAACAGTGTGTATACTGTTCTCTAATTATTTTTATTTAGATTATGCAGTATTTAATTTGGTATAAAGATGATAATGTGATTTCTCTCTTATTCAGTCAGCTTTATTGTTTTAATTTTTTTTAAACTGCTGATTTACTGGCTGAGCTAAAAGACAACACCACTAGTCTGTATATATCTTACAGATGAGATTATGTTCGGCATTTGAAATTATATTTGATAGAGTTTTAATGTTTTATTTATAGATACTTTTGTGTATTGACAGCTGAAACCAACCTCTAATTTTATTAGTTTATTATAACTATTAAATAATTGATATACACACAAACACATACACATGAGCATATGCATATACTATCTATAATATGTCATATTAATAAACTATAATACTGTGATCTATTTGTTTAGTGTAGCTAATCAATTTTAGCATAATTGCTCAAGAAGCTCTTTCTAAACTCAGAGTATCTTAGTTTTGCCTTTTTTTGAAAAATATTTCTTGGAATTTGATGCCATTTAAAAATATTTCTGAAAATTACATACTGAGTGCCTTATATGCATTATAGTTACAATTGGTTAAGGCATACTAGATAAGGGTTAAAAAGAATACAAATGTGTACATGCAATATTATTTTATTTTGTAAGAATGTTATTATTTATTACATTCATTTTTATTATCTGTGATGCTAGTTCAAAAAATGCATTGTTGGCTACTAACTTTTACTCCTGCCATAACTTAAATGGCTGTTTACATTTTTTTCTCCATTTTAGCTCACTTCATTTAAATAAGTTACATTATTGTAGCATAGATAATTGTCACAGATTCATCTGTGATAAATATATAATGGCATTTCCTGCATTCAGTATCGGTCAGGCCAGCACATTGACCCTGTCACTTTCGGTCATGCCCTCAAAGAAGTGTTATTCATATTATTTCATTTTGCTGTTTATTAAGTTTGATTACTCATTAATGCCTACTTTTCTCATACTCTTTAATGTAGAAGATTTTGATGCTATGTTTAATATCATTAATACCAACCTGCACCTTTTATCAGAAAAACCTAGTAATTATATTAAAGTGAAAAGTAACATTTCGAGCACTCAGATGCCAGAAATTCTGCATATAAGAATACAAAGTAGGCTTATATACTGTAACAAGTCAAATTAAAGCCACTGTTCTGGTTATATAAGAATAAAAATTAGACATATATTGTATTAAGCATAAGATTGTATATACTTTGGTAATCATTACAATTCAGTTCATTGTACTCCCCACCTTTTAAAAAAGAAGAGAATCCTGGGCTTGCTTTTAAGTACAACTGGGGAGCACAGTATAGTTTTTTTCTCCACGGAATATTTTTATATTTATCACTTGTTCAGGCAGTGCTTACTATCATGTCTTAATAGGAATTTATATTGAGCCAGCTTGCTGACATGAGTGGTTTCTGATTGCAACTCAAATGTTACAAGTGAAGGGGTTCGGTTCTTTTTATTTTAAAAAAAAATTATATGTTTCTGCTTAGAAGTGCAGCTTTTGTTTGAGACTAGCCACCTAAGCTGGTTATTTTAGTTTCTTTTTTCTGATTACTTTAATTATTTAAATTTAAAGGGGCACAATAGTTCCGTACATTGCTAGTTTTTGTCTTGCATGCTTGCTTTTATTAAGTTTCATAGTGCTCGAACCTTGCAGTTGCAGTTAAGAGAGCAGACATATGTTAGATACTTGTGCATAACCATTAAGTCACTGGTGTCAAGAATTTGCTAATCCTTAATACCAGTTGAAGTGATGTGAATTTTTGTTAAATTAATGTCACATAATCATTGAACCAGATAATCTTGATTTTTATAAATTTTAAAGTCATATACTTTTAAAAAGTCATGGGGTATTGAAATGATGTAAATGTGTGACCAGTGTTCTCTCTAAGGTGCATGGCCGTGCAGCAATTTCAAAATTCTGTGCACACATTTTGGTAGCAAGCTCAAACAACTGCCAGTTCCGTGCACACATGAAAAATATTAGAGGGAACGTTGGGTGTGACAAGGATAAATTACACCTTCATGTATCATGCATGCAAAATATGATGTTGTCTAAAAAGAATGAAAATATTTGTCATGTTTCTCCAATGAATTAATACCTTCCATTTTATGCTTGGTGGGTATGTGCCAAATCGTGTACCTGTGTACACTTTAAAAAAAAAGATAGTTGATTTTGTGTCATATTTTCCCCTCCACTGCTTTCATGCTTCTTGTCACTGGTACTGAATAAAATTTATAATAATTGACTTTATGTTTAACAATCATTTATAAATGTTTACAAAGATACTAGCAATCTTGAAATGTTAAATTAATGTTTACCAAAAATATTTTTATTTTCAAGAAAAATTTTACACCAGCATTGCTCGTTAGAATCATGTAGTTTTTAATTTTGACTGTAATGAAACTTTTTAACTGAGGGCATGCAATTTAGAGTTTTCTATATCAGCTTTATAACTTTGGTATTGCCAGTAATTCAAGCAAATTCGTCTTAGACTTTTTTAATGCTGGAAAGGGTGGGTGGGAAAGGGAAGTAACTTTTGCTGCTATGCTCACTGAAGAACATTGTCCAGGCTTTAGTTTTAAGTGGATGCTCTTTTTAATTTTTCACTTGTCTGTTATTTTGTGTTTGCTCTTGATATATTGTAGTATTGTTTATCTTGGAGTAGTAGATTAGTATGCCTTTATTGTTGCCAGGAAAATGAACTAGTTGATACATTGTACAGGTCATTCGGGGTTAAAATTAAGCCTATGCATCATTGTTTAATTAATGAATATATATACTCAGGATCTGGTTTACTGTACATAATATTGAACATTAGATTACATATTCATTTTTGATTTACATTTTGTATTTAATGGATATTAAAATATTTTGAAATACTTTTCAATATGCTGTGTCAATTGGTTTTCTAGAATTGGCTGCTTGTTTGCATGATCAGCAGTTAAGGCTATGCATGTTAATGTGTGATTAGTTCATGCTTTGTTTCAATTTTTTCCCCACGTTTGGTTTTATTTGAATTTGTTGCACTATGTTGAATGTTGTTGCTAATCTTTATTTTATTATTTTAAAATCCTTTATGCACATATTCTTATAACTATCTTGTCTTTCTCTTTGTTTCTTGTCGTATTGTATTGCTGTGTCAGCATGTTGTGTTAATATAATTACATCTATACAAGAAATATCATAAGAAAAAGTTGGAAACCAAAAATTTACTTCCTTGAAGTTTTGTTATTAACCCCCCTCCCCCCCCCCCCAACAGCACACAGCTAGAAATGTGTTCTGTTAACATTTTTGTTACTCCAGTGTGAATAGCTTAAAATTAATTTCAGTTGCATTTATAATGGGGTGCTTGCTGAAGTAATGGCGTTATTAGCATTACCTGATAAAATCCATGGGTTTGAGTCAACTTTGGTCTTAAAGGTTATTCTCAATAAATCTTGATTATAAGTATTTAGAGTTTGTTTGAGAATTTATACAAATACCCATTATTATTGTTATTATTAATATGAAACTTGTAGTATATACCATTTCATTATTTATCCTTGTGTTTTCATTGTAGACAAATGGCTACATTTATTTATTTTAATGCTGCTCTAGTTTTGAAATTATTTAGTGAGAAAGATAGATCTGCTAGAGTATTTTTGTAATAAAAAGTTTTGGGTTATAGCTGAATGTATAGTTGTGCATTTCCTACATGACAATATGGACCCATTCATTATGCAAGGATCTTTTGAACTAGTGTAACATACACTCTTGCCAATAGCATGTTGTCTTTAACCTTTTTTCTTTCATGGTTTAAATTATTTCTAAAAATAGTATTGTATAATTAATGAAAATGTCCAAGAAATAAAATTATATTCACAACTTCAAATTTAAGTGATAAGACATTGTATAAATAATTTATTGTGCTGAGAGTTTTTTAAACAGTTTTTTTTGGTGCATAAGTTCTGTTAACAAAAATAAATGATAACATCATGAAGAATAAATAAATTATGGGTTGCTTATCCTTTCTTTAAAGACCAGTATGCCATGCGGTCTTTACTAGTTCTATGGAGTTCATAATAATTTAAGAGTAGAAGCACTTAAGGATTGTTGGGTAATGTACCATGTGTGTGTGCATACATTTATGTATATATTGAAAAATCTGCCTTTACAGAAAATTGTACAAGTTCCACTTTTTTTAATTGTACAGATCAGATTTGTTGAAAAATCTATCAGAATCTTTACTGTGGACCAAAACTTGCTATTCAAACTTTGGGACATTGATACAATTACATCTTGGTATTTTATTGAATAAACATATATTTTGTCCTGTAGTTAGTATGGAAGCTTTATATATATATATATATATATATATATATATATATATATATATATATATATACAAGTTAAATGCATGTATTCCATATAAGCTTGCATCTATCAAGGAGAGTGAACAGGCAATTCATGCATACCACATCAGTTTAAGTCACGCTTAGTAAGGAGAGGTTTGCAGAGACTTATTTGCATTGTATTATGCTTGCAAAAAATCAATGTTTAAAAGATGAGCAGAAATTGATTACTAATGCACTTCAGCTTGCAAAGGTGTGGTCCAAATATCACAGCAAAAGCAGTATTATTGTTAATAGTAGCATCTGATGCTCTTTTGGAGTAGATACAATTAATGTTTTTTCCTTTAAAACTTTAATTCCAGATAAAAATAGATTTGATTTTTTGAGTTTTGTACATTTGATAATAAATAGCAAAACTAGCAGTAGAAATTAATATATTAAAAATGCATATACATTAAAAATATATGTTTAATTTAATGTGTAAACATCCGATGAGAAGTGACTTTATAATGTACTGAAACACACAGTTTGAAAAGAATTTAAAGATTTCTTAAACTGCTGAAACATACACCATGCATACACACACTTTCCTTCCTTACAGTTTCTCAATTTTCAAAGCACTCTAGTAGCTGCTGACTAAATTCCAAGTTCTAATACTTTCATCCAACCATCCATGTTAGTGAATTGCCAACCACTAAAAGAGAGCATCATCCACTAAATCATTACAGAACAAATGTCATGACTGAATCACAGAATGAACAGAGGAGAAACAAAACCTTGCCACTGGATCTAACAGAACTCGCTACTAAAAGAAAATTTCGGTGAACAGAATCATCATAGATGTGTTCTTGCCACCTTTAACGTAACAATACAATGGTTCAGTAAGATTATTCAATACTAACCTTCCGTATCATTAAAAGGAAGATTTTAAGCACATCCAACTTTGCTTCAAGCAATTTCCCCAACCCTCCTTGTTTTTCTGTGCTTAAAAGGCAGCGCGAACGAGGATTATTCTGTTGGTACGCTCTTTTAACTATAGCGATTTCCGGGTAGTTGTAACAAAACTCGCTGGCTATATGAACATGCAAAAGTGAAAGCAATCTATGCATACCAGTAATACCCGCTTTTTCTTATAGATTTATTCTGGGTGGAACTAGTCAGGAAACGATGTACATCCGTATATACCCATTGATTCTTTTGTAAAACAGTCATCCAGAGAGGACCACACCTGTCGGTGTCAGGCACAGCCTTGAGTTTCCATAGCAACCTACTCTATTGATCGGCCATTATGCCGTCAGATCGCTTCTGTCGTTCTTCTTAACAACACATTCATTGCGCCACGGCACTGAGGTTCTAGGCACAACGTTTTCATTTGGTCGGCTTTTTAATGGGAGGTTTGTTTTCATCGAAATGCTTCTTTTTTCGTGTGGATAGTATTTTCATGCTTCATCTGTGCCGCCATCTTTACCTGAGAGGGTTTTACGGTTGCTTAGTTTTTGAGTAGTATTTTTTTCTTCTTCTTTCTCTTCTCTCCTTTTGAACCACACGTTATGATGCTTATTATTTCAGTGATAACGGTGCAGATTTTGTAATGCGATTTTCAATACAGTTTATTTCTTAAGTAATTTTTGTGAGCAAAGTATAACTCTTAAACGTGTAAAGTTTAGTTTTAAACTTCGCATCGCTTCGGTACAAAAACAGCCGGATGTAGCACGCCGAAAACGTCTTTGTAGTAACGTTCATATAATTCGGCACTACCTTTTGACACTACAATAACATGGAAGTAATGTACGGTTGGCGTTTATGTAAAATCCATACATAACGCTGTTATTTATTGAAAGATTGCATGGGACAGTACGGCGATGATAAAAGAGCAGATGTATGTGTACACACCAGTACTCAAGTTTGTTGCTGTTTATCGGGTGGACAGTCTAGCAAACTCTTCGAGGGGATGTAAGAACGTTGCTGATCTTTAACAGTTATAACATTGTTATTAGTTCATACTGAGTCATTATAAACTTACAGTAAGTTTTTATGTTTTGTGATGGTATAATGTGGATAATTTTTCATCCGATGCATCTTTAAGTCACGCAATTAGAGCAGTCGGTCACTCTGCCTCTTCTTGTCTGAAGTTTACCACGCCCTTTGGTTATTGGAGCATGTGTCAATACAGTTTCACCTCAGTAAACATCTTAGTCCTTGTTGGGATATAATTTTATATAGCCTCAAGCCTGGAATTAACACCCCAACACCCACACGCAACTAATTTATTATTATTATTTTTTTTTTTTTTACAATCAACTAGTATATTAATATGTATTGCAGTTCATTTACTTAATATGTGATTTCAAACGATACAGTTACACATTATTCACGCACATGCTTAAGTAGGAGGCAGTAACTCGATTGCATGCAATTTAAAAAAATGGAGAAACAGGAAACCATCTTGTGACACCCACTTAATTGTGGATTGGAATTGTAGAGGCTTCGTTAGTACCAGCAGCTCTAATATATGTACTTGAGTTTAGAAAATTAGTTGATTAATAAACATGATACAGGATCAAAGATAATGTTTTATTGAGTGGATGTGTGTATATTCATAATGTCACAATAAACATAGTACACTTTATTGCTGCACACACACTAACCGAAAGCAATTTAAATATATTTTAGATGTCTTCCTTCTGTATTTGTGTTTGTATTCACACAAAATTCCATGTTGGACATACTCTACAGTAAGATATCCCACTTTCCTTTTGGACTCAAAGTGATCTCTTGCAGACTAAATTCATCCATAGATGCTTTAAATTCTTAATTAGAACTCATTGAATAAAGTGATGAGTAGTGTGTTTTTGGTAAGTGGGGACTAAGGTCTATGAATAGTATTATTATTACTTGTTCAAATAGTTACTCTTGATCTTGCCTAATATTTATATAACTTGTTCTGTTAAATTGAATGTGAATGGGCTTTTTAAATTTAAAAAACAGGTCAATTTTATTGTTGGTAATATTTCATTTTACTTTTTACAGGACTCCCAATAATTTACCATTTGTGTATATAATTATTTTAGCATATCTCTAGTAGTACTAGTAAAAGTATATTATTATATTATTTACTGATCCAAATTTGATCAAAGGTGCATTTTGAGACAAATTACTTTTAAAAAAGAACTTTCCACCCCCCACATATCCCACAATGAATTTTGCCAGAAAATGGGCATGATTCTTTAAAAAATAAATTTGATTAATATAATCACTTGCAATATTTAATGAGTCTATATAAACTCATCACAACCCTTCCACTTGCGTCTCGTGCAGACATAACCGTCACGATGAACAAGTTCCAGGAGGGCCTACAGCAGCAGCGGCGACTGATCGAGCAGCTGCGATGTGAGGCCCAGATCACTCGCATGCGGGTGTCCCAATGCATTGATGACCTGGTGAAATACTGCGAGGCACACATTGAGGAAGATTACCTCATTCGTGGCTTCTCCAAGCCCAGTGAAAATCCATTTAAGGAAAAGGGAGGATGCAGCATTCTTTAGTGCACATTTTGTACAAGTACTAGATGTTGCAACAAAGCCATCAGATTTAAACTGATGATAAGCTATTTAAGGAATGCTATGCTTTAAAAGTTAAAAAAAACTTTTTTTTCCTCCTAAAAAGTATTTTTTGTTGCTGTTTCAACTGTAGTTATTGAAATTCTTTTAAACAAAAACCTTAGTTGCAAGTAGAATTCTTGAAACTGAGACTAAACGTACAGCTTGGGAAAGATTATTAGCTGTGGAAGTTAAATAATTCATTAAGTAAGCAAAGTGCTGCTATTTTAATTTTTTTGTAAAAGGTGCTCGTGATTATATCATAATACATATAATTTATAATATGAATGTGTGTTATTGAGTGATGTAGCATTGATTACAAAAGTTTTTTTAAAAAAATAAAATTCATGATAGCATTTTTAAAATAAGTTTTTAAGAACATTTTTTCTGGTAATTATCTACCAAGGCCTGAGATTGTGGCAAAACATAATTTATGATCCTTTGCTGCAAGGTCCAAATATAATGTATTAAAATATGCTTGATAGGAAGATGAAAAAGCTTACCTAAGCAGAATATATCCCAGCGTGTAATAAATTAATAAAAAATATAATAGGAAAGAAAATGATTGTTAAATTAAAGTGCTGCATCATTTCTTGCTGTTAAGGTGGCTGGAATTGGCTTCTTTGGAACTGCAGTTCATCAGCTTTTAAGCCCTTAAATGTATTTCATTACCTCTTTAAGAATTACCATTATTGAGAAGAAAAATTAAAAACAGTATTTACTTTCTGATATGTAGATTCAATGAAGGAAATTATTTCTTCTTTCCTCTCCTCCAATCCTTTTAATTTTTTTTCTCTTTCAAAGACCTACACAGAAAATGTGCAATATTTTAAAGTATATGTACATTGTGCACAGGACTTACAATATGTTTCTCAGTAATTTATATTTAACTAAATATGCATATTTTTTTTTTTTTTAAAAAGGATTTTAGAGCCCCCTCCCCCCATATTTTAAAAACACTTAGATTTAAAACAGTGCAAGAATAATTTACATGAATGGGATTGAATTATCATTTGTATGAAATGAGCATTTTTACTAATATTTGTTGAACTTGTCTTTCCAAAGTTTTCATTTGTGCAAGGAGATGGATGTGATCAAAATTAATGATTTTGGATACAAATGTTACTTTGGAATAAATTTTATACTGCCATAGCCAATTTTATTAATTTGAAGATATGCATTTTTCTATTATTGAATGACATGCTGATTTATTTTCTTAGAGGAAATCTAGTAATATTTCACAGCTAGAATTAAAATAGAATTTGAACACTCATGTTGGCTTTCCATTTTGCAGCCATACTGTTGAAACTCTTGAATAATTTTGTACTTTTTTTTGGGTGGTGTTTGTTGGAGATTAAAAAAAATAGGCACCAGTTTTTCAGATTTACTTGTTTGTGAACAAATGGGTTTCAGTTTATAAATTATTTTTTAACACACAGAACAATAAGCATTCCCACTCTTGCAATGGAAGGAGAAAGTGAAATTTTTGATAATTTTAAACTCAGATTTTTAAGAAAAGAACTGCCACCATTTCTTGTGATTCTCGTCAATGTTGGTATATGTACTCTGAAAAACCTCCCCCCAAATATCTATCTCCTAATCATTCTTTTATCTGAGTCAGACCCCCAGCCTTTAATTTTTTTTGATTATTGTTTTGTAGTATAACAAGCAGCCAATCCCAGTTCAAACAAATCAGAATTTCATTTATTTAGTTGGTTCATTATGTTCTAGTTTGTTTTGTTTGTATGTTGTTATTACTGTATGAAATTTCAAGCATTCACAGAAATTTAAAATAAAAAAAAAAATCATAAGCACATCGGTGGCATCGTCAAGTCAATTCAATTACTCCAATATTGTTGTGCTTTTTGGTTTTGAGAAATGATATACATTTTTTGAATGATCATTTGGATTGTTTCATAATTCTTTTACTATAAGTTCAGTACTTCATTCATAATTCAAGAAATAAATATGAATTAATTGCAGGCTTAATATGTTTTAGATTAACTTATCAACAGAACATTTAAACAATGTAACATAATACAGTGAGTTTGAGATTTCACTGTTTGTGTATATAATGATTGGGGGTTTGCTTCTTAAAGATATATATATTGCACACTCTTCCATTTCTTATTTCACATGACTTCTTCTTTAGATTTGTTAAGCCACTGCAGTACACAAAAAAGTTAATGGTCACACAATATTTGGAGATAAAAAGGATATACAGCCAAATGATGTATTGTTCGGTTATGGGTCCATGAATAATAGGATTCTAAGCAACATTCAGGAATGATCAGGTACTAAGTTGTAAAATCATCAAGTTCCTCATTACTTTGTTGGTTCTTGTAAATTTTTGGTTTCTTGTGTACACAGAATAAAAGGCAGAAATGTTTATTACATCAATTACCCAAGTAGGCGTTGGTGACATTAAACCTTGTTCACTTGAAAATTCGTGGAATATGAACATCCAAACATGAGGTAAAATCATGATTAATTGATAGCAACTTAGATAAGTGAAAAAAACTTAATAGATTTTCAAGGAATGTTTGTTAACAGATTAAACACATGGAACACCTTAGTTTTTAGCAAGTTCAGATGTTTGCTTCACATGCCATAAAATTAAAATTCTTCAATCAGAAATGAGTGCTTCAAATTTTCTATGGTATAGAATGTAGAATATTACACTTAATTTCTCAGTTAAGACCCAAAAAGAGTTAAATAAAAACTTTGCAAATATGAATCCCCCCAAAAAACAGCATAAAGAGGTGTTGAACTAGTGCTTGGAAAGCAGAGTAAAAAAATTAGTGAACTCTTTTATGCAGTTGTGTTTACTGCAATCCTTGGTCTGCAACTGCCTGTTGAGTCTTTTACAAACAATGAGATGTTATAGGCTGCATGAACAATATATTAATAATTATACACATCCTGTTGAAATAGGGTGCATAGTGGTGATGATACATATCTTACCCCGAACCAATAAAGCAAACTAGCACAATGAACATTTTCATGGATAAAGCAACAAAGGCACAACAAATCATACGCTAAGTTAAAACTTTTATACTATGTGGTTTTATTAAATGTTAATATACTGAAACAAGTTGAGTTCTGACACAAAATTAGAACAAAGCATTTCTCAACATTGAACTGAAGTGAAAATTTTTATCAGACTAAATCTTGCATGCATAATATTTTAATAGTTAAAGATATCAAGCAATACATGTGTCAAAAATTGTACATTTCAGTTTGTGATGTAATCCAAGATCTGTGGTGGGTGTTGAGTTAAAGATATCAAGCAATACATGTGTCAAAAATTGTACATTTCAGTTTGTGATATAATCCAAGATCTGTGATGGGTGTGGTGGGGACTCTTTCCACCACTACTACCTCTCAATGCAAATCCCAGTACATGATAATCTGTATATATATCACTAAGGGGTACCATTTGATATTGTAAATTAAGTTTAATACACAATTGATGTGTGTTAAATAATAAGAAATAATTGTTTAAAATGTGCTATTTTACAAAGGTATTGGAAATAATGTAAATATGGTCTTGAAAACAGTTCATTTACTACAATCCTTGGTACCAGAATTCCTTCCTTCCAGCAGGCCTCATGTACAGACTATTACTATTAACCTCCACATCTCATCAACGGTATGCTTTATACTTTAGATCTGACATGCACCAAATACAGAACTGTACCTTGAACTGAAATTGATCTAGCCTGCAAATGATGCAATCATGATCTGATAGTTTATTTTACCACTACAGTCTTGTCAGTACCCTGCTTCATTTACATAAGATACAATACTTAACACAAAGCTCAATACTTCAATTATACCTCTAAAAATGAATTAAATCCAGTTGTTATTTCATTTAAAATACAGTGATTTACCACAGGTATGTGCTGAATTGAGGTTTCAGTTGGTTAATGGTTTATTCATGCGACTTTTGTAGCATTTATAAAGAATCAAAGTGGCAGTCTGTTTTTCCTTTGATAAAGCATGCCTCATAAAATACCCCATCTAGCTGTCATTAAATAACATAATCATATCTAAATTTAACATTTTTTTATGTTTGATTTAATATAAAGTATTTTTTGACTGACTGTAAAAGCTGAAGGTGTGGCAAGGGTGTGACATTTGACTCCCATTCAAATGCTGTTGTTATTGACAATTATGAATCATTTATAAAAAACACTATGTAAGGTTATTTGAACGATTTAATAATTTTAAAATGTCAAACTGAGTTAATTCATGTTGCATCGGCATATCTTACAGCAGCTGAGTGTCACATACCGGTATATCAAAGCATGAGTTACCATTAAACCACAACTTACCTATCAACTTGTGTAGCGTTATAACCATTACAGTTGTTGAGTTAATTAGATAAAAATAGTATTTAAACATGTTCAACTTTTATTAATGAAATCATTGATTGACAAGTGTGATCATTATTTTGATTGGTTACTGTTAACAATACTGAAACAAAATATCAAGTGACAGCTGTCATTGATGAAATGTTACATGTTAAGGCAATTCAAGTCAGAAAATAAGTAAATTTATATTATTTTATTTATTGTCGCAGAGAACATTTAATAAGATGGCCTTTCTCACGACTTGAAGCTGTATACATGAAAACTGGGAGTTGAAGCAGAATGTGGTGGTGATTTTGAAAAGGATGGTTCCCCAAATTCTTAACAAACCTATGCTGTAATAATGATAATACATTCAAAACTTCTTGTCTAACAATTTATTCTGTAATAATTATAATATAGTCAAAAACCCTGTAAAAATAACAGTTATATTAATTATATATAATATGACTAAAGCAAAACATTCAAAATATACCTTTCTAACATTTAACAATCAGTGTTGTAATAGCTAATCCTTCAAAATTCCTGTCAAAAATCTTTCTTATAATGTATGGTATAATAATTATAAGGTAACACGATCTGGCAAATATGATTTTTCAAAATATTGTATATTTTTTAAAGGTTAAGTGTAATTCATGTAGCAGGCAATATACAAGTATTCAGTTGAAAAAATCTCTATTAAAGTATTATTACAAAAAAAAATTGGACATTGTTGTATGCAATTCCATTATTTGCAAACATGCATGCATTATCACACATAACATACAGTGAATCTATTAACCTGTACATCTTGGTATATAAATAAATCTTGATAACTTTAATGGTATTTTTTGTACATGAAATCTCAAAGCATATTTCCAGTAACTTTAATAATTAACAATATATAAAACAAACCCCACTATCTTTTGTTTTAGTTTAACAGTCCACTCAACCCCTTTAACAAATTATTTGTTTTCAAACTCTTCCCCAGAAGCTAAATTAATTTGAACTTTTTACTTCGAAAAAGTGCCTGCTTATCGCATACAAATATTACATTTAACATCTGAATGATCAGAAACATCTTTGTCTTTACATTAGGAAAAGTTTAAAATATTTGTTGCTGCAAAGTATAATGTGGTTTGAATAAGTGAGGAAGATAGATTGGACAAATACAATATCTTTATTAAAGGTTACCGAGCAATCTTACAAGCTGTGAAACAAGAAACTAACAAAACTACCATGTGAAAAGAATTCAGTTAATGACAGTTTTTGTCCCCAATCTCTAGTCTAAGGTGAGAGAATAATAATATCTTACAATGCTTGAGAGAAGTATTGCAACATACACATGTATTAAAGAAAAAATAATGTAAAATAAAAGTTTTACAGAATGAATGCGAGTGTATACAAACATTATTAGATAACTGAATGATTTATAAAGTATTTAAAGTCGAGCAAACAAAAATATGTATAACTTAATTTGAAGACTGCCTCAAAATGTTTTTTAACCCACCCACAACAGTTATCAGAGGTGGCAAATCCAAAAGTGATCATTGCAACTGATGATCTTAATTATAATTTTATATGGATGTTAATGTTAATGTTGCCAAAAAAAAAAAAAAGAGCAGAGCAAGACAAACATAGTTTACATATAAATAAATATACTTTCTCTAAAAATTAAGCTAATTATGTTAGTCTATCTCTAGCTCATGCTGTTTTAACACACATCTGTTAAACTTATAGGTTTGATTTTGTGCAGATCATTTAAACCAAATCAATCTAACAAATGATCATCAAATACAATACATAATTGTGTTATTAAAAATAATTATATACTGAAGATGATCAATTAAATTATTTTTCTGTCTTTAAACAATTTCACAAGATAAATAAATATACAGTTAATAAATAATATACAACTTCATTAAGTTAAAAGAAGCATTTCTCTTCTTTCGCCCAATCCCTTTAAAATAAATACACAAAACTCTACACCCTTATTAGTCAGTGTTGTTAAAAAACACTGTTGCAAAGTTAAAAAGTATGTGACAAGAACTGGATCCAAGCATGAACCACATATTAATTGTGAAGGGGATAATGTAATCATTTGTGTTTAGTGTGTGCTTGATCAACAATAGTTTAAAGGTACACATACTTTTAAGAGATTTTCTGGTTTAAATTCATGTACCATTATGCTATTTAAGGTAGTTAACAGTCTGGATGCCTCTTCCTCCCCAAAATACAAAACCAGACCCAAACATTTTAGGAGTTAAAACATGTCGGCAACCATAGAAGGCATTTTTACAGATACTTTTGAAAAAAACCCAATAAATCCCTTTATTGAAATATGAAGTAGGTGTCGTCCAATTTTTCAGTTTAGCATTTTAAATACACAACACTGGATTAATAATCCAAAGCTTAGCATTTGCTCCAAAGTCATATATTTTGCTGGAAAAAACATATCCATACCCACATTTTTATTTAATCAGATTTGTGGAAAATAAACACAAAATATGCTGATGCTATGCACATGAGGCAGTCATGATTGGGAAAGATTGTGTACCCTGTGAGTGAGCGTGTGTGTGTGTGTGTGTGTATAAATCACGTGTGTGAGATTTGTGCCATGATTGGGAAAGACGTCCTTCGAAGAATGACCATACAACAGCATGCCGCACTTGCAGCTTCGAACATTCTGTCACTTAGCACTTTAGTTTTGCCAGAGTTTAAATCCACCTGAATCAAGTCTACAAAATGACCAGAACCAGATCCTGAGGGATATCGGGTCTCACCTCCCACCACCAGGGTTGCATTGATTTTGTTAACAAAGCCAAAATTATACCGATCAAAGTTAGGAATTGTGGCATGGTGGACAATTGTACCATCCTCAGTCAACTTCATTATTGTTCCATTTGTCAATGCTACAAATGCTTCATCTCCTACAGATAAAGCCCGACTCTCAGTCACAGGGGATGCAAATGTGTTGATCACAGAAGCTGTGTTTGTACTAGTGTTGTATGCCTGAATCTCACGTCTACGAATGCTCCCATGAGCTCTACCACCAAACACAAAAATGGCATTACCAAAAGCTGCAGCAGATGCAGAATAGACCCCCAACTGAAGATGTCCCACATACTTCCAACAATCATCTTCAATGCTGTACCTAGTCACAACACTAAAAGGTCCATCTCTTTTATTACAACCACCCACTGCATATACAAAATCTCCCATCACCACCATTTCATGGTAACGCCTCTTGTCTGGCATTTCAGAAACTTCTAGCCAAAAATTTTCATCACCATCATACTTAAGCATGTATCCTTTGTGCAAAGAAATGCCTGAAATATAGATATGGTTATTTTTTACACAAGTTGCATAACCAACACCAGGATCAAATGGTAGTGGGTCAAGTTTGTACCACTGGCCCAGATTAAAGCTGTATGCATGGACTGAAGGAAGCATCTTTGTGGATTTGTGTATACCAAGGATAACCAACATCTCTTCATAGTTTCTGGTTCGTCTGTCATTGGTTCCTTCAATTGGTGACAAATTTTGCCTCAAACTAAGGCGTCGATGCTGAGAATGATCTTGTAGCAAGTTTGAACATGAGACACAGGTAAATTTGGCAAAGGCCACAAGGTTGGAATAACAGTTAGGTGACAACAGGTGCAAATAAAGTCTGGGCAAAATGGCATCCAGATGCTGGGCACGTCCTGCTAGGTCTTGCTTTACCCACATAATAGCTGCTAGACACACCAGATCTTCACTGGAGACTTTGAGATCATTGTCACCTAGAACTTCCAGCAGAAGGTCCAACTCCAAGGCCAAGAACTCTGCTTCCTGACTTACGGTAGTAAAATTGGTTAAAATGTACATCTTAGCTAATTGCTGGAGTTGTTTACATCCCAGGCATGAAGCTAGCTTCCAGATGCCAATGGAATTCTCAGGGTAGAGATGATCAGCATAATATGCCTCACATCGAGCCTGCAGGCATTCAAGCTGCAGCAAACCTGAGGCTCGCAAAAGCTCCTCAACAGTGTCATTTGTGATGACGCTGTCATCTCCATTATAGTAAAATGTCAATACATCTCTGAATGTTGATGATGGCAGTCCAGAAAGGTGAATTCTATTGTTCACACTCTCACGCATGCCTGAAAGGAACATGGCATGGAAAAAATCAGAAATTGCACACAAGAAAACCTTGTGGCATTTAAAAACAGCACTGTTTACTTCTATTTCAATGTCTGTGAAAATGTTTTGGGTATAACATCGGTGAAAACCATCAAGCAACGATGCCGCAATTTTTCCTTTCCATTCCATAGTGAATGGGAATTTCAGTTAGTCACGTCTTCCTTAATGAAAAGACAGAAGAAAACATTTAAAAAACAATCAGCAATAAATATAATGAAATGTAAAAAACATAATATTGCAAAGTTTCCATCCAATTTCTACAGTATGCACAATCTATCTTTGCTGGAATTATCAACTAGAGTAGAAAAGCTTAATCACTTTATGAGTGTGGTATCTGGACAGGTGAAGACCAAAATTTTAATCTGGCCTAATTTGTAGCTTTGACCATGCTGGTGGGGTGGGTGGGGTAAAGTTACCCCCTGCCAATTTAAATTATGCCACTGCTACAAAGTATCAAAAGCTTTTGTAATGAGGTGATTACTGATATGAATGACTGGAGAGTAACATACTCTTGTAATAATGTAAAGGTGAGTTAATGTTCTATGTCAATGAACATTGTCATAATTACTGTCAGAGAGTAAGTTTTTTTTTTTTTCAGAAAAAGCCAGTTTATTTTTAAACAAAATTTCTCAGAGCAGGAAAATCTATTGGTTAATCATTAAGATCATTATTTATACTGAAGCTATGGAGAGAAAAAACAACAGCAAAAATATCTCAGAAATGTATTATTTTTTAAATACTTAATTCACATTTGTATACATTTTTTAGTACTGAGTAATAAAAACAGAATCTATATTTTTTTAATAAAACAACCAAACAATGGAGTCAGTAGTATTTTTATTTAATTTTTTGTTGACTAAAATGATTCAAAGCTAGGTGCTGACATTTTAAAGAAAAGAAAACTGTTTCTGACTTCACTATTTTATCAATCAATTGAAAGAAGAAAAAAGAAATCTACACAGAATTTAATATATATTGACATAGACATTCATATGTCAATTATAAGAAGAAACCTATTTTAACAGGTAGTACAAAGAGAAAACAAATGTGTTTACATATATACTATATAGTATTAGGTGATATAAGGTTGCATGCAAAAGTCTAAGAGAAAACCTCAAATACTGAAATAGTTTAAGAAATATTGTCATTTGACAAGTTAGTCATCATTACTTTACAAGATGAATAAATGTTCATTTTTGATACAGTATAAAAATTAAAAATGTTCATTTTTGATACAGTATAAAAATTAAAAATGTTCATTTTTGATACAGTATAAAAATTAAAAATCTTCATTTATGAAATGGCAATGTTAAAATTATAAAATAACTTAAGTGCATGTTCTAAACAATAAAGATGCAGAAGTTCTTTTTATAGACTGTATAAGTAGTATTATATTTTATAAACTGTGTGCAAACATAACTCTTCATTATCATTATGCAAATTTGCTCATGATATATTATAAAGTGCATTTTCAAGCCATATTCAAAGTGGCTTAAAACATATTCTTTCTGTATTCAGAACAATAAAGAACCAAGGCATTTTAGCCCATTTTTTTTCCCAGCACTAACTGCAATTTATTCCTGCAAATCAGCAAGGTTGAGACTTCCTAATTTTAAAATATATTAGTATTAAATTTAATGAGGTAAAACAGATAACATTGTCAGTGCCTTAAACACATAATTTTTAATTTGAATACTAAAATTAGTGCATGTTTCATGCATGAAATGGCAGATGTTTACATATGTACAAAAATTAATAGTACATTAATGTTATATTAAATGTATTAATGAATTTTGATTTCTTTTTAAAATGTGAGCAAATCCCCAGCAATTCAAGACTTGTCATTTATTAAAATTAATCTAATTTATTTTGTTAAATTGTGTTACATAAAACATATAATGTTATAAGATAATATTTGATGAAATGAGTGATCTATTTTATTCGTTTTATTTAAATTATTTGAGAGAATCAAAGGTAAGATTCATTAAAAGAAAAAAATATTTTTAAAAGACGGCCAGTTAACACATCAACAAAAAGAAAAAACATCATTATATTGTTTTATATAGTTGATATTTAATTATATGTACTAACTGTAGAATTACTCAAGATGCTGCTCTTCAATCCCATGACATTATTAAAAAAGAAACAGGTAAACAACTTCATTAATTTTTTAAAGATTATCAGTCAACCAGCTATCAACACTATCTAACAACAACAGACAGAAGAGTATACTTTAATATAAGATATAAAAATATATTAAAGTCATGAACTAACTGCTGTTATTCAAAATGTTGCAGCCTAATCCATAAAACTTAAAGAGAGAGAGAGAGAGAGAGAAAATCATAATGATAAGCAGAATAAGAATATTCTGTCATTTTGGCTGCCATAATTATTGTATTTTATTACAATATTAGTCAGTAGGGGTGGATGGGGATAGTTTTTATCTTTATGGATGTGGTAATCGACTTTAAAATAAATTGAAAATATGCTTACTTTTATGGCAGTTTAACATCTTGTTAAAATGTCAGTACTGTAGAAAAAAGTGATACTAAATAATGTTTTAAAATAATGCGCTATTAAAAATACAGTATTTATATTTCTAACAATATTACTCATTAGATAATGACACATTGTCTTGTGATTTCTAATCAGCAGGCAAAAAAATTTAAAAGAAAAATATAATTAGTTTGTAAAGTAGGGCAAGAAAAATTTCTTATATATGAGGCAGACAGAGCATTTTTGTTTGCTGAATGACTTTTAAGACAGTATTTAACAAACACCTGCTAGTTTATTTCAGTAGATGCATAAGATTAAGAATAAAATAAAAACCACATTTAAAAGCAAAAATTTATACTAAATAAGAAATTTATATCTATAAATAAAAGAGAGAGTATGAAGAAAATTATATTTATAAGTTTTATCCTAGTAGGATTCCTACCTTTACTAAAGACTAAATTAAATAATACTAGTTTACTTTACTATTTTAATTTTCACCTTTTAATATTATCAATTAAGTTTTATTGGGTACTGGTAGATCTTTGTAAAATCTCTCTCGTAGATCTCTCTTTTTACTGAAGATATTCTACATTATAATTCACATTCTTCAATATTGCTACAAGTACAATACAACCCAATGTAAATTATTTTACCTGTACAAAATTATTAATAGTTCAATAAACTATTATAAATCAAAATATCATATATTATGCTGAAACAAACCAACTCTATTATTTATAAATACATAAAAATAAAATAAATACGTTCAAAAACACAAAACATACATATCGATTTAACAGAAAAGAAAATTAAAGAAAATATATAATGATTATACAGATTCATTTTGACTGCAGGTAGATTAATTCATATCACACATTCCTTTATAGCATATAAAGATTAATTTATAGAACATCTTCGTAGATGAGCATAAATAGAGTTTAGAAAACTTACACCACAAATATATACATGCAAATACATGTAGTGTCATTCCTCCATTCATCTCAAAGTCAAACTCTAAGATTCTCACAAGAACAGTAGAACTAAAAGAAACAAAACCAAATCATAAAACAGTGTTTTTGTTAATAATATTTTTCTTTTGAAACATTTTTGGTTTAAAACAAACCTCTTTAAACTATGACAAATGATCGAAACGTAGATTACCCTCAGCTGCAAATACTCTTATTAGCTGCCATTACTTTGTGTTTATTTTCTTAGTTCACTCCCTTGAATTCTGTTTCCGATTTATACGACCTTCGGGATTGGAAAACAGTCATCCGAAACCAAAGCATTGCTAGGTAATGATATATATATATGTTTATTTAAAAAAAATATATATATATATATATAAGCAGAATTATACGAAGCTGTATAAGCATATAAAAAGCGCAATAACTTTAACGATTCATATGTATGCAGATATAGTTTTCGATTTTGGGATCAGTTAAACTAAATGTTTTATTTTCGTCAATGACTAAAGACAAGAGCAAATGCAACCCTAAATCATCACTCTAAATTAAAGCGTCATAAGTTATACTTTTTAGTAGTTTCTGATAACATTAGCAGATAAACAGAATTAATTATTTGTTCATAATTACACGTGTTTGATTAATTATACGTATTTTTTCTTAACCATTGTTACTTTGTTAGTTTCTGTTTACTAGTTACTACACTAGTTGTACTACTTTTTCTAGCCTGTCAGTTGGCTGTGTGTGTGTGTGTGTGTGTGTGTGCGCGCGCGCGTGTATGTAAGATAATTTTTGTATTAAGTACTTAAATATTTCATTATTTGGATAAGTTTTGCACAATTTTATTTTCCTTTTAATAAGTTTAAATTAGATATGAATTATATTTGCCTTTAAATATTTTATCCTTAATTAAATTCCTATATCAGTTCTGAGAGTGAAAAACCCAAAGAATGGTTGGGCCAGCAATGTACACACCCCTCACCAAGGCACAAATGGGTTGGTTCAGTAATCAGGGCAAACAGTGCGGGGAACTTGAGATGGACTTATTTCGTTGTGCAAGTCGTGTTGGACAATATCGTTTATATGTAGACTGCAAACATGAGTATGAAGATTTTATAGAATGCATGACTCGCCAAAAACAGGTATTACTATTAGTTTTAATGTATACATACAGCTTTTTTTGAGCTCACTATTAATAACAATAGCACTCTACATTAATTGATTAAGGAAACATGAAGCACACCTTTAATTTTAATTTACCAAGCTACTCTGTAGAGTTTTCAATGATCAAATTTTTTTTTTATACTCTTCAATTTAAAAAAAATTATAATATGTCATATGTTTTGACCATTTCATATACTTAAAAGCAATCAGATGAATGCCATTGGATATTCCTCTGATTATCATGGTTTTGTTTTAATCTGCAATGTTTACTTTAACTAGGTAAGACCACTCGCTATATGGAGACTGGAGACAACGTCACTTTTTGACTGAATTCACTCTTTTTCAAAACTGTCTATCTCAGTAATTAAAAGAAAGAAATGGTTGGAAATTGTTTTAACAAATAAAGGAATCTTCCAACGTTAAATATAAGTTTTGTTTGTACATTTGAATGACATATTTATTACGTTTTGATCGATAAACTCACAGTCGGTAAAGCGTACTAAAGTACCCGTGGCGAGATTTGAAAATGGCTTACCGCCGACATCGTTTTTGGGTATGCTCACTTAACGCGCTGTCGCTCTTTTACGATTCAACCAATAAAAATAAATCTTATATCAATGGAAAGCTAAGATAATGACCTTTAACATAAGCATCGGTTGATTTAATTTTTTAAAATTTTTACTGTAGAAAATGATAATCCAAATTATGTGTTATGTTTGACGCATTATAACTTCGAAACCCATTATCATCTGTTCGCCTACTTTATACTGTTGAAAAGGTCATCTTTTGCCCTTTAAAATGGTATATAACATGAACCGGAAGTCTCTATAAGGGAAGTGCGAATGGCAATGAACGCGGGTAACCCTAATAGTTTTATTCGCGCCCATGCCGAAGTTGACGAGAGATCGCCATCTTGGACCACACGTGTATTAAAATGGTTCAACCAGACAACATTTTGCGTAAATTTTAACAAAAACTATTAAATTTCATCTAAATATTGCTACTGTAAAACGATTATTTATTATTTTTAAGTTACGATTTGTTAGAAAGTTTTATTTTGATCATTAACGAGGTTAGCTAAACATCGGCCATTTAAAGTTCGGTTGCAAGAGGGTGATGATTTGTTAGGACAAACTGCTTATATTAAAAGCAGTCCTATACAAAAAATACTGGCTGCAAATGATTAAATGATGATTCATGATGAGACTTATTTTTTTAGAAAATATTTTAATTAATCGGCGATATTTTAAATTAATTTTACAAAGCACCAATCCAAAATAAAGAACGACAACTTTTAATGCTGGCGGATTTTTGTCTCTGTGTTACTGTCTGTAGCTGACCAGTACTTTTCATTATTTTATTATAATTCGGGTTTTAAGAAACAATCTAGTAAATGATGAATGAGAATTTGTCATTGAGTGACCGTTCAAGGTAAAGATATATACTAATATAGAAATAAGTGTATGTGTCAGTGAGTGAGTGAATCGATGTATGGTAAAAATTGAGATCAAGACAAGGATGAGTAACATGCTACACACACTACAGTCATACAGTATACACTAATATAGTAGATATATAATAAGTAAAACTATGAAAGACTTTTAGCTTTCAATTTTCAAGATATTTTTAGAATGTAAATGTCTTATATTATGAAACAAATAGACACCTATTAAAAATAAAGATACTAATAATTACAATTGCTGTTGAAGGGAACTAAAAAATAAACTGCAAATAGTAACAACTATTGAACATTGTAACAATGTAAAAGTATTTTATTAAACTAAAAGAGTATCACTATCAGTTTTGCTAGCTTTGAACTGTTTTTAAAATTGTGCTGTTCTTAATACATTGTTAATAAATAATTGACAATTAATGAATTATACAACTTTGTCAAATAGTAACTCACTAACTGCAAATAGTAACAACTATTGAACTAACATTGTAACAATGTAAAAGTATTTTATTAAACTAAAAAGAGTATCAGTTTTGCTAGCTTTGAACTGTTTTTAAAATTAATGTTCTGCTCTTAATACTTTGTTAATAATAGAATTAAAATCAAAGCAGCATCTGTTCATAAGTTTATCATATGTGTACACAAATATGGGTGTATCAAAATATATTTATGCATATGTGTGAATGTGTCTAAATCCACAAGTGAAAAGACATTAAAATTAAATAAATCAACTAACTAGTTATTGGCAATGCAGTTCATAACATTAACAAGCAAAGAAATTGACTGAACAGGATTTACAGGGCTGATATAGGTACACAAATGGATAGTTCATGTTATGATATATGGTGAGCATTATTCAACTTATTCGTTATTGCTAAATACATGCACATAAGTATGCAAAATATAATTTATGACTTTATTTAGGTTAGAATGATCATGCTGTCAGTTATAGAAATTAGAAACACTGTATTATAATAATAACTGTTTCGTTTGACCTATTTTTCTCTTCAACAAGTGAACATTATGTGCGATTGTATTGCAAAAAGCTATATTTTTCATATGTTATATTTATTATTTCTAAATCTATTAAACAAGATTGTCTAAAACTTCACCCTGGAAATGTCTATACTCCAAAGAGCAAGTATACCAAATCTGGATGATGTATATGAAGTAGTTTTTGTTTTACAAGACTCCAAAAGAGACATTCTGTTTTTGACCACTTGCCGTTTGAAATTTTGAACAAAATGCTATTTTGAGAGGACTGTATTTCATTTTCTATGCATCTGTGATCCTTAAAAAAAAATCAGCAGTATAATTGTGTTACAGAGAGTTGACATAGCAAAGATGAACTGTGTATGTTTCATAGTTTTTGTTTTGTGGTCATTTCAAAAGGGGGTTTCGTGAAATCTGAGTTTTTCTGCAATTTACATCAAACTTTGAACTGTCATAACTTTTTTTCTATTAAAACTAGAGCTCCAAAATTTTGTATACAAACTTACTTTGAGGTACATAACATAACCTGTAAATATCAGCTTATTTGGCCAGACTTCAAAATTTGAGTGGTCTTACCTACTTTAACCAAACAAACAAAATAACCTGTACAAAAAACAGTTTTTGTGTGCACATATTGAAAGTGAAGCTTCTGTTAGCAAATGAATTTTAGCTAATTTAGAAAACTTTTAAATCATACCTTTTTGTCTGGGGAATAACTTTTTAGATTTTGTATTAATTATTTTTATTTTTAAATGCATATATTATTATTCAGAACTTCCCCATGCCTCATTTTTCCAGAAATCCCTTCAGGGAATATGTGCAGCAATAATAAATGATAATTTTTAAAAAAATGGATTTTGAGATAATAAATAATAAGATGTTAGATCAATTTCCACCTCTGCTAATACTAATAACAGCAATTATTAGCCATTAAAGATGTTTGATCATATTTATAAATCTTGCATTAGGAGGCAAATTTTCAATATATAAAAATAAAAATATAGATCTATTACATTGAGTTTTATTAATTCAATGTTTGTCAGAAGTTTTAAGATTTCAGATATTTTAGTTGATTGAATAGTACTCTTACTCTTAGTCACATAAATACATTTTTAAATGTATATCAGTTAAAACTTTTGATGGTGCATGTTTTTTTATTTTTATATTTGATATAGTATGTATGCAAATTATATAAATTAAATTAACATCTTATTAATTATCAAGCCCATCTTCTGCAGAATGTCTTCCAGTTTTAGACTATAGTGTTACCTCAAATCAATAAACAAAAAGCTATTTTGACATTTAAAAAGCATTTATTATTAATAGGATAACATTAACAGCATTTTACAAAACTCTGTTAAGTTTATTTTCTATGAGACACAGCAGTGCATAGCTTTATAAGTTGTACTCACTAATTTGATGTTAATTATAGAATGTAAACTTTTAAATTAATTTTCTGTTATCTTTCAGTTTGAACGATACTGTGCCATGCAGGAAGAAAGAAAGAAGCAAGGACGACCCTTCAAACCTGTCCCTCATCCAGATGTTGGATCAACTTATTGAACATTAAAATTTGAAGGGCTATCTTATTATATGTTATTCTTAGGTACAATATATATATTTATATATATATATATACTTTCTGAATAAATGTTTTTATGAATTATGAGCTATTTCTGATAAAATTGTTTCTTTTGGAATGCAGTAAACAATCATTAATTGGTTCACTGTTAAGTGATTTCCAGAGTGAATTTCATTCAGCACATGATTTATATATTAGCATGATAGTTAATCTTTAATATATACTTAAGCTTAGCCTAAACAATTTTCTTTATATTGAAAGAACCATTGATTCTAGACTTTTATAGGGAATTTACATCAATCCTTCTTTAACTGCAGTTTTTCCACACAAAAAAATTCACATAAATATTAAATTCTGAAACCAACTTTAAAAACTAGTTTGCCCTGATATCATGGTATGTATTCAGCAATTTCCCACTCGTGTACTTTTGATCTACAATCACCATTTATAGATATAATAATAATATAAAATATAGATCTCATAAGCAGCTGACAACACTATGGTGTACTGATCTTAATATATGCCCATATTGTCTCATCCTTCCCTCTACTGTCAACATGGTTTGATATAGAAATGCACTTTCAATTATGCTTTGATGTTTTACTTCCATTCATTGTGTATTGTCCCTTACTTTGCTAGTAAATGTCTTCCAACTTAATCTCTCGTGTGTTCATTCATCTTAGCAGTGTGAGCACAGTCTTATTGTATCATATTAATTTATTTTAAGAGTATGGTACATCTAAATATATTGCATTTCAATGGGTTGTCATAAATGCTTCAATTTATGTGGGGTTTAATCTATTATTTTAAGAAATTTCAAGCTACTCAACTTTTGAAGTGATTTAAAACTAAAATCAAGTTCAATATGTACCTCACTTATAAGTTTTATAAGATATGACTCCATAATTTTTATCCTTGAAAAATGTAGGGTCTTTGCTGCTTGCAAAATATGTATAAGATGTTAATACATTTGTAAGAAATATTAACAGACAGACATCAGCACATACACATTTTGGCACTTGGACAATTTGCACTAGTCTGCCTGCATGGTTAACACAAGTTATTAATGAGTACCAAATATCTTATTAATTTGGTTTCAGTGACATTACTGAGAGTTTAGGAAATATTACATTTTTTTATACATGAATATAATGTATAAGCATATGTACTTGTTGACTAGTAATCTCTCTGCCTTTCATATTCACTGAAAATTCATTAATGTAATATCTCTTTAAAAAAAAAAAAGTTGTATGTTTGTAAAACTGATTTGCCAGTGAATATAATAATAAATTCATTATCAGAAGCTGGAAACAGTTAATAAATTCAAGTACTTAGGAGCCGTCTTGACAGATAAAGGATCAAAACCAGAAATACTGTCCAGGATTGTGTTGACAATAACAGCAATGGCAAGGCTGAAGACAGTTTGGAAAGATAGAAACAGCTCAAAGATCAGACGTATGCACTCCTTGGTTGTATCTATGTTCTTATATGCATGTGAGTCATGGACCCTCACAGCAGATCTCGAAAGGAGGATACAAGCTACTGAAATGAGATGCTTTCAAAGGTTGCTTGGCATTTCGTATAGAGATCATGTCACGAATGAGGAAATGGGGAACAGAATTAGGCAAGCCATTGGGCCCCATGAAGAGGTATTGGCCATTGTGAAAAATGCAAAATGGGCATGTCACTCGATCAACAGGGCTTGCCAAGACTATCATGCAAGGTACTGTGCAAGAAGGGCAAAGGAGAAGAAGACAGAAGAAAAGATGGGAGGATAACATCTCAGAGTGGACAGGACCGAAGCTGAGCGACACAGTAAGATTTGCAGAGAGCAGAATGGAATGGAGGCAGCTGGTTGTCAGGTCATCTTTAGTGCCCCAACAGTTGGATAGATGGATAGATAGCTAGATAGATAATAATAATAAATGTAATATAGTGTGTATGAATAGCTTTGATTTTGTTTGAGATTATTTATTCAAAGGGTTTAGAAGTAATGTATGTGAATGCATATCACTATCACAGAAGCTTAGCTGCTTCAGTCATCACAGTAAATGTAATGTGGTATAATAAATATTTATTATTTATAATATAATAAATATATATGATTTACAAATAGCTGAGTGTTTAAAACAGAATCACTTGCTTATAGAAGCCTGATAATCATATTTTCAGAATATGTTAGACATTAGTTGGACTGGGTCTAAGTTTACAAAACTTTCATAAAAGCAAGTTTAATGAAAACAAGTATTTGATAAAATGTATTTTAATAGTGTGGTAGTTTGGACCATCATATGCTGTTTGATATAAGAGAACATTCAGTAAATCCTAGTTTGATTTAATGAGATTGAACTGCAATTATTATCATGCTGTTTGATTTAAGAGAACATTCGTAAAACCTAGTTTGATGTATAATGAGATTGAACTGCAATTGTTATCATGCTGTTTGATACAAGAGAACATTCAGTAAAACCTAGTTTGATGTAATGAGATTGAACTGCAATTGTTATCATGCTGTTTGATACAAGAGAACATTCAGTAAAACCTAGTTTGATGTAATGAGATGGACTGTAATTGTTATCATACTGTAATGTTCTTGAAATCCTGGCTGATTTCATGCTACCTACACTGATTAAAGAAATATTTAATAATTAATTAAGGGAATATTAAAATTGGATAGGTTTTGGTGAGTTAAACCACACCTTTGGCAAGCATTACCTTCAATTTTCTAGATACTTTTATTATAGTATTAGATTTTGACTTTTTTATATATGTAATTATAAAAAAAGTCAAATCCATAGATGGTGAGTGTCATATGTGATAATCTGCAAGAGTGGTGTGTTTGCATGATAATTAGGAAGTGTGTGCAGAGTTTAAATGAACTTATTGCATCTAATGCAAACCCAGCTGCTGAATGAGGGCAGAAAGTAAAGGAAACAATTTTACGTTTTAAGATTCTCAATTAAACTAATTTATTCTCTCACTGTAATGAGGTCTTAAAAAACCCAAAACACTTGCTCACTACTAAAATTAAAAAGAACATATTTTCCCTATCATTTCTAACTGAAAACAAGGACGTGTTTGAACAGGACCACTTTCTCCTGACTTCTGGTGTATAAGTTTGGTTTGATATGCACTGAGTTTACACTCTCCTTGTGGTGAAAACAGTGTCTTGTGACACTGCCAACTGGGTGGTGTACCATTGATGAACACAAAACCATAGTTGTCACTCTTCAGACTGCAGTTACAATGGGCCAATGCATATCACTAGTTGTCAATCTTTATACTGTAGGCAGGGCTATCTTAACAGCATTATAGGCCCATGTGCACTGGGGCCCCTACCTACACAACCCCTCACAGGAATAAAAATTGACAGCAAGTCACAACATACATAGACTAGTATGGGCCCCTGGGCAACTGCCGTGCATGCCCATGCGTTAAGATGCCACTGACTGTAGGTACAATGGCCCAATATATATTTCTGGATGATAATCTTTATACTGCATTTACAATGGCCCATTGCTTATCTCTAGTTGTCTAACGTGCATGCGTTAGTAAGGGAGGCAATTATACTACATGATATAGTATATATATATATATACACACACTATATACTATATAGTGTGTCACTAGCTGTCAGTCTTCATACTTAAGTTAAAATGGCCCCAAATGTATATAACTAGTCAGTATTTATACTGTATTTAACAATGGTCCAATGTCTATCTCTGGTTGTCAGCCTTCACACTGAAGTTACAATGGCCCACTGCATATAACTATTTTTCATCTTCATGCTGCAGTTACAATGGCCCAATGCATACCATTAGTTTTCAATCTTCACACTGCAGTTACAATGGCCCAGTGCATATCATTAGTTTTTAATCTTCATACTGCACTTGCAAAGCCAATGTATGTAAGCAGCTGAGGGCACACTGCAGTATGTCACAAGCAGCCATGGAAAAGGACTATACTAACTGTTTACAATCCCAGAGGTTTAGGTTTTGAATCCAGCCCATCTCAGCACATACAAAACCCTGTCAGGAGTCTTCCAAAAAAAACTGCACTGGCCTAAAGGTGAGGCTGGTGGCTTTCATGACTTTGCCTGATCTGGTTAAAAAAGCTAGATGTAATTGGATATGGACATCTGTGTATCTAACAACAACACTCCTGTGCTGGTCCTAAATTGCACCTAACACCGCTGCTTTACTTTCCAAACTGTAACACTAACTAAAAAACAAGAAGGAAAGATCTTTTCCTCAATTCAGAAATGCTATGATGGATGTATAGACAATGAAAAATGAGAAGAGTCATTTCCCCTGGCAGCGAGTGTTTACTCTCTATTATAGGTAGGACTAATTAAATATTACTTTCAATTAAATAATTAGATTTTATAATTGTTACAGCTACAGATTGTTGTGAGGTTTTTATTTGTAGATGTAATGGAAAAAATCTTCAACACTACCTGATTTAAATTAAAATAAAGACAATAAAAACAAATTTAATATAGCAGATATATTGAGAAGAAAGTTTGAACAAATATGAAAACACAAACACTTTTGTAAATTATTAGTTTCTCATTACTTCACTTTTAAATACATGTATTTGGAAGATGTCTTTCAGTTTCATATAGCTTTACAAATGATTAATATGAAAATGCATATTTAATTCTTATTTATTCAATAACAAATGAACCCAGACTTTTTAAAAATGGCCCAATGCATATCACTAGCTTTCAATCTTCACATTGATTTTTTTAAAAAAAATCTGTACCCAAGAATATATCAGTCCGAATGTAACAGCAGGTTCTTCTCTTGTTTAACCATCTTGAATATTGCATTACAGAATGTAGGGTTTGGGGCCACATTACTATGACTTGATTTTCTTATAAATCAGCAGCATTTTACTTATAATGTTAGAGGGATTTAAATAATCTATCCCAGTAACTAAAAGTAATAATGATATCTTTTTTTAGGAAACCCATTTAAGAAAAATCCAATACACTTTATAATAATTAACAATTTAGGACACACAAATGACTTGAACGCACATACTATGTATGAAATATATTAATGTCCATGAAACAAATAAATTTGTTAACAAAATCTTATATCCTATGTTTTGGTGGGAATGGAAGTGTTTTGTGTATAGTGATGTGGATTTTTTTGTGTTCTTTGTATTGTGCTAGAAAGTGGTGTATTTGGTGTTCTACGCTGCTGTGGGTGCATACTGTTGTTTCTGTTTGGTTTTGTGTTGTAGTTATACATTTTATACTAAAAAGTACAGCTCGCAGAATCTGTCGGACTTATATTGAAAGATCATGTACATGCATAAGTCGCCAAAATGGTCCATACTAGATAAATATTTTTTAAAATCTCCCAAGAAACGCAAGTATACATTCAAGCATTCGATTTCGGAATAAGGGAGAATAATGTCTGGTAGTCTTAGTTATAACTGAACCACATTGGGTCACGTGCATGCGTTAGTAAGGGAGGCAATTAGTTAAGATGGCGTCTTCACACTCTTTAGAACATAATTCTCCGTTAAGTTCAGAATCTTTTACGCTTTATTCCTTTATGGATGAGGTTGAGAGCAGAGTAGAAGCCTTGCGGCGACAAGCAAATTCTTTGATACAGGAACAGGCGAGTCTACTCATGGTGATGGATCATCTCAAAGAGGAAAGTTTGAGAAGTCTCATTACACCGGGTAAGATCTGGAATTTTCCGTTAACACATTGCTCAATTAAATCAGATTTAGATATGATTTACATAGACTACTCACAAAATAGGATAGAAATGTAAAAGTCAGGAACGAAATCGCTACTTGTCCTCCGAAATACTGAGTCTGCATTGGTATTCCTATCTCATCGACTGAAGCAAACGCCGGTTTTTACAGTTTAAAAGTATGTACTGTATCCGTTATACTTTCGATTTCTTAATCATAGTTTATACAGCAGAGTTAATGTAGATAATTATGATTCACTTAAAGTATATGTACTGCGATTAAAAGACCATGTACAAAAAAATTTTTGTACTCATCAAAACGCACCATTAAATGTACTATACTACTAAAGTACTAATGAATAAATGAGAATGACTTCTTTAGTAATAAACAGTAGTACTAGAGCTGAAATATTGGCATCTCTGTAATATTTACTAAGCAATAGTAAGTATTTAAATTAGTTTAAAATTACTATCAGTGTTCTTTTTTAAATGATCGTAATAGTATTTTTATTTATTTTAAAAATTGTATCAGTATTATTAATAACGATAATTTATAATTATAAGAATTTCTAATCTTTAAATAATACAAGAAAAAGCTCTAAATCAGTTTACAGTGCCAGTCTCAAAGTGCTTTACAATTTCAAATAAACATACAGTAATGCACATTATAAAACAAATATATAAACTGCACAATAATAAATAAATAATAGTTATGTCTGCACACACACAAATGACTGTGTGTATCGTATGTGTGTAAACCATTGTATGATTAGGGTATCAGATTAGATTCTTTAAAATTTGTAAAGGTTGTAGTTTATGTAAATAAAATGTTGGAAATTGTTACATTATTGTATAATATTAATAATAATAAATAAATATTTTTTATATTTAAATTATGACATGATTGTGATGAACCTTATATGATATATCCCTATAAAAATGAGCAAATATATATTACTCTATGGTTTGTTTATTATACCACTTTTCAGTTAGTGCAGTCATATGGTATGTATTATGTAGTCATTATCTAGTTTCTTTAATTAAATAAATATTATAACAGTATAGTAAAAACACATTTTTCTGTACATTTATAAGTGTCATGTTGATTGTCATATATTGTATATTAAAAAAAAACTCCTTTTTGTGTGTTTGGTTAATACTATAAATTTATATGCTATTATGTAATTTTTATTGTTTATCTATTGTTTTCACTGCATATTTTAGGTGATTGTCAAGAGTTGATTGCCAACATAGAGAGATTAAGAGAGCGATGCCAGGCTGTTGAAGTGCATGTACACACAGTGCGTGATGAGGGCCAGGTAAAGGCTCTGGACAAGATTAACATGGTCTTACAAGATCTTGAGTCCCAGGTCAATGGAAATCCAACTGTCACACTATCAGTTAGTCAGCGGGCTCATTCCTGCCTTAATGCCTGTCTTCCAGAGGCAGTGGGTGCCATTGACACCAGATTTCAGAGCTTAGTCCTTGGCTGTGCTCTAGATGATCAAAAGAAAGTGCGCTGGCGTCTTGAGTCATTAGTCAAACACTGTAGCAACAGGCAATACCTAACATCTGAGAGACAGTTATCTAGTTGCCAAGACACAACAATCATGCAACAAGACACCACAGCAGCATCAATGAACAATAGAACAATATCGGATGACTTTAATACACACTGTTATATCAATCATACAGGTCCCAGCTCTCCAAACCCTCAACCCTTAGCTTTTAGTGAGAAATTTTATGATGAAGGTCAGTCGGATGTTCCTTGTGGTCAAAATCTTACGAGGCAGGTGGATTCAGCATTTTCTTTACCTCAGAATAATTTCTATACTGAAACATTTCATGCAAAACAAAAGAATTAACTAATTTTGATGTTTGCACTCGCCAACTTTTCTAAACGTGCCTCTTCCAAAATGTGAAAAACAGTGTGTGAAATAAGTCCATGCAGTCAGCAGTGAGAAGGGCTATTATCAGATATTGTAATTGTTTAAAGATAATCATCATTTTACTTTGACATTGAAACAATGGGAAATAAAAATAATTTCTCACAAGAGATATCACCCGTACAAAGATTAAATTGGCTAATATGAACAGAAGATACCTAGATCAGTAGTTCAAGAGGAAAAAGATGTTGATCTGCAAAGTGGAAGTATTAGAATAACACCATTGTATGCACAATTAACCTTGGAATATATAAGATTAATAATATTAAATCTTAATTTTTTCCACCAATTAATAATAAAAGGTGTTTTTATGTCAGATAATGAATTTTCATTCAGAAAAGGTAACCTCCATGTTTATTAGAGTAACTTTATTATTTAAATGCATTTTTTTCAAAATGAGAAATAATTATGGCCTGAAATGTCTCATATCCAAAATTCATTCTGATATGCCTTTTATATTGTAATTAATTTACATGTTAAATTCCTATAGTATAAATATGAGAACAATTAAGCCACTGAGATTGCTATTTTTGGCACTTTATGTAGATTGTGGTAGGCTGCCAGGAGGATCAAATCATAATTAATATTTGACTAATTTATTTAATCAACTCAGTGTCCATTTTTATTTTGAAACACCTTAATAGATTATTAGACTAAATGTTTATTTCTCACAAAATAAATTGTTACAGATTGTTTATAAATACTTTTTCTTTCATTGCTATATTTTAAAATCTCACAAAGTTTTTGGAATTAACCAAGAGATTGCATTAAATTTTTTCCCCGTTTCATGGTTTAGTATTAGTCTCTTTAGAAATGGATGGATCATATCTACAGCTAATAAGAATCAGTATTTATTTTCACTTAAACCATTAATTTAAATTACTAGACTCAATTTTTTTTAATCTTTTCACCAATATGCACCTGGCTTATATGTTTCTTTAACATAAAAATAGGGTCTTCAAAATAGATGTCCAGAAGTTAAGTGCTTAATACATGGATAAGTTTGAGACACATAGACTATGTAAACACTTTGGAAGTTTTCATTTTTACCTTCACTGTGCTACAATAGGGATCATTGATGTGCATTATTATTTGTGCACTAGCATTTCCTTTCAGTGCCTAGTCTACTGAGTTACATAGTGTCCATTCAGGAAAAATCTCTGTGCATGCTGTGATATGTTGTGTTTCAGCCATTTCTTGTTATTGTGTTATGAGAACTATCTTAAATTTTTTTTTAGCTATATATATATTATTAAGCATAATTTTCCACCTGTGTATGAAACAGAAACATCTGATGACAAAACAGATATGCATTGGTTTATCTATTTTAATGAAATGGACAATGTTAGTGAGTTTTGAGAACGTCAACAACAGTAAGTTATGCATTCACAGAACTCCCAGTTTCTTTTAACTACTGCACAATTGTTTTGTTAGTAGGTGTTTCTGTTTCATATATCTTTGAACATTTTCTTGAACATCCACAGTTCATTTGAACTCTGCATGTCGTAATACATATTGAGGTTTTTGCTAAACAATGCCAGCTTTCAGGGCTAGATTACATGCATATCATATAAAGTAATAATGTTCATTAACAATTACTGCAACATTGCCATGATGAAGTGAGAATAAAATATTCAAATGTAAACATCATTGTTCTGTACCTTAAATTTACTGATAAGTATTGAAATCTGAACATAGTTTTAATTAGCTATTCAGATTTAATTTGAGATAAACTTTAATTTAAAAAAAAAAAAATAATTAGAATACATAAAAGTTATTAGAGTTATATTCTAATGTGAATCTGTGTTATATTGTTAATTTTGTTGTTTCATTTTAGAACTTTAAAAAAAGTGTTGCAGGGATTTTCAAAAGGGAGAAAGGAAAAATAATTACAAGGACATTTTGTTTTAAATACATATTTTCATATAAAAATTGTTGTGATTGGCAAGAGACTGCATTAACTCATTCACGACATGTCAGACTAGTTGGTCTGACAACTGAATTGAGTATTTATGGCATGCTGGACTGAATGGGTGGACAACATTAAAACAATGTAGGTAATCCACTCCCTTAATAATCCTAAACATTCCCAATTACTAGATTTTTCTCCCTTTGATCATATAGCATTGTACAAAAGTTTTGTTATTCAGAGTTTGATCAGAAAATACTAAGCATTAAACACACCAGGAGCTTTGTTTGCTAGAAATATTAGAATTAGTAATGCGAGAAGGAGGAGTTGAATCAAATTTTGGAGATTTCAGACAGTGAAAATAGTATTGATTCTGGTGATATGTACCGGTGAAACAAAAAGTGATGACTGATACCATTAGAAACAATAGACCAGATCAGAATTTAACATTTTTTTTAGTTTTCATGTTTAGTGGAGTACTTCAGTGCTATTACAATAAAATGATGTAGTTTAATCATTGTCACACCTTGAAAGAAGAGATTATTTTATTCAAACTACTTTGTTTGCTGGAATTATTTTTTTTTTGAATCTTTTAAAAATCTGTGGCTGCAGGGAATTATGACATCAGTTAAGGCACATTATGAATGAGTAAGGACTTCTCAGACTTCTTTTATGTTTATGGTTTATATATAGTTTTTTTAAAACCATTAAACTGTATATGTTTTGTTTGTGCTAATATACATGCTACACTGCACCCTGACATACATGTTACAGTGTACCCTAATATCTGACCCAAATTTAGGATAGTTTAGAGCATTGAAACAACAATATTTATTAGCAAGATTCTCTTAAACAAAACTATGTGATTCAGTTAGAACTTAATCTAATATTACTTGATCATAGACAAATAGGAAAATTATAACAAGTAAATCAGTCTTTCCACATGCATTACCTCCACCTATCTATGTTTTAAAAGTTTTTAATATTGAGATGTTGATCACTTAAGTTCAGTCAATTCACACTTGGTCAGATATTAATCTAATTTCTAATCATAACTGTTTGCTGGAATGTTTGTCAATAATTACATATTTACACAAGAAATCTGAAACAGGTTTTAATCTGTTATATTATTATTTATTAAATTAATTAATTATTTTATTTTGAGTATTTTATATATCTGAGAGATGTTAATCTACTGTATGTTAATTTTAAAAAACAAACCATTAAAAAAAATATATATAATTATGCTATCATTTAATTAAGTAATTTATTGATATTTTATTTTATTTTGTTTCTTAATTTAAAAAAGAAAATGCTTTTAATTACTTGCATTTTATTTGTAGTCAGTTTCAAAATAAATACTTCAGTCAGTTTATATAGATTATTTTAAGTTTTTTTGTTTTTTTTTTAAATAAAACTTTTATAAATCACTCTATGACTTAACAAAGAGCAAAGTTATAATTTTATATCTGAAAAATAATGCTAGGTGAGATTCAGATGAAATTATTGGTGGATAAGTAATCATCTAATGGGTTAACAAATTTTGTTTAATAAAATTATATAACATAGTGTATTTAACATAATTGCACTAAAAACAAAACAGATAAACAAAGTATAAATATCAGAAGCTAATACAGTTGGAAGTGACATATTTCTAGTACTGTGTGTTACTAAGTTATCATCGATATTAGTGAAAAGCATTGGTGTGATACATGTGGAATGCCTGATTTCTGAAAGAGGCATACATTGGTTCTGTCTTTAAGCCACAGAAAGCATTTATTTTTTCTTTCTCTTGATACATTTTTTTTTTTGTATGTGTAAATCACTTTTTAAAAAAAAAACATTCATTTTGATACATGCTGTTTTTTTGTTTTAATTTAATCTGAAATTATATTTACAATCACAACAGTGTATATATCTTAATTTTATTTCAAATACAATATTGATGATGCAAAATGCATGATTGACATATATATTTTTTAATGTTTCCCCTGCTCCCACACACTTTGCAGGAGTTAGAAAGATCTTATAAAACTTTATAAATCCATTTACGTTTTCTTCATAATGGTCTTTGATTCTGTCTAATGATATTTGTTCTTGTCAAGTTAAAATAAGAATTGTCACTATACTGATCCATCAGGTTATCAGTATAGGAGTCTTCTAAATTAAAACTCAGAATATAGTATTGGATTTATTTTTTAAGGAAACTAACTAGGATATCAAAACACTGCTTATAGATTTCATGAAGAACTTGCTCAGTTTGTATCTCATTTTTTGTTAATCTATAACTAAACTAGAAAATTTAGAAACAGAACAAGTTTGTGTGGAACTTTGTAGAAAATCTTTATTAAAAACAAAATAATTGCATGAATATTTACTCATTGTGAATGTTTGATATCCTCTATAGATGAAAATAGATTTTACTTCTGAGGGATTCAGAAAGGATTTTCTGCGTTGAAACATTTTAATACTAAGGTAGTCTATGACCTGGAAAATTTTATATTTGTTGAACACTGATATTTGTATCACAAACCACATTTTGCTTTGCTCACATCATGCCATATTTTTTAGTCTATGAATTTTGCTTGAATGGCTGTCAGATGACTAATATTGACATATTGTTAATAATGAATTCTGCATGCCTGTATTTACACTTATTTTGTCATAGATTAAAAAAACACCTCACATTATTTACAATATATTCCCTATATAATACTTGTGAGTCATAATTTTGTGTTCTTTTAATATGTTTATGTTTGATTATGAGAGAATTTTGGTCATTTACACCAATAATTTACATTAAAGGCACTGTCTCCACTAAATTAACTTGTTACAATAGCAGATGGACTTGAAAAAGTAATTGCTTCTAAGAATTACTTCATATTTACATTTTTTAAATTTATTAAACTGTTACTTCCAAAATATTAAAATTTGTTGTCCACTTGTGTTCATGTACCCAAATGACCCTTTGAGACAGGGTGACATATATTTCCTTCTGAAATGAGCATTAACTTTTTGATAACATAATTAGGCCAACATGAGCTATTTTCTAGCTGACACTTGGTATACACTTAAGAAAATTAAAGAAATGTTATTGCTAAATTTATTGACCTTCTTAGTCTTACACATATTTATAACCATATGTTGGAGAGACAGTGCGTGGATAGGGGCTCACTAAATATAGAATAAAGATGGATTTATCTTCTCCTTTGGTAATGTTTCCACTTACATAAATATTGTGAGACAGTGAATGTTTGTTTTTAATGTTGTAAAAGAGAGAAAATGTTTACAGCACCCACATATCCACCAAGTGAGAGAGATGAGTGGTGTCTTCTGGAGAATTATTAATAACATAAATTACGATTCTCATCACTTGTAATTAGTTGTGGATGATTAATATCAATCATAACCATTAACTAGGGTGGCATTTGTATGGGTAGGTTCTGTCTGGGATGAGCACACATTTGTTCATAATTGTTAAACTAATTGTCATGGTGTTGAAATTAGTAAATATGGAAAACAGTTGTTAAAAATTTGTTGAGCTTCGAACCTAACAGGAAACCCTAGATTAAACACCTAAAGAAAATACATTTAAGAATAGACATTTATAAAGCAGTCTTATCTCGCTCACTAATTTTATAACACTATCTAGAACTTGTCTTGCTTTGTCTATCCCTTTTTTCCTTTTGAAATTTTTTTATTAACCTTTTTTTAATTTATATCATTGATTGCATATTGTATTGATTCATCTATTACAATAGTTTCCAATATTGATATGTGGAGATTATACTGTTTACATTGATTATGCATTTTAAGTAACCAGATTTAAAGTTTATCAGTTAATTGAGTGTGTGTTAATATACTTTTGTAAAATCAGTCAGATAGCTCAACAGTATGCAAAGTTTTTGTGTGACTATGGTTGAGTTATTTTGCGATTTAAAAATGGAAATTATGCTAGAAGAAAGACTAAGGTGGATAGAAGGAAAGGTGGTAGTAGGAGGGATGGGCCTCTGCAGACAAAATTAAAAAGTATGTGAAAGACTATGTGGAAAGTGAGAAAAGATTAAAGATTAAAAGAGGAAAGTGACAAAAGGTTAAAGATTGAATGTAATCTTAAACAAGAGATAGCATTGGCCCAGTTAGAAGCTGATGATAAAAGAAACAGAGAGTTTGGCTTAAACCAACTGTAGATACAGGAAGATAACCTAAAGATAAGTGAGATGGAAGCTAAGGTTCAGGAAGTGAACATAAAATTTCATTTTTATTTCACGTTTCACACAAGACAGCTGTGGTCTAAGAGAAATAATCCCCAGTCAAAAAACGCAATTGTAAGAGCGCACTGATGTGCTAACGCGTATATATAAATATGAATGTTTATTTTTTTCACCAAATTTCATTTAGTTTAGGACTGATGTGTGTAGACATAATATATGTGTATCATGTCATGCATTAATATATATATTTAAGGAGGATTTTATATAATGAGTGAATGCAGTTATATTCACAAATGCATGTGCATATAGATATACTTGTTGCTGAGCAAAAGTAGGAAAGTTAGCCAATGCACATTAGAATTTTGTCTGAGTAGTAAAATACATGCAATTATACATCACATGCATCAGCAAGAGAAAATCACAAGACGCATACTTTCTAGAATCCTCAAAGAAAGTATAAAAGGAGGAAACTAAGGGTTAGAGAGAGAGAGAGAGAGTCGAAAAACATCACGACAGCACAAACAACAGAAAGACTTTGAGCCATGCTGCATGACCTCTGCGTGGCATTTAATGCCGGTGACAAAGTTGAATTCTCTCCATAGAACATCAAATGTAATTAGAGTAGGAACATCAAGAATGTAGTGTTTGTTGGAAGAGGTAGGAAGAAGGTTAGAGATTTTGATGAGAACAGGATTTATAAGAACAATATTTTGTGGTGAAACTTTGTATAACAGAAATTAGTGTCATGTCCACTAGAAACTTGGGAATATCTCTTTCCATCCCGATTCATCCGTCGAGCACCAAGTATCGCAAATATTGAGGCAACTTGCTTGTAAATACATTGTGGCAGAGTGAAAAGTTCAATGCTTCAAGACAGCTTATGTGTGCTTCATCATTTGCATACAGTTAAAGACAGACCAGTCATTCAGTCTCTCTGTCTGAGTTTCGTCTTGAAGGTTCTATTCCATGTGTGAAGGAGAGGATAATTCTTGGACCAAACAAGAAGGTGCCACATTCACAGGCATGAGGACACATTCATTCGATGAAAGTAACGTGACTGCTGAAACGTCATTGAATTCCAGCCATCTACACAGAGACCAGATAAATTGGCAGCAGTTGTCACTATTGGCACCAGCCAAAACTACCAGATCCAGCCCATATACAGGAGGTCTAGAACAATGATCCAAGCAGAAATCATCGTTGTGAGCAACGTTACAACTTGCATCACTCCTCTTCGAACATTCACAGTATAAGTGAGTAGTTATAAAGGCAAAAGCGCATTTAGAACATTGTAGAAGATTTAAGAATAAGAACATTTATTCTTACCACCGTCAGTAGAAGATTTAAGAATAAGAACATTTAATCATATTCTTACCAGGGCATATATTGTATATGTAATACGAATTAGAATGTGGTAAATCCACATTTTTGTGTATGAATTGTTTCATGGTGGTGGTGTGATTTACTGCATAGAAATTTTGTAATTACTTTTATTTTTACTTTTTGAATTTCATCTCCCCCTTCCCTAGAGTGTATGACATTGGAAAGGTGTGTGATTGATTTAACCACTGTATGAGAGAGAGGCCCCATTAGGTTAATAAAACCTAATTCATACTTTCTAAAAACTTGTTATTCACAGTTTTTGAGAGGGGCAAAAGAGTTTGTATTTGTATTGTTTCCTTGCATTTGTCCAGTACTCATTACAATCATATTCACACACTCACATGCACAGCCAATAAAACGTTCCTTTGCATGACAGAATACATTCGGGCCCCACCCAACCATCAATGGCGTATCTATCTTGTGTCTTTTGTAACATTTAAAAGACGACGTATTACTGGCGCATCACGAGCTGTCCACTCCTCACAAGAGAGAGATACATCGGAACAGTTAAACGAGACCCCCATGTGACAATACTTCATGTTAGATAGCGCTGAGAATGTACACAAAAGCTAGATAAGCACATCTGTACAACATGAAAACGAAAGTGTGCCATATTGAAGTCGGTATGTGGGTGTTGTTGTTACCTCTGCACTGAAACAAATTGGATGTACCATGGCAAGGGAGGATGAAGTTGTTGAGAAATGGAGTGGGAGCAATTTCCAAATTCAGATCAGATCTAAAGCAAAACGTTTTCATGCTAATCTGATGAAAGCATATAAAGAACACCTCGATAACATGGTCACTACTATTCTAATAGAGGACATTCAACTTCAGAGAAAGAATGTCATGGAATTGTCTGGGCCATATGGTAAACATTTTGTTATTCAGACATCAACCTCTCACATATTTAGCTCACTCAACTAAGGCAAATTGGCATTTGACCAGGTGGTCATTACTACTTAAAAAGTATAGATATACTGTGGAAGTCATCAAACTCACCAACAATGTAGGGGCAGATTATTTGTCCAGAGCAGTAGAAAGGGAAGTGTAAGGGGCCAATTAAAGTTTATTTGTTAAAATGAACGTTTTTATTTCTTGCCTTCAAATGAGTTGTCTGAATGTAATTTTGACAGTTGCTTATATTAGTTATAAAATATTATCACACTTTCTTTTCTTAAAATTATATAGTGTTTAAAAAGATGTTGTAAAATGTTACAAAATTAAATGAAAAGACATTTAATACTTATACATAACACTTCCTCTATCCACTGTTAATTCTTTTGATTGATTGAATGTAGGGGACGACGCTTCCGGCTTCCGCCGATTTCGCTTTTGAAGCTCTCAGTTACGTTGATATTGTTTACCCATCTCCTCAAGGGAAGTAACTCTGCGCAGAGTTAACTTTTTCATATGGGATTTCTACGAATGATTATTATTTCACTGTTAATCTATCAACTTGAAATTATATAGTGTGAGGTTAACTGACAAAAATACCTAGCCGATTCACAACATCCTATTGAAATGATATAGCTGATATTTTCTCATAATTCATTGATTATATTTCTCAACCAAAACAAACTTTAAAAACAAAAGTCTGGGACAAGGCAGAACACTCGTTGACAACAAGAGGAAGACAACTCTTAGATAAGTTGAAATATTGTTTACCGTTCTTCAGATAAGTTTGACACTTGGGAGCATTTTTCAAGAAAGTAAGTAATCTCCATTCTTTGGTGAGCGTGATTATTTTTACTATTAATTATCAAGGCACACTGAAGTTTACTGAAAAATGTGAGAAACACATGAACTATAGTTTTCATTATAACAAAGTCATTATATTTATAGCAGAGTATTTTGTATTATATCCGTATCTTCTATCTTTGCCCGAGTCTCTTGTGTTGATAGTGTCGCCAGGCAAGGATATGCACGTAGGTATTGAATTACTTAAAGAATTAATAGATTAATTTCAAGATGAAATTATAGTTATTTTTCTCAGCTACCGTTAAAAGAAATTATATTTGAGGAGGATTATAAAGATTAGTAGTACTGTAGTAGTACAATTATATATTTTTTCTTTCCAACCTCTTTCTGTTTTATAGTATTCGATAATATAATTGGATTAGATAAATAAATTACGATATTCAAACGTTCCAGAATCGTTATAATGTTTTCGAAGTATTGTTTAGTTATTCTGTTACGTAATAATATTAATTATTTATTATATTAAATTATATATAATTTATTTTAAATTGCTTACCGGCACAGACCCACCGCTCGTACTTTTATCTCAAATTCATTATGGACGCAGACTACCGAAGAGAGAGATCGCGAGTGGTAATTAATGTTTGAACTAAATAGAACAAATGCATGTAGGAGGCAGTAACTGAGTCTAGCTTCACCCCACTGAAATGTTGGCTTGTAATTCGACATGAAGCAAGAATATAAAAAAAAATCTGCTTTAGTAAAAAAACAACAAAACAAATAAAATATTTATATATTTATTTTACTTGTTGCTATTTCATTACAATTGTGCTAGCTTGTTTTGATTCAGTGTGTTTAATTTATAATCATAGAATACTTTTAATTAATTTCAGTTTCAACTTTCATTAGAACTTGAAGTAGACTTATCACCAATAAATATTGATATCGAGTCTGGAAACAGGCACAGATAATCTCTGTAATTAAAGTGTGTAAATTATTGATATCAATTCTGGAAACAGCCACAGTTAATCTCTGTAATCAAAGTGTATAAATTATTGATATTGAGTCTGGAAACAACCAGGGTTAATCTCTGTAATTAAAATGTGTAAATTAATGATTCAGCTTGAAAATGTAACAGCTTAAGCATGCCTTTAAAGGATCTTTAACATGACAGAAGCCATGATTTCATCGTGAGCTAGTTGACATATTTTTTCTTTGCACATCTTTAAAAATTAAACTTCGGATCAATCATGGAAGTGCATCACTGGAAACTTTATCTGGCTATCCTTAGTGGTAAACAGCCAATATTCTGCCTTCCTTACAACATTTCATTTAAAATTTAGACAATTCTATACTGACCCTTAATGAGCACCATTGTTGTATAAATTTCTGTTATTAACACATGCAGCACATAAAAGGTTTGCAGCCATAAACTGTTCTTTCAGTCTGCAGTAGGACAACTATGTTTTCTACTAACCCTAACTTAAAAACTCAACACAAGACACTTGCCTATGACTGATATCTAGACTCTAGAGCAATATATCCTGCCTAAAGTATGTTTTCTCTTGGTTTTCATAATACTTTTAAAATATAATATGTTTGTATTTTATTGAACCTGCATAGAATTGGCAAAATGCATAAAATAATAAAATTATAGTTCATAATTTAAACTGGTTGCATTAATGATTAAAAAAAGTTGTGTTAAATAGCATATACTCAGAAATAATGTGAAATACTGACGTTTTCAAATGAAAGAAAAGTAGTTTATTTTATAAGAATTTATTTACCATAAAAATAGGATTAAGATGAAGAAATCATCTTATATTATTATTATTCTTCATATTATAAGCCTGTTATAATATTATCTTCTCTTCTTTTTTTTTCCTTTCTATATGTAACAGGTTGGATAATGTTTTGCCAAGAAAGTTGTTGGACTTCCCTGAAGGATTGCTGTTCCTGTTACCTGATACTGTGACATTACTATTCATTTGCAATCAGCCTGACATTGTCTTCTGATAGTGAAAATGACACACTCATCTGTGATGAATAATATAATGAAAATGTTTCCCCCACCTCCCCAGTCAACTAGCAACTACTCAGATAATATTTTTGTAAGGACTTTGCCACTTATTGGCCATGTGCATTTGGTTAATGATCAAAATGGTATCATGCAGGTGTCATTTGTATTTGCATATTGGGTTTATGGAACCTTTACTTCTCTCTTCATCATTCTTTTGCCTCAGTATCATGATGGTCGTATACCGTTTTTCATTATTTTGAGTAAGTAGCACTTCTTGATAGTTTCTTCATTGTTCTTAACATTTCTTATTTGTTTGTTCATGAGAAGATGATAAATAGATTAAGCACTAAATTTATTTACTCTTGACAAGGAAGCAGATAGACATATAATTAGGCCTCTCTGCAGCATTATGTATAAAATGTTTAGGAGATTACAAATTTGGGAAAAAGTGTTGATGGAATTGCTTAAAACTACTTTAACAGTAAATTAGCATTTAAAAAAAAGTTTTATCTTCAAATAATGACTTTGTCTCTTGAGCAAGTAAAATCATTATTTCTACATATTTTGAAAGGTATTTTTATCTTAATTTTAAACTGTACATATGTTTACTTTTTTAATTTCAAGAAATTTAAAGTCATAAATAAAATTATATTTCAGAATGCTGATGACTTTTGTATTAAATTGTAGTAATGATAATGATGTAAATAATTAATGAAATTATCAGTTAATTAAATAGCTGTTGAATAGAAATAGCAGGGATAAGGGATGATTGGATGATTGGATTATAAACACATTATACAGACAACTACTAGAAGCATTTTATAACATTGGTAATAGCTATGTTTGAAAGTTTTTTGTTGTAGAAAAGGAGGGATAGTCAATTTATAAAATAGATATTATAGAGACGAATGACAAAATTTACACTTTTGAATGTGTCGTGTCGTTTCATAAAAGCACCGAAAAGAAGCCTATTTTTTAATAGTGAATTTGATTTAGTTTTATAGATATTGTGAGTATTATTATTTATGAATAGTTTTAACACAGTGCTCTATATTTTTCAGGTTTTATGATTGTAAGTTTGATGTGCCTGCTTTCTTTAATCAAGGCGTCCATCACAAACCCTGGGAGGATTCCACTTGTTACTGATGAAGCAATAGGTTAGTTTATCAGGACAACAATAGGCTCTTATGTTAGAACAACAGTAGGTTAGAATGACACAACATACAATTAGTACATTAGGACAACAAGTTGTTTGTTACATTACTACAGTAGGTTAGTATGACAATACATAAAGTTAATGTTACAGAATAACAGTAGGTTGTTATGTTAGGATAACAATAGGTTAGTATGACTGCATAAAGTTAGTATATCAGACTAACAATAGTCTGTTAGGACAACAGGTTAATATGATACTGCAGTAAGTTAGTAAGACAGGATAACAGTAGGCTGTTTAGTTAGAACAACAGTAGGTAGGAATGAAACAACATAAAATTAGCATATCATGACAGCAATAGGCTATTAGGTTAGGACATTAGGTTAGTGTGACCCTACATAAAGTTATTGTGACAAGACACCAGTAAGCTGATGGATCAAGAATAGGTTGGTATGAAAGTACTTAAAATTAATTTGACAACAGTAGGTTAGTATAACACTACCTAAAATTAGTTGACAGGATGACTGCAGGCTGTTATGTAGAACAACAGTAGGTTAGTATGACACTACCTAAAGTTAGTGTGACAGGACAGCAGTAGATTGTAATACAGAGAGACCCTGCTTTATGATGCTTCATTATACATTGTTTCACATTAATGTTCTTTAAAATAATTATGAAAAAATATAAAGAGAAAATTTGAAAACACAAGTGTAAATGAAGCACAAGGCATGGGTACCTTGATAGTGCTTATGTTACTTTCTCCTTGTCTGCCAGAGTGCACATTTTGTGATCTGTGCCTTAATAATTTCCTGTTTTCATTGTCTAACAATAAAGAGTACAGTGGAATCACATCTTTTGGGGGTGGGGGGGTGGGTTAGATTCTAGAAGTCAACACTTAAGGCAAAAATTGCCTATACTCAAAATGACCGAAACTACCAGAATCACATTGTGTGGGTGAGAGGCTATGCTTTGAGAGACACATGGAAACTGAAGTTGACTTAGGGAATAAGTCAGTCTCTTGCCTCCTGCCTCTCCCATACTTCAGGGCATCAGGTGGAATGGTGGGCAGGATCATTTAAAGTGTTAATTCTCTTACTCTCTTTTTACTTTCTTTCTCTCTCTTTCATTCTCTTTCTCTCTCCCTCTCTCTCTTTTTCTCTTTCTCCCTCTCTTTTTTGTTGTTGTTTGGCTGAGCCCTATAGTTGAATTCACATCAGTGAAATTATATGTGATGTGACTCCATGTATCTGTTCTGGCAAGAATGATTCTGTGTTATGATGATGATGATTTATCTGTTGGTTATTTAGCAAGTTATAAAGCTTATTGCCTGACCTTTAAATTTTCTTTTTAATTCTAAATTAAGTGAAGTACCTACTATCTAGTAGTTTTGCTTAAGACTATTTTGAAAATATTTAAACCTTTTTGTTCTTGTTTGTCAATCACCTTGTGTTTTTCATAGGAAGGAGTAATCAGCAGCTAAATATTCTAAACTTAATCTGGTTAATCATTGAGGGTGAAGTTTTATAATAAATAATTGTGTTTTGCATTTGGCTTTAACTTTATTAATTTGTGAAAAGTTCGGCACAATTTAAGTTGAATATGTATTGGTGCCACACTGTCTCAATTCTTTTTTTTTTAAAGTAAGGTAATCTGATGATAATCACTGACTATTATTTGTTTAAAATATATATTACATTTTATTTACAATTTTAACACATTTTCCCCTGGTTACTTCTTTCATTAGTGATGAAAATAATAAACTGAAAACATAAAATACTACACATTTACTTGATATGTTCCAAATTGTTTCAATAAAAGATTTCTTTTGTTACAGTGATGCTAAAATATTTGCTAAGATATTAATAGGGTGTACTAGTTCTTTTGTGTGGTTATGGATTATCAGTAATGGTTAGCATTTTATATATGTTAAATTTTCAAATTAATGAATAAAAGAAAAAAGTTCTATAATTTTTATAATGTAGACACGTCAGACTGGAACCTGTGCAAGGTGTGTAATTGTAAGCGACCAAATCGTGCTCATCATTGTCGACGATGCCGCCAATGTGTTATGCGCATGGATCATCATTGTCCTTGGTAAGTTTTGGATATATATATATGTAGGTTGAACCTTAATCTGTGTGCAAATAAACTGAAATAATTGTTGAAAGAGTATTAGCACTTAAAGAACCTTACTTGATGATGGAGTTAAGCTAGCATTAATCATATCTTTCCTATGAAGTGAGTGAGACAGCTAAGATTCTCAATTAAATGCAGCAAAATAATTTTTGGCAAATCTTTAAGAATATAATAATAATGTTAAGGCTGAATTTAAAAAGAAAAATATTTGCCCTGATAAACCCTAAGACTATATATGTGAAATTTGATGTTTCATTTTATACTGATGAGTCAGATTTTAATAGTTTTAATGATTTCCATTTACATGCAATCTGCAGCTTACATAAGGATACGTTTCTGGAGATTTTATATAAGCTGAGTTTTATCCAAGTGAAATTTTACAGTACATGTGTATAATAAATACAGTCTAGTGCACATCTGAAATAAATTGCATTTTATTGCTGTTAACTAGTAATGAAATTAATAATTCCATTTTCAAGTAAACCAAAATATAAACTTTGTGGCTACATTGTCAGCACACTGATATCATTTTAAACTAAAGCACAAAGTTGGATCAAGAACATTTCTGGCCAGAGTGTCATTGAAATGAAAAAGTGTGTTGGATATTTAAAAAAAAATTTAAATCAATACAGAAATGTAACAGAATGACACAGTGACTGGATATGATTATTTAAAATCATGATGAATGAATTGAAGATAGTTGAATGCATTTCAGAATTTTAAATTATATTTTTATGTCATTATTTTAAAACAACAAAGGGAGGGTGATGGTGTGTGTGCGTATTAAAGATTGCTGATTTTTGTCTTTTGTACTAAATTGATAACCCTTACTGGCTTTAACACCCCTTCACCACCTACTACTTTTCCAATGTTTATTGTAGTTGAGTGTTTTTATTGTTGCTTCTTTTGATTTTTTTGTGTCTGTGTTATTTTCTCCCTGCTTAAGTCTGTCCCATTTAAAGAAAATGATTTATTTTAAAATGTGTTTTCAAAAATCTTTTACACAATTTTCTTCCCTGGTTTGAATCACGTACATTGTGAATGAACAGCATTGTGATGGCACCATTAATTTTTTGACTTTTTTATTATTTACTTCTTTCTGGTTAGGATTAGGGTCATATCATTAACATAGCTGTTGTTATAGTTTGAAAGCAGTGCCCACATTGTCTTTTTCTAACAATTTCCATTAACAGTGGAAATGGAACATCAGGTTATTTTGGGGGAGCACCCACAGAAAATAATGTTTAGTTCACCAAATTTATTTTTTAAAATGTCATTTTCCTTTTAAATTTAGTAGGGGAAATTTCAACCTCATATGCCACTCTCATATCTTTTCATGACCATAGCATTGCAAATGTCATATTCTGGGGCAGGAATTGACACACACACACACACACACACACACACACGCACACACGCACACGCTACCTGCTATAATTCCTAATGCAGACTACTAACTGTAACCTTACTACTACTAATAAACATCTGTGTAACATGCCTCTTCAGGTAGGAAAATGTCATTTTACTTTACAAGTATTAAGTTAGTAAATCTGCATTCTCTCATTAATGTTTATCTTAAACTGGACTCCTTCATACACTCAGACTTTCTAAAGAATCCATTTAAGATGAGGTAAAATTACATTGAAAATTAATAAGTATTATCAAAATATCATGTTTAACAAATGTTTAATAAGAATTTGACTATTGCAATAATTGGTTCCATACAGAATAAATATATGATACGTACAAAGCCAGATTGTCACAACATTTTATCAGTATTACTATTATGCACACTTCATTGTTTATATATGTTGTCATGGAAGAGGGACTTTTCTTTTCCCTGTCCACAGAATAGAACTGTACAGTAATGGTGGACTTGATCTATGCACCATGTCATAATATTTGTTGTGCCTGACTAACCAAACTTTCCTAAATCAACTGTCCTGTGATGGTGGGCTTGATCTGTACTCCATGTGATCATAATACTCATTGCCCCTGGCTAACCAAAATTGCTTAAATCAACTGTCCAGTGATGCATGCAATTTATAACAGTGATACATCCCTGGTTCCATATTTATATATCATTTACTTGTGACATCAGTTTATGTCAGAACTATGATAAGAAGCCAGCTCCAGTTTTATTGACATACACATTAGTAAGCTTTCCTTGTTTCATCTGCCAATAAACTTTGCTGTCTGGCTTTTTTGAAGCAAGAGAGAGCTATTTTGCCTTATTTTCTCTACATTAATCTTCACATTGACCAGACACTAATTCTAGATATGTTACTATAAATGCTATGAATTATTTTCTGTTTCACATTGTTTTATTAAAGTTCTGTTTCATCTGCTAAATGACCTTTACCTCTGATTGGCATTGTTCTATTTGTATGGTCAGTGGAATCATTATCCATTCAATAACTCTGAATCTTAATCCCTGCCTTATACTAACATATAACTGACCTGTGTATGTGTAAGAATCAATTTTATTATAATAAGAAATATAATTTATGTTAATAATGCAGTTTATAACAAGTAGTCATTAATAGGACAGTTCAGTACAAATGAAAATGCATGGGCATGTGCGTGCATGCATGCGTGCGTGTGTGTGAGAGAGAGTGTTTGTGTGTAAGTATTTTTTTAAACTTTAAAATCATTAATCCCTCAAATTTTGCAGGATCAACAACTGTGTGGGTGAACAGAACCACTTTGCATTTTTGCTCTTGCTTCTGTATGCTTTTTTGTTAAGTGCCTATGCTCTTGGCCTCACCGTTTTTCATTTCTGGATCTGGCCCAAGTGTACCTCCTGTGACAAGGTTGGCAACTTTGTGATTTACCTGTGTTTATTTGCAGACTTGAGCATTTCACACCAAGCATAGTTTGTTTAGTCTGAATGCGTTAGTTTGGAGAGGTAGAAGAGGATACAGTTAAATTGTTCACATGGGAATTAATTGAGAGGCATGCCTCACATAGTCTTTATCCATGATTTTATGATTTTAGATGGAGTAAAAAATATACATATCTCAAATGTCTGTATATGCCAGTTTAATGGTGACTGCATTTATGAGTTTCTGGCTTCCTTTTGAAGTAGACAAGTCTGAATTCTAATGCATTTATCTCATGTGCTCTTATTTGAATAGTCTCTTTAAAGTTTTTTGAGTTAGCTAGGGGTAGAAATGCCCAAACTTTGATACATATAACTCGTATACTCATAGTGTTGTAATCTACCTTTTAAGATTTCTTGATTTGGATATTGGGGTGGAAAATGTCACAGTTTTATACGTATATCCTATGTTCCTTTAGTCTACTTTTAAGATTTCATGATCTGGATTGGAGTGGAAAATCCCAAACATTCATACATATATCCATTTACTAAGTGTATAATAGCCTACCTTTACGATTCCTTAATCTGGGTTGGAGTGGAAAATCCAAACTTTACTACACATATCCCATATGCCCCATAGTGGACTATTTACAAAGTCATGAATGGATATGTTTATAAATAAAAAATATGAGATTTTTATGACAAATAACACATGGGCGATGTTTCTTTTGCAGACTGAATGCATGTTTTCTGTCACAATTATGAAAATAACTCTAATGTATATTGTTGCAGGAAGCTTTTTACATCAAGCACAGCATTTGGTTCATTTACCTTCTGGTACTTCTTGCTGTAAACATGTCCGCACTTATGTTTGTACAGCTCATGAATCAACACCTCAATTTGCTGCTTGTGAGTTTTGTCTTTTGTCATATATTCTCTTCATAAAGTCAGTTTCATTATTTTTACAATAAAAAGTAGAATTTCATTCTTTCACATTATAAATTTAATATAAATTTAAGCTTATTTCTTACTCTTATAATATCAGTGAAAAATGTATGTAAACACAGTAGCATTTTTGAAAGTAACTTTTGCATTGTGTTCATATACTATGAATGTAACATGCTTGGCTGGTATTGACATTGTAAATCATAATTATAATGGTGGACTGGTGTCTGTAGTAAAAAGACCATTGGTGCATGATAGGGTTAGGGATAGGGATAGGGTTAGGATTAGGGGTTAGGGTTAGAGTTAGGGACAGAATGCATCATCGCGCTTTTGTCCATCGCATTTTTGTCGGTGTGCATTTGTTGGGGCGTGCATATGTCGGTGAACCAAAAACTCTACCTATAGTAGATAATAGATGATATGAGGTGTGAAACCTGACCATCAACCATTGGCCTTTTATCTCTTTTTTCTTTAAAAGCGTATATTTTCACTTTAATGGAAATGACTTGCCTTGTGATTTTCTTTTTTAACTCTGGTGGAGTGGGTGGTTGTTTGGGTGTACTTATCTTGAGGTAATTCTGTAGTAATCTTGTAGATTTCCAGCAGCCTGTGTTGTATTAGTGATATAAAACTGAGGCTGTGTCTTCATTCTGAGTTGTAATGTATTTGTTTCTTTTCTTGGCTCAGTACACTTTGCCAGAAAAATATGTATTGGTGGAGGTGGCAAATTTGTTTGTATCAAACCACTCACAGAATTCTTCCCCAAATAGAAAAATACAGCATATGTGCTTGAAGCTCATAATTCTAACTGCTCATAACCAAACAAATTAAAAAAATATTTATTACAGTAAAAATAAGCCAGTAATTTAAATCTTATCCATATTCATATATTTAATATTATTAAACATATTATTAACATACAGAAATGTCTGTCATATATAAAAGAAAATATATCAATATATATACTGTAAAATCAAATGACAAAAGTATTGGGATCACAGTGAACAAATTTTGTCTTGAAGTAGCAGTCTACAAAAGCAGTGCAAACAAACTACAGTGAACCTTAATATATATATAGAATTTTCAGGAGCAGATTCTAAAATCACAACAGTTCATATTCTGATCCAAGCAGGAAATCAAATTAACAACAGCTATCAAAAAATTATGTAAGAAATAACTTATGTTCTCTCATTTCAACCACATAGATTTCACTGTCAAAGCCTTCCCGAGCGACTAAAATATTTTCTGTTGATTTTTTCCCATGCACTTTTAATTCCGACTTTAATTTATTTGACAAAAACAATTCACAAAGTTAGAAGCAAGCCTCTCAATACCACTGACGATCTCTTTGTCTCCCTTTTCCCTCAATGACTGGTGACAATGTTCACTTGAGAGTTTAGATTTTATATTTGTTTGTGTCCTTTTCAAATACTCTATGCTGTTCTTGATCTTAACTTTTTCATCAAATCCTCAGTAATTTGATGCATATCATATTCAGTATATTTCTTATCTTGAATATTATCTTGTTTCAGGACAGAACCAGTTTAGAAATTATGCAAACACCTCCAGACCCTAACAAGTGAGTTAACTCTCTTTGTCTCTTATGGGTGCATGTACTGTTTGTGTAATTTGCCACTAGAACACTTAATCATATATGATTAATACTTATACTTTTGTATAATCAAATAAAAAATAATATTTGACTTATTTAACTACAGTAATAAAATATAAATCAACTATGACATATTCTTAATGAAACTTATGATACGAAATGTAGATTTTACCTAAACAGATACATTAATAAGTTATAAATCCATTATTCAAGACATTATTCATATAAATAATTTTAAAAATAAAAATGAAGAAAAACTGCACTTACCCGGGGATAGTTTTTTTTGCAGAATTTGCTGAAGCATTTTCATTTTATGAATTTTGAATAAAGAATGCTATTTACAAAAAATCAAATTCTTAATTGTATATTTTTTTTTTAAAACACGGATAATTGCTTGTTTACATGCACATACAAACACACAGTACACATACACTGATTATGTCTATATTATCATATTTGTCTTATGTTTTAATTTTATACATATAAAGTTGGAAATGTCTGTCATATATAAAGTAATGCAAATGTCTGTCATACAGAAAGTAATGCAAATATCCTTCAGACTCATAGGCCCCGTTAAATCCATTTAATGTTTCATGCAGTATCAGTATCCAATTTTGTGTTAGGATCTTTTATCCATGGTGTCCCTTATCAGGTTAAAATTAGAATTTCCATGGTATAGGGTTAGATAGAATTGTTGTAGACCTAAAAAAAAAAAATCATTGATTTTAGCAATATTATTTTCAAGTTTTATTGGATTTTTCTGAGAGACCTCAATATCCATTTTTTAGGCCTAGTGAGGAGCTTAATTTATACTTCATTATCTTTTCGTTGAATTGAATGAATTCTTTTGGAAATTTTTATCTCTTTCTTTTGTTTGCATGCATAGCATTTATCAGTAGAGATAAGTTTTGCATGAGACTTTTGGTATTGAATGTCCAATTATTTGCTTATTGTTCTCTGTGTCACAAGGCCACTTACTCACTGTATCAGATGCTCTGGTCAGTTTGAAAATAAATGATGTTGCTCTAAAGTCCAGAATTTGATACTGCATATATATGTTATTTAAACATTTTAAGTAAATTTTTATTAAAATCTTTATGTACTTGTATTGAAAAAAGATTTTCTTAAGCGTTGATGAGAATGTGCGAATACTTGTAACTTTTATCTGTGACTAATCTTATTTAATAATTTAATATCAGTATATAATACTGATAATATTTAATATATAATTTTTTTCATTGTAATGTACTAATTTACTAAAAACCTTCCATTGTATCTCATTGACTTTGTATTATTCGGATTGATCAGTAATTTGTTCTGGTTTGTCAAATGACACCAATCTTTAACACATAACTTTTAATCTTTATTATTTATGATTTACACAAAACCTTTAATCTTTATTATTTATGATTCAGACTAAAAGTTGTATCCCATAATGGTTTATTTTATTCTGGTCATGCCAAACAGCATACATCTTTCAGAAAGAACTTTTTCAGTTTTACTGATTATGAATCAAACAAAGAGTTGTAACATCCTAATTATTTATTTAATTCTGGCCCAATCAAATAACTACTACAAACATAAACAACAATTCATCTTTTCACAAACAACTTTCATGTTTACTGATTATGACACAGGCAAAGTGCTGCAGTCCTACTGATTTATAGATATTGCAGAAATGTAATTTTGATGTTGAAAACTTTTTCCTTTTGATATTTTTTCAACAGAGAAAAACTGTTTGGCTTGCTGAAGTATATAACTGTGTTAAATTAGATTACATTGAATTAGCCGTCTTTGGAAGTGTTTTTGAAATTTTAATACCCCAACATGTTTAGGAATAGATTATTTTTAATTAATTGCTTATACTCTAATAATAATAATTGTGCAGGTTTTGATAATAATATCTCAGTATCTGCAGGACATTTGGAGATATTGGCTCATTCTGTAATGGCTCATACTCTGGGCAAGTGTACCATTTTGCGACATGAAGCACAAAAAATAAAGTGGCTTAAATCTAATTATTTTACATGTTAAAGTCTACAACAGGGCCTAATCCTTACATAAATCATAAGAAAAGATAAATTGATAAATTGTTGATTTTATAGGAGTTTGAAATAAGTAAAAAGCATGTGTTTCTGTTGAAAAGGTTGAGATGTATTTTACCAGAAAAAAATATTTTAAAATAAGCAATATAATTATCACATTACAACAAATATATTTTTATTATTAACCTAAATTATTCACTTAGTCTGGATACATATTTGTTTAAAATAGGATATAAAACTTGGAAACCCCCTATTTGTTCGTCTTTCAATGACAAAATTATCAACCATCATAAAATAAACTGTTTTCCTCACCTAAACATAAAATGGGCTAAGTTATTATACTGCAAAGATAATATTAAGTAATAAGCAAAGTTTCTTTTTAAATATAATTAAAATATATATATAATAAGCCTAATTGTGATGTTTATATTCATGAAAATAATACACAGATTTTTCTACCCTTACTAGCTCAGATTTAAAACATACACACAGCTTTGTAAAACTTTAAATGCAAAAGAAACCACATGGATATGTACATTAATATGTAAGCTATTTACAATGTTAATCAATTTAATCAGAATTTATCAAGATTATCTTAGCTGTTTTGAAGCGTTAATGATTCCAAAAATCTTCCTGCCATTCCTGTTATCAATGTGAACTTAATGGAAACAAAAGTTATTTTTCTTATTATTTTGGTACTTAAACTCATCACACCAAGACAAACAGACATGAGAGTTATCTTTCTGGAGTATGGTGCCTTTGAAAAATGTAAGAAGTAGTTCATGATATCATCATTATTTTATATTTACAAATATATGAAGTTCTTTGTCATGTGTTAGAAATGAAGTCAGATTAGTTTTCTAAAGCTGAATATTTCTGAATTTAATGAATGAATTTTAAAAAAAACATTAGCATTTGAGTATTTTGATTACATAGTTTGTTTAAATAGCACAAGACATTTATGTATGACATGTCAATTTTCAGTAAAAGAATAAAAGTTTTTGATCTGATTTATGTGGAAACTAAGTGTGGCAAAAAATGTGCCTTTTTAAAATATATTATTTCTTTACAAAATTGATCTTTTACAGATAAAAGAAATATTAAATGTTGCTATAAGGTATTATCACTTCTAAGAAAACCTTGATACGGTATGTTTGTTGGATTATTTATAACAATGAAAATTTACAAATGGAAGAGGAAATAAAATGAGTACACTCAAATGATCATCAGATTCCATTTTCATGTCACTTTCACAATAATCATGATCTAAATCTAATTCATTCCCCTCCGAACCATTGAGCACAAGTTTCAACAACTTGTTCCACTGTTAGCCTTTTAGAACTGCCATCTCAGCATGTTTTTCATCATGAAAAGGATTTTAAAATTGCAAAGTGAATTAAATTTATGGGCACTGCTGACTCAGCATGCTTTTCATCATGAAAAGGATTTTAAAATTGCAAAGTGAATTAAATTTACGGGCACTGCCATCTCAGCATGCTTTTCATCATGAAAAGAATTTTAAAATTGCAAAGTGAATTAAATTTATGGGTGCTGACATTAAAGTGACTTACCACGAGACATGTTGTAATCATGACATCAATATTTTTGTTATACATTTGCATGTCTAGACTGCCAATCTAAAGCAAGGTTTGTGAGACCTAAATATTGGTTGCTCAGGGGAATGGATTGTTTATACACAGACTGAAAAAGTGGGATCTTGGGTTCAGAGAGTTAAGTAAAAATGTTCTAGACAGATTTTCATTGGATTTCTGCTGTTCTGTATCTTAGTGTCCTAGAATCAAGATAGGCTATAAAAACATCATGAGAAGCAAATGATAGCAAATGGGAAATAAATAAGGACAGTATATTACATAGAAGTTTGGAAATAAATAGGACATTTTAACAGTAGAATTGTGAGATGCAGTCACATTATAGCAGATAGACCTGTGGACAATATAGCATTCTCTGAAACTTATATATATATATATATAAACAATTAAGAACAGTAAAACAAATGACAGAGAAGTAAATGACAGCTTAGCCCATAGGTGTGTGTAAAAGTGGCGGACGGGTTGGAACAGAGGAAAAAATAGCAAAAGATTTGTGGGGGGAAATAAATAAGAGCAACACATACATTTAGTCAAATTATATATGCCTTGTTTTTGTACATGTTTACCTTAAATTTACCTGTAACTTAAATATTTACCTTAATATCTGTAGTGTGTTTTTTGTGCATGAATGTGTGGTGTGCAATTGAATATTAAGTTAACATTAGTGGATGTCATGGAAAATGCCATATTGCATCTTTGTGTCAATCATTGTAAATATTACAATAGGGTGTATTTTTTTCTTTTTAAAAGTTAGCTACTATTATTATTAGAGAATAAAAGCAGTAGTGTTTAGGTCTTAGGCATATCGTACATGGGAAAGGGGCTCAGAAGGAACATTTGATAGAGGTATGTAGGTGCCCAAATTTAGGACATTTGTTGTTGTGGGTGGCATTTGTGGCAATCACACTAATCATTGCACTTGCCATTTTGACTTGTCAGGTAAAACTCTGCATATTAGGCAAACTGTCATCTTCCATACAAAGAACAGTATGGGGATCTCTCTCTCCTGGAAGGGCTTTGGATGTACTGTGGGGGGAGTTGGGGGGGGGGGCAGGATTCAGTCTTAAACCTGTGGGACCAGCCAGGGAGGGTCTTGGTGTGGTCAGGTCTATGCTATTGTCATCTTCATTGTTGTTGTTGCGTATTTGTGCTCTTGCAAACTGTAATATTGAGACTGGTGACATGTGGTTTCACGTGTAACATTATCTTGTGTTTGTGCATTAATGATACCTTTTGGAGTCCTCACTTTTAGTGCACTTTCTTGCTGGCAGCATCAAAATACTGCCATGTTTGTGACAAGGACTTATCCTTTGCTGGTAATGTTGAGAGTCTGACCATTTTACCTCTGTTTTGAACTTTAATAATTTGGAGGCTCTTGCTTTGTGCCATGTTTTCTCACTTGGTGTGATATTCTACTGCTATATGTATTATATATGAAAAACTTTGTTATATTTTAGTCACCAATGCAGTAGTAGTGTGATAACAGGGTAAGCCAAAGTATTGACATTATGATTAATTTGAACTGTCTGCTTTAATAATGAATATTTTTATTTATTAGAATTTCTTTATGTTGGTGTGGAATATTCTTAATATTGGTTTTTTTTATTACAGTGGGGTGGAGTTATAATTTAATTTGCTGTTAAACATGTTGCCATCTGACTGTTAAAAATTAACATTTTCCCCTGGGTTAGAAAAGCCTTTTTGAAGATAGTGAGTAGGTTTCTTGTTGTCATCCCCATTGTTAGTAATTAGTTAATTTCTATCCTCATTCTGCTGTGTGTGTGTGTGTGTGTGTGTGTGTGTGTGCATGTTAAGCATAATTTAGCTTACTTAGCTTAGCACATATCTCCCCAATTGCTACATAAGTACCCCCACCAACAGATTACTGCATGTCAATAAATGACCTGATTGTGGATAGTGACTGCTAATTATAAAACTAATGGTACTTGATTTCTGTTTCCCAATGTGACTTCACTCATGGGTTAGTTTTCTAAGAGATAAAAATGTACTTTTATTGAACCATGATACATTTTAAATTTTGCTTATAACCAGACATGTTTGTCAGAAATAGCTTTTCAAAATAGGTAGCACTAAAGCTTTTCTCAGTATTTCAAAATCAAAGTTTTTAAAAAAGTGACATTTCTTCAACAACAAAAAAATTTTGTCCTTATTTAATTGTGTGTGCGTTTTTAAAATTTTAATGTTTTTATTTACTTGACATCATTTTTCTAATGTAAATATTTTGTTTATTCAAAACCACCACTCTCTATAGTTTTAAAATTCATTTCAATGGATCATGGCATTTTGACTTACATTTTCATTTAATCTTGTGAGTGGTAAATATAGCAGCATTTGTATGCAAAACTTTTATTAGATATATTTTTAATAAGAAGTTTTTAGTTTAACTGCATTAAGAAATATAGTCCACATTGTTGAATTTATTTCAAAATCAGTATTTGACAATTTAAAAAAAATCCTCTGCTTTGACTGCTTGTTTCCATAACAGCAGGATTAATACCAGTTAAGCACTAGTAAGTAAGAAACATTAATCAGACATTTTAATTCAGAGTTTTTTGACTTAAACAAATATGAGGTGAGCTGTACTGCCATGAGTCTAGATTCAGTCATGACACTAATGCCCACCCAACTGATGTGATGAGATATCTTTTGTATATTCACAGTGTTTATTTGTATTATTGCCAAAATGAAAGTAGCAGTTACAAGCAACAGATGTTGCTTTTGTTTTCTTTTCCCTCTTATCTAGGTAAGATTACCTGATGACTCATTTACAGAAACCTCACCTGCATTTGTATTAAAGCTGAAGAAGTTGATATAAAATCAGTCTTGTCTACTTATCTGTCTCATTGTATCTACCCATCTGTTTCTCCACCCATCCCTCTCAGAGTTAGTTAAACTTGTTAAGCATGAGAACTGCAAATGATAATTAATTGTCAGAACTTTGTGACTGCCTACTAAAAATAGTTTAGGTGACCATAAGTAATTACAAATGATAATTGTCAGAACTTTATGACTGCCTACTAAAAATAGTTTAGGTGAGCAAAAGTAACTACAAACTGTATTTTTGGTTACATTTAATAATACTTTAAAAAAAAAAAAATGACTGCACTGACATTTCAGAAAAGATTTATGTGGTTCAAAGCCAACAGTTTGGCCATGAGAATATATGAAATATGATTCAGACTGTTTCATTATTGTAAAAAAAATGAAAATCCCCACTCCCTTCAGAAGAAATGCACACACACATACACACACACGCACGTGCACATACATGCAAACGCACACATAAATGCATAAAATAAATTTGATAATTTTTATTACCACTTCATTGTAATTACAGTCTCAAAGCAGTTTATAGATGGGGTGCAGTTCAGTAATCCTGAGATAGAGAGTGGGTTGATGAAAAATACTCCTACTTTAATCAGGATGGATTCAAGCCCCAATCACCTGCATAAAAGACCAGCACCCAGGCCTCGCATCCATCCAGCGCTCCTAAACAAAACTAATTTCACTATTAAAAAAAAAAAGAGAGAATCTTCCCATGATTTTGCACATTCTCAGGATGATAAGGAGTATTCTATACTAATTATCTTCCCCCTTTGCCTAAAAAAACAACTGAAATTTCAGTTTTCCATTGTTTATCATTACAATTTAGCCTGAACTCACCTGCAAAGCAAAAATGAGAATTATATTTTTGTTATTTAATTCTTAATCAGCCCACCCAGAATTCCTACTTCTTTCTTACATTGCAGAGTTCCATTTCTAGCTTTATGCAGTTATTGCTTAGCTGGAATTTTCAGTCCTAAGTTTCAATCCTAGTCATATTGTTTACCTGGAATTTTCAGTCCTAGTCATATTGTTTATCTGGAATTTTCAATCCTAGTTGTATTGTTTACCTGGAATTTTCAGTCCTATTAATATTGTTTACCTGGAATTTTCAGTCCTATTCATATTGTTTACCTGGAATTTTCAGTCCTAGTCATATTGTTTATCTGGAATTTTCAGTCCTAGTTATGTTGTTTACCTGGAATTTTCAATCCTAGTCATTGTTTACCTGGAATTTTCTGTCTTAGTCATAGTGTTTATCTGGAATTTTCAGTTCTAGTTATATTGTTTACCTGGAATTATTGGCAGTGTATGTCTATTACTAAATTTGAATCTCACCATGAATTATGTCCTCATGCAAAATATATGATCATTAATGTCTGCTGGGTATTGTCTTATAAAATTATACTTTTCATGTTTTTTAAAAATTTCTTTTAAAGTATTATTAATAATAAGCACTACATTTGATGTTGCTCTGATTCTGAAAGATTCTGAAAAAAAGGAGCTAAAATAAATTAATTAAAAAAGTACCGAGGGCGAGAGCACCAAAATCCACAATCATTTGAGCTTTGTCAGTGATCATATTTGAAATGTTTTTGCCTCAATCACAGTTTTAGCTGAATTTGGGCATATTGCTTTTAAACAAATGTCCTTCAAAGCTGTAAATTTTATGTAATTGTGTACAAAACTATTGAAATGTTTAAAGACATTTTTACCTATGTAAGGCTAACTTGAAATTTCTTTTACAGGAGAACATGTTAATTATCTGTGTAATGCTAAGCTGAAATTTGTTTTGCAGGATAACAGTAAACTGTCTGTGTGTAAGGCTATGTAGAAATTTATTTAGCAAGAAAGCATATTAACAATCTATGTAAGACCAAGTTGCAATTTGTTTAGCAAGATAACAAGTTAACAATCTGTAAAGGGCTAGGCTGAAATTTGTTTTGTGCTATGTAGACATAAGTTGAAATTTGTTTTGCACTATGTAGGCATAAGTTGAAATTTGTTTTGTGTTATGTAGGGCTAGGCTGAAATTTGTTTTGTGCTATGTAGAGCTAGGCTGAAATTTGTTTTGTGCTGTGTAGCGCTAGGTTGAAATTTATTTTGTGCTATGTAGGGCTAAGCTGAAATTTGTTTTGTGCTATGTAGGCATAAGTTGAAATTTGTTTTGCTCTATGTAGGCGTAAGTTGAAATTTGTTTTGTGTTATGTAGGGCTAGGCTGAAATTTGTTTTGTGCTATGTAGAGCTAGGCTGAAATTTGTTTTGTGCTGTGTAGTGCTAGGTTGAAATTTATTTTGTGCTATGTAGGGCTAAGCTGAAATTTGTTTTGTGCTATGTAGGCATAAGTTGAAATTTGTTTTGCACTATGTAGGCATAAGTTGGAATTTGTTTTGCACTATGTAGGGATAAATTGAATTTTATTTTTTATTTTTTATTCTATATAGGGCTAAGTTGAAATTTTATTTTTGCAAGATAAGAAGTGAACTTCAGATTAGGTTGTTATTCTAATAAAAATAAATAAATAAAAGTTTAAACACTACTGTTTAAAAATCTGATAAAGCAGGAAATTTGTGTCTGTCTGCTTTATTCACAACAGCTGGGAGAAAACTATAAAATTAAAATGTTGCATGGAGGGATGGTTTACCCATGCTCCCCTCTAGAGGGTATCCCCTTTACCCATGTATATATAAGATGGACTGTTAATATGATGTGTGTCCTTTAAAGAGAGGCCTAGGAAGCTGAAATGCTTTACCCCAGGGATGGTAATGGATTAGTGTCCATTGAGCAAACTAAAAAAATAAATTATTTGTGTTATTTATTTAATATTAATTGCTTTCCACACCTAGGCAATGCAGGATGTTAGTGCTTTTCCTTAAAAATATTAATTACCTGTCAACAGAAGTAGTTATTTTATGGCTCACTTTGAAATATTGATAATTTTTAGCACTGGTCTTGGTCAATTTGGAATACTTGTTTCATGTATCATTGATCTTAAATAAAATTAATTACTTTTTATGATAACGATGATTCATATAACACCGAAGGGGGAAGGTCTGGATCCACCTCCACCCCCCTGGACATACTAAAAATTAAATTATTTTTGCTATTTATTTAATATCAATTGCTTTCTACATCTAGGCAACACTTTTTCTTTAAAAAGTTAAGTACGTCTCAGTAGATTCATTTTGAAATATTCACAAATTTTAGCATTGGTCCTGACAATTTGCAACATTTATTTCATGTACAACTGACCTTAAATAAAATAAATTTATTTTGTGGTAATGACCTTGGCTGATTTGAAGTACTTATTTTATGTAGTTCTGATCCTGAATGAATTGTAACATTTATTTTTTGATCATGGCCTTTCATGACTTTCAAATTTGCTTTTGGATTCATTGCTGATCCTGGCTTAATTTAAATATGTATGTCCTTCTGATTGATTCTTGCTATATTAAATTTTTTCTTTTCAGTTCTAGCCTTGTTTTCTTTTCATTCATATTGTGGCAGAGTAAATTTGCCTATCCCTGTTTCTAAATTTATATAAATTGTTACATGTCAAAGTGCCTTGGGCACTCCTTAAGATGGTACTTTTTGTAAGCGTCAGAGTTAGAAATAAACAACTCAGGTGGAGAATATGCTAGAAATTGCTGATGCAATCCAAACCAGTTCCAACTGGATGAGTAGTTTCTCTGACTAATAGTCTCACACTTGTTCACACCAATTACATCCAATGGGGATGGACCAAAACTTACTTTGTTGAGAAAGTCTATATTCTAATCACTATAAATTTTGACATACTTGAGTTCGGTCATCAAGGTGATCGTTAGCTTATGGTAAGTTACTTGAATGATAAAGAAAGAATGGACTTAGAAATATTTTGTACATGTTTGCTCTTGATCTATGATTTGAATTGGAGAATACTTTATGTAATTGGACCATTATTTGTGTTTACTAATTTGATTATGTTGTACATTATACTTGTGAATTTTGATTGATGTTATATTTCTTATGCTGCCTGTGTATCAGGCTAATGAATATTGTTGCAGGCTTTGTAATCTTTGTAAGAGAGAAAGGAGTTTTAGAGATGAAATATGCCTGAAATTTAGTGCTGCCTTAATTTAATTCTGCAGAGAGGAGCGCACTTTTTTTGTATTTGATGCATTTGATCTGCTTCAGACCACAGTGACTGCTGTACTCTGCTGGATCAGGTTGGTGTGTGTGTCCAACGCTATCATCATATTTATCAGTAAAGGTGTTGCTGTTAGTTGATTCCTGTGAATTCACTTTGAGAGCCAATACAGCGATAATTGAGGTTTGAGTTGGTCTCAAGAATTTACGAAGATTGTTTTGAACATTCCTTGTGGTATGCTGAGTAGTACATATGAAGACTTCAGAGCATTCCTCCTGATGTGCTTGATAGTGCATGCAAACTTTTGGACGATTCTCCAAAGTATGCTTGGAGAGCGCATTGAAGATTCTGGAAATGTTATGTAATGTACCTAGAAAGGGAACATGGGACCATTATCTAAATGAGAAAGACATTGACTTGTTGCAAACCACGTAATTGTGAACATGTTTTAGTGAGAGCAGCCATCATTGAAAAGGTTATGTACATTGATTATAATTATTTCTCTAAAACTCCACTCACATTTCTGGGATGAATTATCCTGTGATAATTATTGAATTGTATTAAGGCATAAGACTGTGAATTATAGAAATTATTTGAATGTGGTTTCGTGGAAATAATTGATGTTAAGCAATCTATTTCATTGTATTTGTCATATGTATGTTTGATTGTTGATTTAATAAATTTATTGACCTTCTTATGCATATTGATAACCTTATGAATATGCATGTTGGAGAAGAAAGTGGGTAATGGGGGCTTGTTAAATATAGATTAAAGATGGATTTGTCTTCTCCTTTAGTAAAAAGATTTCCATCTATGGAAAAATTGTATGACCGTAAATGTTTATCTTTAATGATGTGGAAGAGAAAAAACGTTTACAGTGCCTGTATATCTGCCAAGTTAGAGAGACGAGTGGTGTTTGCTGGAGGATCATTAATAAAAATTAATTAATATTCTCATCACTTGAAATTAGTTTGGATGACTAATTAATTAATAATAACCATATCCATTAAATAAGTGGTGTTGGCTTCACATATATGTGTATATTTGTTGATTTAATAAATTTATTGTTAAATTTATTGACTTTATATTGTTAACCATTTGGAGAGATAGTGGGTGGATGGGGCTTGCTAAATATAGATGAAAAGATGGATTTATCTTTTCCTTTGGTAGGACGTTTTTCACCTTTGGAAATATTGTGTGAAGGTATTTGCTTCCGATTTCATTTATTTTTCTGTCATCCATTGTTTTTTTACATTTCCCAAATGGTTGTTGTACAGTTTGTCTTGACGCTCGATGGTGTAACTGACATCCTTTGAAAGATGTCAGTTTCTTGTCATGATGACCTTCTTTTGGTTTTAATTGACAGTGCTCTAGATCTGTGTTCGATCATTAATTGCGTTTTTATTCAGAATCATCACTTGAACATTTTGCCGCATCTGGCGTCATTACATTACAGTCGATGCAATGTCGACACGTCACTACAAGGACTGTAGCGCGAAATTTAGGCATAAACAGCACTGGATGGGGTAATTAAAATTAAAAAAAAAAAACAATTCGTGAGAGATTTCGATGAAAATACACAGGCACACAGGTATACAAAACAAAAACCCATACACACAGATACTACATTTAACTATACACATTTAGACATCTTTTTAGATGCACGAGAGATTACGATGAAAACATACACGCGGAGAGCAAATACATAAATAGACATCTGTTTATATGCAGGAGAGATTTCGATGAAAAATACACAGACACACAGGTATACAAAACAAAAACGTATATGCAGTAAGATTTCGATGAAAATACACACACGCACGCACACATAAAATAACCCAGTATACCCATTAAATCACAGATTATGTTTTTGTGTAATACGTCAGAAGAGTCATTGTAAATCCAAATTTTGGCTACATGTATTAACTTATATCACATGCATAACATATGTATACTAATGAATTATAACGCATCGGTATTTCTGATTCAGGATTTTGTTCTTTTATATAATAATGAATAAGGACTGAAACTGAGCAATACGGTAAGATTAGCAGAGACAGAATAGAATGGAGAAAACTAGTTGTCATGTAATCAGTGGTGCCCCAACGGTCGACAAGACTAAGGGATAGATATAGATAGAAAAATTAGATAGATAGATAGATAGATAGATAGATAATGAATAATAACTCATCTAGAGGATGTCTCTTGGAGTTCGGATTTTGTCTCAACTGGTCCGAGTTTTGTTGTATATACTAACTACATATAGCATTGCAAATATCTGACCAAGTCCGAACTGGGTCGAGTTGTATTTGTATACTAATTAACTATACCATCGCAAATGTCTGACTTAAATAAAAAATAAGGGCCGAGTTTTGTTGTCTACACTAACTACATATAGATATCTGACCAAGTCCGAGCTGAGCCGAGTTTTACTGTATTATTATACAAAGTTTTGGTTTGTAATACTAACACTAACTATAACATCTCAAATGTCTAACTTAGTCCAAACCGGGCCGAATTATTTCTTGTATACACTAATTGACTTTAACATCGCCAGTGTCTGACGAAGTCCTACCGAGTTTGAGTTTTGCTGTGTTTATTAACTTTGACTAACATTTCAGATGTCTGACATTCCAAAGTGGGCCGAATTTTGCTGTGCGTTCAAAAGATATCCTGCATAACACTCTTGACTATGTCAGAGGTCATGCTTGTTATTCCAGCATTTAGAGCTTTATCTCGCTCTGCTGCTTGCCTTAATCAACTGCATGATTATGTCTGCTTCAAGTAGTTGCACGATACTTACCTGCTTCCCCCCCCCCCACACCTTTCCCTCACCGCGCGCATACATCCTCTCTTTTCAGCCATCCGCACCCCAACCGACTCTTTTGATTACCTATTACCTATCGTCTGTCCCTCGACAGCTGAGCGAAGGCTGCTAATTTTACAGGCGCCCGGCGCCCGTTACCGCTGCCACTTTAAAACTCGCGCCCTACCTACCGCTTCAGCAGAGCTGTTTTAAGTCCGCTCTCCCCCACAGTCTGGGAACGTAAGTGCATGGACCCTTGTTTAGGCTTGAACCTTTGACACTGCAAATCGCTGTTGTTCTTTAGTTTAAATATAATGACAAAAATATCACCACCACCCCTTCCCTTGTTTCTTTGCCATTGTTCATTTTCAGTCTTGTCACCTATCCTTCAACTATTCCACTTTCCTCCTTAACTATCCCACACTCCCCTTCAGTTCTCCCATTCTCTCTTCATCTGTCTCACACTCCCCTCCCACTATGCCACACTCCCTTTTAACTCCTCTACTCTCCCCTCCAACTATCCCACACTCCTGTTCAACTATTCAACACTCATCTTCAATTCTCTTACTCTCCTCTTCAGCTTTCTACCTACTCTCATCTCTTTCACTCTCCCCTTCAGTTCTCCCACATCCCCCCCCCCCCTTAACTGTCCTACAATCCCCTTCAAATGCCCCACACACCCCTTCAACTATCCCACACTCCCAACTCTTCCCTTTAACTTTCTCGCACTCCCCTTCAACTGTCCCCTCTCCCTCCCTCCCCTCTCTTTGTACTTATGGAACAACAGCAACATTATTTTATAATCCTTAAGTTAAAAATAAATCTGTGTAAGTTATGACATAATTTCCACTGTTTATATTTGGAAAACTTGACGATAAGCATCATTTAAGGCACCGCCGTCTCTGTTTGAGCGAGGTTAGGTAACATTCCTTGACACGAAATGGTCCTCTGTGGAACTTTCTGTGTACTCTGTGCATTTTTAGTATTTGTTTGTCTTGATGGGTAGCAATATTTCTTACTTTACACTGCTTTATAATAGCTTGTGTGTGTGTGTGTGTGTGTGTGTGTGTGTGTGTGTTTGTGTGTGTATGTGTTGTGTGTCTATCTGTACCTGCATTGCAATAGTATATAGCATTTTGTGTTTTTGTGAATATACGTGCATGTTGCTTGGCTGTAGCTGAAATGCTTAACATTTTGCTCATTAATGTTCATAGTATCTCTGCTACAAGCACACAACTGGTAATTTAAAGCCTGGAGCTTTTATTTCCGTAACAAACCTCAAACTGTTATTAAGTGTCTAAATTTCATATTATTTCCATTACAAACGCCCGACTTCGGTGATTTAATTTCTCAAGATCAGCGTGTTCAGCGTTTCTCGTGTCTCCTTAAAGGAATGCATGGCTACCTCAGTGCCCAGCGTCCCTTGTGCCTCCTTAAGGAACGCACAACTCCCTCAGTGCATGGCGTGCCCTCCAAAAGGAACGTATAACTACCTCAGTACCCAGCGTGCCCTCCTTAAGGAACGCACAACTACCTCAGTGCCTCCGTAAGGAACACACAACTATCTCAGCGCCCAGCATTCCTCGTGCCTCCGTAAGGAACACACAACTACCTCAGTGCGTAAAGGTTGTAGTGTCTCCATTACAGGCATCCGAGTTTGGTAATTTATAGTCTAAAGTTCTTAACAGCTCCATAACCATCATTGGATAATAATTTTTTGGCATCAAGAATTAATAGTAATTTCCGCTACAAGTATCATACTTTGTAAATTTAGCATCTTTACAATATTTTCATAAAAACAATTGATTTTTGCAACCATAGTATCGAAAGTTTATTAAATATCAGTTGACATGTTAGACTTAGGTAATTTTGAATCCCTAATTTATGACATTTTCTTAGGAAATATTTGACTTTGATTATACCATATGAAACATCCTACTAATTTAATGTGTAAAGTTCATAATATCTCTAAAACAAACATTAGCTTTTGTAATTCAGTATCTACAATTCATAATGTCTTAATTGAATTATTCGACTTTGGTTCTTTATTGTTGAAAGGGTTTAAATATTGTCACGTGTCCAGTTATATTTAACGACCCTGCCACTATATCAGACTCTAAAGTATCAATATTAGATTACTATTTCGCTTCCAGCTGGATGGCCTGACATATCCTTCCACTAATATGCCAGATATTCGGGCTATTATTCAAATGGCATACTATCAGATAAATCAGCTGACGTGCCTAGCTGGTAACGTTATCTTCCCCCTTTTTATCAGTTACAATTATAATATCAATTCTTCTGGCTCCACCCTCATACCAGCTTCCCGGTTGTCATTCACAACAAATTATGCAAATGTGGGTGAAGATAACAAAAGTTAAATTTAATAACAAAATGTGACACATGTGCCACTTTGTTAATGAAGATAATAATTAGTATTAATTCATCTTTCATAACTAATTTCAAGTAATGAGAATATTAATTTAATTTTATTAATGATCCGCCAATAGACACCACTCGTCTCTCACTTGGCGGATATTTTGGCGTTGTAAACATTTTCACAGTTCCACAACATAAAACATTTACAGTCGCATAAGGTTTTCTGTAGGAGGAAAACTTCTTACTAATGAGAAGACAAATCTGACTTTAATTAGGGCTGTCAATTTTTTCTAAAATGCTGCCTGGGTACATGTCCAAATTTTGAATGGATACCCGGGTTCGAAAATTAGCATAATCTCCCTGCAACTCGCGATCTCTACACAAAGCTACTTAAACATTAAGCATCAGCTCTATTTCACACAGTAGCCAAAGGTATGCATCTAGTGACTTACTATTAGTTATGATCTTTATATGTACAACGCAAACTTTTATTTTTAATATTATCAATCATTACATAAACTAAAGTAAACTAAATAAAATGTCAATAACAATAACATATTTAAAAATAGGGCATCAAGTTCAATCGCCCTTCGCTGATAGAATTTCATTGCACAGACTGCATTTCGCTGTGTCACTATCCAATCGCTGTTACTTTAGTAAGTTTTAAGTTCATCATATAAAACATTATATTTTGGTTGCTTTTTTAGTTACAAGTTCGTATCACTTGAAGCGTGATATATTAGTAAAGTTAGAATTTTAAAACTACTTTCGTACGAAACACTGTCTTTCTCCCCAAAGTTATAAAACACAAACAACGACAACACCTGTTGTGTTCAAGGATTTACATTGTGAAAAATTCATCTTGGCTATTGTGTCACATCTTTCAAGTGGTTTCCCGTGGATAGGTTAATATTTTTTATGCATTATCAGTCTGCATATTATCATCTCTCTAATTTGCACCAATCGACACTTTTCCAACTGTATGCTTTTGATTAGGCTTTGTGTGTCAGGCATATTCGTAAGGTTGACTGTTTTATATTCATTGTCTCTTTAATTTTATATACGTCAGAAATGTTCTAATTTGACTGTATTATATTCATCGTCTCTTTAATTTTATGTACATCATAAATGTTCGTAAGGTTGATGTTATGTTCGTCAAGCTTGCCTGTTTACATGCTCCAGTTTCTCTCTCTCTCTGGTTCACAACGGAGTACAATTGCATTTCTCCACCTCCATCCCCATTTCCTCCTCTTCGTTAAATTTTATCTTAGTTCCATTTTCTTTTTGTTTTGTTTTGAGAAACCGCCTTTCCCTGATAGCCAGTCAGACTAGGACTATAGTAATGTTACATTTCTGGTTAATGCTTTCCTTTCTGTTTTCAAGAAGTATATTTAAAGCATTTTTAAAAACATCCATTTCTCTGCAAATCTTAATACATAATTATTTTCAAATTCAAGCAGGTTCAGGTGAAAAAGAACTAAAAGTGTAGTAATAAGTAAATCAGAGTCCCATCTGGGTCACCTTGCGTCCTTTTGACAACGCATCTGGACCTCATTGCGCCCTTTCGACAATGTATCTGGGTCATCATGCATCCTTTCGACAATGCTTCTGGGCCACCTTGCGCCCTTTCGATAATACATATTCAAAACAGTATAGGATTTTGAGAATTACATTTGTATAATTAACATTTAAGGGGAGTGTACTATAAGAGAACTCGTTTGCATGCGTTTGGTTAGTGTTGCTCTCCTTCGTTTAATCTCGCGCTTTGCATGGCTGGCTTCGTTCATAGGCACCGTCTTCCATATAAATCTCTAGGAATGATTAGATTCTTGGACTAGATTTGGTTTTCTTGCAAGCCATGCCTGTTAGCTTGTGTCTATTTTTTAATTCTTCTCCACTCCGGCTGGCGGACTGGCTTAGATTTACTGTTTCTGCAACTCTCTTTATCTCGGTAACATCTTTGTAATTTCTAGACCATGCGTCGATCTCTGGCAGTTTAAAAATAGAGTGAGTGAGGTATTTATTTTATTATTAAGTACAAAACGGATTACATTTACTGATTTGCAGGAAATCTTGCAAGTCATAATTAATATCTGATTGTTCGCGTTCTCTTCTCTCCACCTCCCTTCCCGCTTTCTGAATTCGCAGTGTGTAATGTTTTCGAGTGCTATAGACTTTAGTATTCGCAGTGTGTAGTGTATTTGAATGCTATAGACTTTAGTATTCGCAGTGTGTAGTGTATTTGAATGCTGTAGACTTTAGTATTCGCAGTGTGTAGTGTATTTGAGTGCTATAGACTTTAGTATTCGCAGTGTGTAGTGTATTTGAGTGCTATAGACTTTAGTATTCGCAGTGTGTAGTGTATTTGAGTGCTATAGACTTTAGTATTCGCAGTGTGTAGTGTATTTGAGTGCTATAGATTTTAGTATTCGCAGTGTGCAGTGTATTTGAGTGCTATAGACTTTAGTATTTGCAGTGTTAATGTTTTCGAGTGCTATAGATTTTAGTATTCAGTGACTGTGGTCTTACTTTTGTATGTTGTCTTATGCAGACTTATCTGGCTCAGGCATGAATATCATTATGTCTGTGAAATTAAAGAAAATTGGACTAAAATACTACAAAGAAACTAGTCAGTTAGCATCACCCACTCTCCCCCCCCCCCCAAACACACACATACATGATATTTATTTGTAAGTCAATACTGACCTGAAATTTATTAAACATGAGCCAATCAGAAGAATGTACTTGAGACATGTGCACACATTAAGAAGTCTCATTTTCAGTAAACAAAAGTACATAGAGATAAACACTGATCAAGATCTGAAGTCACCTTTTGCACGTGATTGTAGAGGACAGCAGACGGCCGATCACACAGCAATAACCGCCTCCTTGCGCGAATTAATATCAGTTAAAGGTGTCCTGTCTGCAAATTAAAATGCCCATTTAACATTATGTTCTAACAAATAATTATTGCCAAATAAAAACTGGAAATTGCCCTTTTGAGAAGAAATGCCATTATTTAATTAAAGTTCGAATTATATTCTTAACAGGTCTTTTATATTTCTAAACAGATATGGAGACCGAAGATGCGTGCCCTAGATATTCATCACTCTTTCTTTTCCAGTCTCATGAAAAACTCTTTAAAATATAAATTATTTTAGAATGCTGAAGATATGCTGTTTTAAATTTGATATGATTTTATTCCAATGCGATACTTGCTTTTCATCGAGTGTTTAGTTCAGAAAGGAAAAAAGTATTATCTCCCTTTAGTCTTGACTAAAAATACTATCTCCCTCTAGTCTTGACTTATTATGTATATGACGAGGGTAGAACACAGTAATTTAATTTTGTTCATTTTGTTCATAATAAAGGCCACTGGTTGTAAGCATATATTATTTTCAGATATCAGCTATTTGAACTCGTTTGCGCCGTGGTGACAGTGCCTTAATAATGCAGTTCAAGTTCTGCAGCGTTCGCTTCCGTCGTATGTTTTTGGTTCTAAAGTGATTATTTAAAGTGTCTCTTAAGTACTGAGAACTTGTTTATTTAAAGTGTCTCAAGTACTGAGAACCTTTTTTATTTAAAGTGTCTCTTAAGTACTGAGAACCTGTTTAGAAAATATTTTGAGTACGTTACAAGTCTCAAGACATGTTTCCACCGTATATTTATGGGAATCATGTTCAATGCGTTAAAATTCTCAACATACAACCTTTGGAATCATGTAGTAAGTTACAAGTCTCGAGACACATGCCAACATACAAGTAGTGGAATTATTTATTAAATCACAAATCTCAAGACACATGCCAACATACTGTATCGGAATTATTTAGTAAGTTACAAGTTTCAAGACACATTCCAGCATACAAGTAGTAGAATCATTCAGTAAATTACAAATATTCAGACTCGTGCCAACATACAGTACTGGAATTATTTAGTAAGTTACGAGTTGTTTTTGTTCAAGTGTGGGGGTGGGGGGCCCTTCCAGCTTTCGCGCTGGGAGAAGGGGGTTGGTATGGGGAAGGGAGTGGGGGATTCGGTCTCTTGGCTACATCATCTTTATAGTAGGAATTTTTAAAAGCATCTTGCTGTGTCGATTTGCGTTCGTCTGTTGCAAAAATGTCTGGCCGGCAAAGGCGGACTCTAGCCCGGTATTCCGTGGGCTAAAGTTGTGGTGGATGTTGTTATGGATGTTGATGTGTCGTACAGAGCCCAGGCTAGTAATACACCAAGTCTGTATATAGTGTATACGTGCGCCCCACGATGCCCCCCCCCCTCGCCTCTTCACTGGTGGTGTTGTCGTCATTGTTGTTTTTGACGTTGTCCCCGGTGCCCGTCGAAAATGGGCTCTGGCGGCCATTATAGATGGTCGAGCAGCAGTTGGATCATGTCTGCAACGGGTGTGGTTGAAATATCCCCATTGCGGATACTGCCTCTCATAACACTGCCATTATTGTTGTTGCCGCCGTTGGTGATGATGGTTTTTGCGGCGTTGTTGGGGCCATTGTTGTGGCTGCTGTTGTTGGTACTGTTGTTGTTGCTGTCTTCGTACATGCTGTGGTGGGCGCTGTTTTTTCTTTCCCTCTCGTTTATCGTTGGGATTTGGACTTTTTTGGTGTTGATGAAGTTGAAGGTGTTGTTGTTGTCGTCAGTGGTCTTGGTGGCATCTCTGGTAATGGTAAGAGTGGTGGGGCCTCAAGCACCTTTGCGGTGTGATATCGACTTCAGTCTCACTGTCAGATTTCTTTGTGAAATCTGTTTCTGTCTGCATTATTTTTTTTTCATTTCCTCTTGCTCGTCTGGGTGTTGGCGATTTTGAAGTCTTTCTTTTTTTCCTGTCATCTTTTTCATTTTCAGTTGTTGTCTGTATTTTTTTTCTCCTCTTGGAATGGTTGGAGTCTGGCTTTTCTTTTCTTCTGTCATTGTTGTAAGTGTCTGGGAAAAAGTCACTGTACAAGTCTGCTGATCATGTCCACTGCCTTACAGCCATCAAGATATATGTTTACACCGTTGTTTCACATTCAGTGTATTACCAACAAAATAACAAGAAGAAAAGAAACACAACAAAAACAGAATCAGTCATTTTAAAAGCAGTGTCCCTTCACGATACCATTACTGTTCACTTCAAGACCCACAAATGCTGCAACACGCATCTGCTGTCAAACTCTTAAGGATATATAAGACAGAAATAACATCCAAGATTATGCTAATAGACTTCATTAAAAAGGTAAAAGAAAATGATTAAAGGTGGATAACTTTACCTGTTTAACGCCACTCACTGGATTATTTAATTTTTATTTTTAGAAAAAGAAGAAAAAGCATATTACTGCCACGTGCACAGGAAAGGTAAGTCTATTATGTGGCGCTGCGGTTAAGGCAGCAAGGGATCATTTCTGAAGGAAACATGCAAGGGGAACAACCTCTGATTTTATTGCCGAGTTGAAGTGATGCTTTTATCCCAGCTTGGAGATGGCGATGATGTTAAGCTTGAATTTAGTGACCGTTTCCAATTTTGGTTAATTTTTGCGGACGGGTGAGACGTAATAGTTCGATTTTTTTTCATCTAATAAAGGGAAGTAATAATTCGACTCTGTACACTGGAGTTTTGTGACCGCGTTTTGTATTCATATCCGCGCTTATATTTGCTAATACGTGTTCATCTTGATTTTTCTCTCTTAGCTTTACAAAATAGGGAAATAGAAAAAAAAACATTTCAAGGTATTATATTTTACCTATGCTCAGAATCCTCAGTATGTCTTTTATATTTATATATACAAATAATGAAAGAGTGCCTGTTTTTGTTTGTTGATCTGTTTCAAGACTTGTGTCGTGGGGTGAGACTGGCGAAAAGTTTCACCGATCTAAAGCACTGTTTCCAATTAGGTCCTGATTGGATGAGTCCTGGAGAAGAGCGGAAATAGTTTAGAAACTATTTTACCTACAAGTGTGCCTGCCATATGTGCTGGGTAGGTTTGCTTATCTTGTACTGAGGCTGTTCACATGGCATTCTAAGGCTGGCCATGTTCCCCTTTCTTTGTCCGTGTTTATGCGTGTAAAGGGAGACAGTCACGTTCTTTGCGCTGTTTGTGTATAGGCAGTTATAAATAGGTAGAAACTGTGATATGTATAAAATGTAAAGTTATTAATTTTAATTTTATTTTTTTTCATAAAGAGGAGCGTGATTACAGGTTTTATATAGTTTTATTCTAAAAATAGAATGGAATAACCATCATTAATTAATTTGTTCAATATCATTGAGTGATTCGATTGGTTAAAATATACCGAATAAGATTCGCCTCCATCTTGAGGTAAAATATGCCGTTCGATATGAATTTAGAAGTTTCTAGCTGCGTGAATTAATTGATCAGAAAAAATGTTATGATCAAGTGATTCCTGCATGAAGACCAGACATTGTAGTTCTCAATAAGTCCAGCAGAATAGCAACAGTCATTGATGTCGCTATTCCAAGTGATAAAAACATATCAACAAAAGAAAGAGGAAAAAAATAGAAAAATACCAAGACCTCAGATTAGAAATTCAGTGACTGTGTAAAAGCAGAAGTAGGATATCTGTAGTGATAGGAGCCTTGGGGAACAACACAACTGAGTTGGAAAGCTATCTAACTAAATAAACTCCCTGGAAACCACGGACTTGCCCCACTACTCAAAGCAGCACCCCTAGGAAGTGCCCACATCCTCCGTAAAACCTTGGATCTCCCAGAATCTTGGTAAGATTCCGAGACCTTGCATCACAACCGACTGTCAAACAAAAGTCGTGGTATGAGGCAAAATAGTAACAATTAATAAGAAAGCATAGATGCACCAACCTGAAACGGTCACCGAAACAAAAGGAATCAAATACTGCGAAACTTTCGACACCGAGAGAAAAGGAATCAAATACTGTGGAACTTTCGACACCGAGAGAAAAGGAATCAAATACTGTGGAACTTTCGACACCGAGAGAAAAGGAATCAAATACTGTGGAACTTTCGACACCGAGAGAAAAGGAATCAAATACTGTGGGACTTTCGACACCGAGAGAAAAGGAATCAAATACTGTGGGACTTTTGACACCGAGAGAAAAGGAATCAAATACTGTGGGACTTTTGACACCGAGAGAAAAGGAATCAAATACTGTGGGACTTTTGACACCGAGAGAAAAGGAATCAAATACTGTGGGACTTTTGACACCGAGAGAAAAGGAATCAAATACTGTGGGACTTTTGACACCGAGAGAAAAGGAATCAAATACTGTGGGACTTTTGACACCGAGAGAAAAGGAATCAAATACTGTGGGACTTTTGAGATAAGATCGAGTGCTTATTGCATGAAGCATTTATGGCCTGATTCTTTTCATAATAGTTGCAGGCTGTATTCTGTAACTGGCCTGATTCTTTTCATAATAGTTGCAGGCTGTATTCTGTAAGTGGACTGTGTTCTTTACGTAATAGTTGCGGGCTACCTGTGTGCAACATTCCTGACCATCTTACATATAACTTGCTTGATTTACAACATATGGGCAGCATTTATTGATTTCTTATCCTGTAAGACCTGGATTACATTTTGTATGTAAATATGTATCAGTCCTGATCTGTATTATTCTGTTAAGACCTGGATTACATTTTGTATGTAAATATGTATCAGTCCTGACCTGTATTATTCTGTTAAGACCTAGATTACATTTGTATGTAAATATGTATCGGTCCTGACCTGTATTATTCTGTTAAGACCTGGATTACATTTTGTATGTCAATATGTATCAGTCCTGACCTGTATTATTCTGTTAAGTCCTGGATTACATTTTGTATGTATATGTGTCAGTCATGACCTGCATTATCCTGTAAGAATGTTCTCGGTTACATTCAGTTTGTATATATGTCAGTCATGATCTGCATACTACTCGGCCCACAATCAATATGTAGCAGTCATGACCAATTTTGACCCCACATATTCGACCCACGAACTGTATACGTAACGTTCATAACCAACATTTTAAACTTGCATCATCGACCCACATATTATACAAGGGTCCTCATTTAGTGACAGTATTTACTGTCACGTTCTACACTAATGTGTATGTCCTGTATTTACTGTCACGTTCTACACTAATGTGTATGTCCTGTATTTATTGTCACAGTCTACACATAATATGTATTTCCTGTATTTATTGTCACGTTCTACACATAATATGTATGTCCTGTATTAATTGTCACATTCTACACATAATATGTATGTCGTGTATTTATTGTCACGTTCTACACATAATATGTATGTCGTGTATTTATTGTCACGTTCTACACATAATATGTATGTCGTGTATTTATTGTCACGTTCTACACATAATATGTATGTATGGCCTCTGCCTACAAGTCCTTGCTGTAGCCTCAACGTACGTTCTGACATTCGTGGCCTGCAGTCGTTTGTGTTAGTAAGGTACACAGCCCACTTCCTAAATGAGACGTTCAAGGAAATAGAAAAGTTCACATTAAATAATGCAATGCATTCGTCACAAAAAGAATATCATTTTACTACATTTGTGAATTATTAAGTATTGTCGCCCTGAGTCCCCCCCCCCCAACTCATCTAAAAAAGAAATGTTATAACAGGTATCTGCAAGAATCATTACAAAATACCTCTCATTGTATAAGTCATATTGCAACTAGCACGCACATACACGTATACTCGCTCTACACTGATAGATAGGCAGCGTCCCGGGGGTATAAAACGCTTTCTTCCAGCACGAACTAACAAGCAAATAAACAAATATATTTTTTTTAAATTGCACCCCTCCCCTTTCCGGTTTCTCAGACGAACAAGGAAAAACCCCCAAACAAAACAAAAAACCCCCCACATTCATCACCAAAACCTTTATGCCTTGTAGCCAGGCAGAGCGCGCGTTCCTTTGCCACCCAGGGCCTGAGTTTTTTTTTTTTTAAAACGAATATCCCCATCTGATTACTTTGACCAAGCTTAAAGAAGAAAAACATTAACATTTTGGTATCAATCTTGCACAAAATACATTTTCATCTATTTTGCGTTCCTCCCCCCACAACAAACAAAATTCTCTCCATCCCCCCAAAAAAATAAATAAATAAAAACCAAAGAGAAACCCCAAGCCCCTCAGCTAACAAAAAACTTACAAAACAAAAACAACAACAAAAACCCTACATCAGATAAATGAAACACGAACAAAACAAAACAAAACAGAAAATCTTTGACATCGGGCTTTTGTACCGACATTTAAGGGCTTCAACTCAGTGCTTTAATGTTTCACATTGTTTACCATGACCTGTCAGTTGTAATAGACAACTCAGTGCTTTAATGTTTCACATTGTTTACCATGACCTGTCATTTGTAATAGACAACTCAGTGCTTTAATGTTTCACATTGTTTACCATGACCTGTCATTTGTAATAGACAACTCAGTGCTTTAATGTTTCACATTGTTTACCATGACCTGTCATTTGTAATAGACAACTCAGTGCTTTAATGTTTCACATTGTTTTCCATGACCTGTCATTTGTAATAGACAACTCAGTGCTTTAATGTTTCACATTGTTTACCATGACCTGTCATTTGTAATAGACAACTCAGTGCTTTAATGTTTCACATTGTTTACCATGACCTGTCATTTGTAATAGACAACTCAGTGCTTTAATGTTTCACATTGTTTACCATGACCTGTCATTTGTAATAGACAACTCAGTGCTTTAATGTTTCACATTGTTTACCATGACCTGTCATTTGTAATAGACAACTCAGTGCTTTAATGTTTCACATTGTTTTCCATGACCTGTCATTTGTAATAGACAACTCAGTGCTTTAATGTTTCACATTGTTTACCATGACCTGTCATTTGTAATAGACAACTCAGTGCTTTAATGTTTCACATTGTTTACCATGACCTGTCATTTGTAATAGACAACTCAGTGCTTTAATGTTTCACATTGTTTACCATGACCTGTCATTTGTAATAGACAACTCAGTGCTTTAATGTTTCACATTGTTTACCATGACCTGTCATTTGTAATAGACAACTCAGTGCTTTAATGTTTCACATTGTTTACCATGACCTGTCATTTGTAATAGACAACTCAGTGCTTTAATGTTTCACATTGTTTACCATGACCTGTCATTTGTAATAGACAACTCAGTGCTTTAATGTTTCACATTGTTTACCATGACCTGTCATTTGTAATAGACAACTCAGTGCTTTAATGTTTCACATTGTTTACCATGACCTGTCATTTGTAATAGACAACTCAGTGCTTTAATGTTTCACATTGTTTACCATGACCTGTCATTTGTAATAGACAACTCAGTGCTCTAATGTTTCACATTGTTTACCATGACCTGTCATTTGTAATAGACAACTCAGTGCTTTAATGTTTCACATTGTTTTCCATGACCTGTCATTTGTAATAGACAACTCAGTGCTTTAATGTTTCACATTGTTTACCATGACCTGTCATTTGTAATAGACAACTCAGTGCTTTAATGTTTCACATTGTTTACCATGACCTGTCATTTGTAATAGACAACTCAGTGCTCTAATGTTTCACATTGTTTACCATGACCTGTCATTTGTAATAGACAACTCAGTGCTCTAATGTTTCACATTGTTTACCATGACCTGTCATTTGTAATAGACAAAACTCAAATGCTTTAATGTTTCACATTGTTTACCATGACCTGTCATTTGTAATAGACAACTCAAATGCTCTAATGTTTCACATTGTTTACCATGACCTGTCATTTGTAATAGACAACTCAAATGCTCTAATGTTTCACATTGTTTACCATGACCTGTCATTTGTAATAGACAAAACTCAAATGCTCTAATGTTTCACATTGTTTACCATGACCTGTCATTTGTAATAGACAAAACTCAAATGCTCTAATGTTTCACATTGTTTTCCATGACCTGTCATTTGTAATAGACAACTCAAATGCTCTAATGTTTCACATTGTTTACCATGACCTGTCATTTGTAATAGACAACTCAAATGCTCTAATGTTTCACATTGTTTACCATGACCTGTCATTTGTAATAGACAAAACTCAAATGCTCTAATGTTTCACATTGTTTACCATGACCTGTCATTTGTAATAGACAAAACTCAAATGCTCTAATGTTTCACATTGTTTACCATGACCTGTCATTTGTAATAGACAAAACTCAAATGCTCTAATGTTTCACATTGTTTACCATGACCTGTCATTTGTAATAGACAAAACTCAAATGCTCTAATGTTTCACATTGTTTACCATGACCTGTCATTTGTAATAGACAAAACTCAAATGCTCTAATGTTTCACATTGTTTTCCATGACCTGTCATTTGTAATAGACAAAACTCAAATGCTCTAATGTTTCACATTGTTTTCCATGACCTGTCATTTGTAATATACAACTCAGTGCTTTAATGTTTCAAATTGTGTTCACTGACCTGTCATTTATAGGGTACAACTCAATTCTATTATGTTCCATGATCTGCCATTAAAACATTGTGTTTTAATAATTATATTTTTCGTTTCTGGCATATGTGGGATTGAAAAGAGTATAATAATATTTTACTCAAAACTTTTATCGCGTGCGTGCGTGCGTGTGTGTGTGTGTGTGTGTGTGTGAGAGAGAGAGAGAGAGAGAGGTACAAGCACGGTGTTACAGTGTTTTGTGTTGTTTCCAGTGTCGACATTGTTATTTTCTTCCTCCCGCAAAATGAAGTTGTGCAAATGTATTGCTGTCGTTAACAAGTGTCACCGTGAACACACATTCCTTTGTCATGCTTATATTTATCTTTTGACGTCATAAAGCATACTTTGCACTACAGTGGAAATGACACTTGTTAACCTTTCACCTCTGCGAACTCTTGTTTCTGTGAAGTTTCACTTCGCCATCTTAAAAATAAAAACAATATAAAACCAAAACATAACACGTTTTTGGTAGACTATGGAAGGATTTTAAGAGAGAGAGAGAGAGAGAGAGAGCGAGAGAGAGAGGTGTGGGGGGGTGGAGGAGACTAAAAGGGAGATAATAGCTTTTACAGACGAGCCGTATGTTCTTGAAATCATGTCGAGATAAACAGCATTATAAGGATTCTCCTGCTCAGGAATGTCTCAGTTAAAATACACGCTCCACCGAAGTGATATTCATATTTTTATATCGCCTGTTCCCAAACCCTACCACTGAACACGGAGAGATGAAAAATGTATCAAAACAGTTTCTGTACTTCGTCTGTATGAATAAGACGCGTTGATATATATTATCTGTCTTGGCGTTCTTTCTGTAAGAAATGGGTGTTACACACGAGGTAGTCATAGTGGCGTGGGGAAATTGATGCCTCCAGCCGCTGGATGGGGTGAGGGGTGGGAGCAGAAATATCGGATCATACATCCAATGACCGCTTTTTGACGTCACTTCTTAACGCTTTGAAAGCCTTTACGTCATCGATCCTTTGATGAAGCTGACCACAGTCCAGAATACGCCGACCACAGTCCAGAATACGCCGACCACAGTCCAGAATACGCCGACCATAGTTCAGATTCACCGACTACAGTTCAGATACGCCGACCACAGTCCAGATTCACCGACTACAGTTCAGATACGCCGACCACAGTCCAGAATACGCCGACCACAGTCCAGAATATGCTGATCACAGTTCAAAATACGCCGACCACAGTCCAGAATACTCCGACCACAGTTCAGAATACGCCGATCACAGTTCAAAATACGCCGACCACAGTCCAGAATACTCCGACCACAGTTCAGAATACGCCAATCACAGTTCAAAATACGCCGACCACAGTCCAGAATACTCCGACCACAGTTCAGAATACGCCGATCACAGTTCAAAATACGCCGACCACAGTCCAGAATACGCCGACCACAGTTCAGAATACGATTATTGTTCCAGAGCCTGCACCCTAGCATTTTTGACAGAGTCCCAAACTCATTAACCGTAACTCTCTGTCGGATACACTTTCCCCAGCACTTCTACTTTGTAGACCGCTAATTCTTGAAAATTTAGGAAATGCTTCCTGCGAGACTGCTGTTCTGTTTAACAGTCCTTTGAGAAAGAAAAGTCAGTTTGTGCGTGTTCCTGAGAGACGTCTGTTTAACAGTCATTTAAGAAAGAAAACAGTTTGTGCGTGTTCCTGCTAGTCTTTTACACTACGGCCTACCAGTTTTTGTTGACATCTTGCAGCGTTCTGGGCGCAATATTTTTATGTAGGGAAATGTTTATTCAATTCATAGGATTGGTTAGGAACGTCTGAAAAGTTTTATCATTCTGAAACCAAGTTTTGTTAAAACGAAATGTTTGTTGCAAATCGTAAAACTGGCCTAAAATGTCGTACATAATTATGTAACATTTTGAAGCTAAGTTTTAACTAAAAATAAATGTTTGTTGCAATTCGTAAAACTGGCCTAAAATGTCGTACATAATTATGTAACATTTTGAAGCTAAGTTTTAACTAAAAATAAATGTTTGTTGCAATTCGTAAAACTGGCCTAAAATGTCGTACATAATTATGTAACATTTTGAAGCTAAGTTTTAACTAAAAATAAATGTTTGTTGCAAATCGTAAAACTGACTTGAAATGTCTTACATGCTATATAATAATCTGAAGCAAAGTTTTAACTAAAAGGAAATGTTTGTTACAAATCATAAAACTGACTGGAAATGTTTTACATATTATATAAAATTCTGAAGCAAAGTTTTAAAAATAAATGTTTGTTGCAGTTCGTAGGATTAGTTAGGAACGTCTTAAAGATTTTAGTATTCTAAAGCTAATGTTTGCTCAAATTAAATGTTTTTGTTACAATTTGTAGCTTTGTAGAGCTTTTGCATTCTCAAGTTGTGGTAAAAAGAAATGCTTGTTTAAAATTTTAATGGATTGGCTAGGAACGTTTGATAAAAGGAAACGTTTATTACAGTTTGTTGGGTTGACTAGAAAGTTTTATCGCTAGATTGAAACATTTTGATGAAAAGATCTCACCAAAGGAAATACTTGTAACAATTATAGTAGCCTTGACCCTTTTTCTTGAAAAAGATTTGCCTACTGCGGACTTGCTCAAAACCTGATCTATTCATGCCATCTCTCACTTTTGTTGTCTAAATTCTAGAAAGCCAGTTGTCTCTACGTGTTTTAAATGTCGATCCGTATCTATTCTTTATACATATTAAGTTTTTGGTTTTTAAATTATCACTGACATCCACCTGCTATTTTGTTACGTTATACTGTTTTTTTTCCTCTTCTTACAGGTGCCAGACTTTGAACTATTTGTTTTTGCTGTTCACTGTTATTTGGTTTATATTCCCCCTACCCCACCACCGAGCATTTTGCTTTACTGTTATTTGGTTTATAATTCCCCCTACCCCACCACCGAGCATTTTGCTTTACTGTTATTTGGTTTATATTCCCCAAACACCACTACCGAACAATTTAAAAACTGTTTGGTTTGTGCTCCCCTACCCCCCCCACCACCACCACTACCGAGCATTTCGTAAACTGTTATTTTCTTTATGCTGCCCTCCCCCCCCCCCCCACACACACACACTACCGAGCATTTTGCATTACTATTATTTTGATTATGCTCCCCTACCCGCACTACAGAGCATTTTGTTATAACTATTGTCTGTTATTTGGTGCATAACACACACACACACTACTAAGCGTTTTGTTTTTATTTTATTTTGTTTATAAATCACAAATACTTAGACATAAACATACGCTAATGGTAGTTGTTAAACTGTCCATTATTTTGTGTTACTCTCTCTCTCTTCTCTCCACACACACACACACACACACAACACACACACACACACACACACACACACACACACACACACACACACACACACACACACACACACACACAATACTGATCGTTTTCTTATTGTTGATTAATAGTTCGTTTATATTCCTCACTGGAAATTTTGCGTTACTGACCACTAAACTCGTGGTTGTTTATAAATCGTCTTGCCAACCACCCACACACACAATTTGTATTTCTTGTAGTTTTTGGTAGAATTTCTGCATCAGCATACATTCAGTTATATACGGCTCTAGACTTTAGGTTTTGTTATCTGGTGTCTGTATACTCACAGATACATAATTCTCCAGACTTTAGGTTTTGTTATCTGGTGTCTGTATACTCACAGATACATAATTCTCCAGACTTTAGGTTTTGTTATCTGATGTCTGTATACTCACAGATACATAATTCTCCAGACTTTAGTTTGTTATCTGGTGTCTACATACACATACATACGCCTCCAGATTTTTCTGTTACATGCTATGAATATATGTCATAATATATTTCTTCAGACTGTTAGTCCTGTGATTGGTGTCTGTACATAGAATTGCACACCTCATCGGACTTTTAGCCCTATCATCTGGTGTCCACTTACAGTTATACATATCTCTCCAGACTGTTAGTTCTGTCATATGTAGTGTCTACACACTTATAGATACACAGATTTCCAGAATTTACTCCTGTCTTATGTAATGTCTACACACTTACACATACGAAGATCTCCAGAATTTTAGTCCTGACATGATATCTACCTATATACAATTATATACCTCTTCATACTTTTAGTCCCGTCATCTGGTGTCCATATATATATAGGCGCGCGCACGCACGCACACACACACACACACACACACACACACAGAGTTATATACCTCTTCGTCCTTTAGTCCCGTCATCTGGTGTCAGAATATATATATATACCTCTTAGTACTTTTAGTCCCGTTATCTGGTGTCATATACAGTTATAAACCTCTCCAGGTTTTTTTAGCCCCATCATCAGGTGTCAGTATATATAGTTTTAAGCCTACTTGGTACTATATATACAGTTATACACCTCTCTGGAGGAATAGTACTATCTGGTGTCTACATACTAGCAATTGTAAACGTCCACAGAAATGTAGTACTGCCTGGTTCTACATACTAACACTTACACACAGTCTCCAAATTTTTACGACTGACTGATTTCTACATACAGTACTAACAATTACGCACATTCCCAGACTTTTAGGTCTGACTGGTGTCTACATACTAACACTTACACACAGTCTCCAAACTTATACTACTTACTGGTGGCTGCATACTTACAGACAACAAGCTTTCCAGAATTTTAGTCCTTTCATCTTTCATCTATCTACTTACAATTATATACCTCTCCACACTTAGTTCTGTCATCTATAGTCTACATTCTTACAATTGCATACCTCCAGAATTTTAAGTCCTGTCATCTGTTGTCTACATTCTTACAATTGCATACCTCCAGAATTTTAAGTCCTATCATCTGTTGTCTACATTCTTACAATTGCAAACCTCTCCAGAATTTAAGTCCTGTCATCTGTTGTCTACATTCTTACAATTGCATACCTCTCCAGAATTTTAAGTCCTGTCATCTGTTGTCTGCAATCTTACAATTGCAAACCTCTCCAGAATTTTTGTCCTTACTTGGTGCCAACATTCTTACAATTACACACCTCTCTAGACTTTAAATCCGGTCATATGTTGTCTGCAAACGTCACAACATACCTCTACATTCACCACTAATTGCCACTCTATACATCACTATATGCCACTCTATACATCACTATATGCCACTCTAATCGCCACTATATGCCACTCTAATCGCCACTATATGCCACTCTATATGTCACAATATTTCACTATATGCCACTCTATATGTCACAATATGTCACTATATGTCACTATATGCCACTCTATATGTCATTATATGCCACCCTATATATCACTATATACCACTCTCTGAACTAAAAATAGTGTACGCATGTGTAACTACATACATCTTCAGACTTTTGATCTTGTCAGCTACACAGTAGCTACATATTTCTTCCGATTTATAATCTAGAATTAAAAAAAAAAAAATAAATATCCTGCAAAATGTAACTGATCCCTAAGAAAGATTTTTAGAAAAACTATTTTTAGTTCACAAAAAAAATTAATTAATTTGAAATTCTACATCACATTTTAACGTGTCGTTTAGATTCTTTTTTTTTTTTTTACCCGAGGCATTCAGAAGTGAATAAGATGCGAGTTTGAAGGTAGGCGAAAAGAGGGAGGTGTTGTTGACGGAGAGGACAGGTGCAAGCCACAAAGATGAATTGAAAGCCGTTTACGGAGACTAGTTGACACGATGAAGATAATAGTCTTTGGAAGTGAGAACTAATGGGGTTAATAAAGTCACGATACTAGTCTTTGGAAGTGAGAACTAATGGGGTTAATAAAGTCACGATACTAGTCTTTGGAAGTGAGAACTAATGGGGTTAATAAAGTCACGAAAATCACCATCGAGCCATGGCTGCACACATAAACATTGAGAAATTTCATCTATCGGGGTAACTGTACTTTTCGATTCCAGTCTTTAGCACCAAGTTGCAATGTAGTTTTTACATTTTTTCTTTCTGTTTATTTTCTGCTTTCACATGTTCACAGTTAAATGCCACGTGTGTATGCACGCACATGCACATAGTACACAGACTTACGCATAAAAGGATATTTTAGAATGTGGTTTTGTTGGATGTTCGTGTCTATGTGTTTTGTGTGTTTGTATGTGTGACTGCATCGACTTAGTAAAGGAATTGTGTATTGTTTTTTTGTAGCTCTGTGTGTGTGTGTGTGTGTGTGCCTATGTGGGTGTGGTTTTTTTTTGTGGGTGATTTATCACGAACGACCATATTTTTATCAGATGCAAAAAAAACAAACAAGAAAACAGAATGCATTTCTCAGTAATATATTTTTGTCTCTAAACGAGTCCTGTTAACAAGACTTGAATTTTGCAGTTGTGTCGTGTTTGTAAATTAGCGTGATCCTGCATGCTTTAAAAGACAAGCGACTTTCTCTTGGTAATTATTCAATGCTCATTTCATTGTGGGTTCACATGTTTTACAATTCAGCCAGGCCCGGAGCTGCGGACGTTTCTGCACACGACTAGCTTGCTTCTCGTGTAGTTCAATACAAGTGTTATCACAAGCAGTATGTTCATTAAGTACACTGCAACAAGCGTATATCACTTGCAATCTTGTGGGCAAGATATTATTGGTGTCAGAAGCAGTATATGGAAATGTTGTATTAAGATGGACAGTGTGTTATTACATCGGTTGTGTTTTTATGGGCAAGATATTATTGGTATAGTATATGGAAATGTTGTTATTAGGGACAGTGTGTAGACGTTTGAGGGATTTTGAGGACAGTTGGCAACAGGAGACTGACAGCCAGTTAATTGTCTTCACATCATTTTTCTTCTGGTGACAATATGTGGCCATATTGGTGAGGTGGACAATGGACTTTAATGGATATATTTTCAACCCAGGAAAACCGTGTCCCATTTTTCAGGAAACAACCAACCTAGCCGAAGAGACTCTGCTGCTTTTTCCAGCCAAGACTATATCAGGGTCAAAGTGCACATCTCACCACTCATCTACCCCAGCTCCTGAAGTGGGGGTGAAGCCGACAATGCCATATCATGATCTGCAGTCAGAACTACTACAGCGACTTCATCAATGGCGTCTATCATCAGCAATCGTCTGACCACGCTTTCTAACTATCATCGTGTTTTTTCGAAATGCAGACGAGACCAATTTGTATTTCTTTCTTCTCCTCAGCACTGTGTCACAGAATGCTTTAGGTAGATGACTTGTAGGTTCTGTCCAGATGATTTTCAAGTCTATTATGTGTAGATGATTACTGTTTTCAAGTAGATGCACTACTCGGATAAAGTTCAGTTTATATCTAGATGACTTATAGGGTGCTCTCCGGGTGATGCAAGCATATTGTATAAATGACTGTATGTACAGTTCATTGGGCGTACCTGTATGTACAGTTCATTGGGCGTGCATGTATGTACAGTTCATTGGGCGTGCATGTATGTTATATCCAAATGACTTGCATGGAATCGTTCAGTTGAATTTTAGGTATGTTATACTTCATAGACGTCTGTGTATTTTCCCGATGGGGTATTAGTATTCTATTTTTTAATGTCATTTTAGGTATGTTATACTTCAAAGACGTCTGTGTATTTTCCCGATGGGGTATTAGTATTCTATTTTTTAATGTCATTTTAGGTATGTTATACTTCAAAGACGTCTGTGTATTTTCCCGATGGGGTATTAGTATTCTATTTTTTAATGTAATTGCGTATACATCATGTTGTGTCTGCTTTACTGGATAGATATACTGTCCTGATGACACTCTGTAATATCTCGAAGACTTGAAGGGTACTGTTCTATGAATTGCACGTATATAATATCTAGATGACTACTTTATAGTTGGCGTACAGATAGCTAAAGTCTACTTTATGTGAAAGACAATATTATATGTTGTGCTTGGTGACTGTTGTTTACGTTGTATAAGGCACGTTTACTGTCTGAATGGCGTACATGTAAATTATGTTTAAATGACTACTTTGTTAACGGCATGCTACGTCTGCTATGTCTAGTTCACTACTTCTGTGCGCTGTAACGTCCGAATGGCATGCGTCATAAGCTAAGTCTAGTTCACTAATTCGTTTGCTCCGTAACGTCCGAATGGCATGCTTTGTCTGTCTAGTTCACTAATTCGTTTGCTCCGTAACGTCCGAATGGCATGCTTTGTCTGTCTAGTTCACTAATTCGTCTTCGCTGTAACGTCCGAATGGCATGCTTTGTCTGTCTAGTTCACTAATTCGTCTTCGCTGTAACGTCCGAATGGCATGTTTTGTCTGTTTAGTTCACTAATTCGTCTTCGCTGTAACGTCCGAATGGCATGCTTTGTCTGTCTAGTTCACTAATTCGTTTGCTCCGTGACGTCCGAATGGCATGTTTTGTCTGTCTAGTTCACTAATTCGTTTGCTCCGTAACGTCCGAATGGTATGCACCATATGCTATGTCTAGTTCATTACTTTGCTTGCGCGGATAATCTTAGGATGGTTTTCCAATTAGTTATGTCTCTTTGTTTGCAGGATACCTGTCAGGATTAATATATAGCATGGTATGTCTATATTGCTACTGTGTTTGTAAAGTGTATTTACTATCCAGATGGAGTACATGACAATTATAGATATCTGACTGTTTGTTTGCAGGGCAATGTCCAGATGGAGTACATGGCAGTTATAGATATCTTACTGTTTGTTTGCAGGGCAGTGTCCAGATGGAGTACATGGCACAGTTATAGATATCTGACTGTTTGTTTGCAGGACAATGTCCAGATGGAATACATGGCAGTTATAGATATCTGACTCTTTGTTTGCAGGGCAATGTCCAGATGGAATACAAAGAATTTTAAGCATGCATGACCACTTTGTTGCACATAGTACACAGCATGTTGTGTCTAGATTATCCATTTTGTTGAAGGGTTGATATCTGGATGTAATATATAGCGTGCAATGTGTTGAGGTCGATTTGTTTTGCAGGTTAATATTTGGATATAAAATATTGCATGTTGTGTTTAGATGATCAATTTGTTACAGATTATAGGCTTATATGCTTCTTGTTACATTTAATTCACCAGTTTATTGCAGTGATGAAATCCAGAAAAGGCACATTTTGTATGCTGTATCTGGATAGCTTGTTGCAGGGTTAATATCCAGAAATTGTGCATGCATTTTGCACCATATCTAGGTCAGTTTGTTGCAGGGTTAAATTCCAGAAATGGTACACTTGTAAGTGATTAACATCCAGAAGTCCTGCACCTTTAGTTGATAAGTTTGATGCAGCATTGATATCCAGAATTCGTGCACATTCTTTGCTAATTAGTTTTGATGCATTATTGATATACAGAAATTGTACATAAATTTCACTGATTAGTTTGATATCCAGAATGTGTCAACATTTAGCTGAGAAGTTTGATACATTGTTAATATTCAGAATTCGTACACATATTTAGTTATGTTTTGATGCAGTGTTGAGATCAACAATTTGTTCACGTGTTATGTTTAGTTATGTTTTGATGCAGTGTTGAGATCAACAATTTGTTCACGTGTTATGTTATGTTTTGATGCAGTGTTGAGATCAACAATATGTTCATGTGTTATGTTTTGATCCAGTGTTGATATCTTGTTCACGTTATGTTTAGCCTATCAGTTTGATACATTGCTTATATCCAGAATCCATACACATGTTTAGCTGATCAGTTTGATGCAGTGTTGATTCCCCTTTATTTTAGGGTTGATGTCTTTAAGTGTTAAACAGCATGCCATGACTAGGGGATAAGTTTGTTACAGGGTGGATACCATTAAGGGGTATGAAGCTGGTTAGGTCAAGATGATATTTTTGTTGCAGGACTTATATTCTTAAGTGTTAATTGACATATTCTGTTCCAATGATGGATTTGTTGCAGGATTAGCCTCCGAAATTGGTATGTAGCTTACCGAAGTCTGTGTGGACGCACTTCAATCTTTTGCTGGTTATGGCCTTGTCGCCGACGTGAGCCTGTCCTACCATTGATGTCAAAGTCACTTGCATGACATGTATCACATATTCACAGAGCCATCAGCACTTCCTTGGATATCTCATTGATCAATTATCTCATGGAATGCAGACAGTCTGAAATGTAGTGACTGTTCATCACATTCTGATGATGACGTAATAAGCATACGCAATATTAATTGTAAATAGCAATCATTCATTGGAATTAGAACTAAAATATAACCTGTAATGATACCTTGACTCAAACACCCAGTGAAACAAAGACAGGCATGTGTACAAATGTAATTCAAAACAAGCATTTATTCATTGGAATCATGACACAAATCTGCCCTATAATAAAGTCAAAGCAATTTGAAATAGAACAGGCATATGCAATAATATTAATTGAAAACAAGCAGTTACTCATTGCAGTCAGGAAAGGGAACAACTGTCTGCCTAAAAGTTGTTAATTAATCACATTTATCTACTTTAAAGAGTACATCCATCGAATACTGTAATCAAATTCCTCCACTCAAGGAGGAATACCATATGTTTAACAGTGATAACAAATCTAATTTATCCACTTCAAAGAGGACTTTTACCATATGTTTAACAGCGATAACAAATCACATTTATCTACTTCAAAGAGGACTTTTACCATATGTTTAACAGCGATAACAAATCACATTTATCTACTTCAAAGAGGACTTTTACCATATGTTTAACAGTGATAACAAATCAAATCACATTTATCCACTTAAAGAGGACAGCCATCTGTCTAACAGTGTTAAACAATCACATTTGCTCACTATAGGCAATACAACCATCTGTCTGCCAGTGTTAACTAATCACATTTACATTTGTTCACTATAGGCAATACAACCATCTGTCTGACAGTTTTAACTAATCACATTTGTTCACTATAGGCAATACAACCATGTGTCTGACAGTTTTAACTAATCACATTTGTTCACTTTTATCACTTTATTTTAGCACTGTTAGACAGATGGTTGTACTCTACAGTGTTCACTAATCACATTAATCCACTTAATAGAGTACAACCATCTGCCTAACTGTTAGGTAATATTTATCCACTTGAGTGCAGCCATCTGTTTAGGGTTTTAATTAATCAGATTTATTCATTTTATAGAGTACAGCCATCTGTCTAATAGTATTAAGCAATATTTATCCACTTTAAAGAGTAAAACCATTTGTCTATGGTGTTAATTAATCCGATTTATCCACTTTAAAGAGGACAATCTAATGGTGTTAGCTCAGCAATCATCTGTCAATAACAATAATTTATGTTGACATCAGATTTGACATCCATTCATCAGACTGATCTGGTATGTTGTTATGGATTCTTAGTATTTTTAATGTACATTTAAACATCACACGCATACATACCGTTAGTCATTGCAGATGAAGTAGTCCACGACAATGCATAAATAAATGTGCAGTATTCTTGCAAGTATGTCAGTACTGGACTGAAAGTGAAATTTAAAAAAAATATCTTTTCATATTTTGTTAAAGTAACTATTTGCAGCATAAAATTATTTTTAGGAGCATTTTAAAAAAAATGTTTATTATTGGATTTTTTTTTTTTTTTTTAATTGTTTATTATTGTGGTGTTTTGTTTTTAATTGTATATTGGTTTTTGGAATTGTTTATTACTGTAATTTTTAAATTGTATATTTTTGTCATTTTGTTTGAATTATCTATTTTTATAATTTTTCAATACATTTTGCCTAAACATCTTTAATGGTCAGAACAAACAGTAAAATAGCATTTGATTGCTTGGTCATTCCTATTTTCCCCCTTCTGAGGGAAAATGATATATTGGCATCATTACACTTGGCAACCTCTTCCCCTCCCCCAATATATAATTTAAAAAGAAAAACACAGAAAAATAAGTTTGGCTACTACCTGGGAGGAACAGGTATCTGTTAATCTGCCACTGCTTAGGTCAGTCTTTTCATGTACTTATAAAAGATTACTGACATTTTACATGTACATGTGTTTAATGTTGCTTCATGTTTTATATGTTTATATATTTTAATATTGCCATCTATTTTATATATTTAATATTACAATGTATTTAACAGTAGTGTGTGTGTGTGTGGTGGTGGGGGTTTGTTAAAAAAAACTAGCATATTCAGCAAATCAACACCAGTGTTTCTGATAACTTAGTGGCATAGCATTACAGGATGCATTTAACTCTTTCTGTTCTGGCAAAATGACATAAATAATGCTATCCTTTAAAAAAAAAAATTAAAACAAAACCTCCTTTTCTTATGTAAAATGTTTAAGTGAAGAGGAATCTAGAACAGCCTTGGGAAAAGAATGTTTTGTGTTTAAAATATATAAGCTCTCAGAGTCATAGTTCCCAGTGGATTATGAAATAAAAGAAACAAAGTGTGTGAGATTTTCAGTTTTATCAGAGCTTTGACATGAAAGAATAGTGACAATGACAGAAACGCTAGGGCATACTTTCGCATTGGAAGATGTGAGACATAGCAAAACATTATCTACAAGAGAAACAAGTTTTAAACATTAAATAATCATATATACTGAGTGTAAGACAGACATCATGTATATTGAGTGTAAGACATAATGTATACTGAGATGTATATATTGAGACATTGCTTATACTGAGTGTCAGACATCATGTATACCAAGATGTCATATATACTGAGTGTCAGGCATCATACTCTGAGAATCATATATACTGAGTGTTAGACATATGTATTCTGAGTGTCAGACATCATGTATACCAAGATGTCATATATATTGAGTGTCAGGCATCATACTCTGAGAATCATATATACTGAGTGTTAGACATATGTATTCTGAGTGTCAGACATCATGTATGCTGAGACATATATACTGAGTGTCAGACATCTGACATGAGACAAAGTATGGTAAAGTTCTTTTTAACAAAAACATTGCTAGTGAAGAATATGTTAGTCAGTTGCTTACAGTGAAGTAAGGGTAAATTACACATTTATGAAATGTTTTTAAGAGATGAAACCTGACCACCTTTAACTTAAAGGGAGTTATTATTAGAGGTCAGTGATTGGACATAGAGATATGATTTAGCTTAGTTACTCTCCCCCTCTCTGTGGATTACTGGAAATGTCAGATAATTAGAAAATGAGGTTGAGATGGAGAACAAATCACATATTAAATGGGAGTTCAGTATAAATATCTTTCATGCTTCACAATTTTATTCAGCTGACAGAAATACTTTGTGTCTCTCGTCACATGCGTTTCTCAAACAGTTAATTTATATTTAAGTGCAAAATGCAAGTGAAGAAATTAAACTCGATTATAGCACCCTATGTACAGTTCACTAAAGCAAATGAACAAGCAAAGTTACATATATGATGGTACATACTACCCAACAAAACAGCAGTGGAAGTAGAATGTTTGACTGTGCTGCCTGCCTGCCTGCCTGCGTGCGTGTGTGTGTGTGATATTAGCTATAGGCAAGAATCACTCTCTACCATTAGCCATATTGCAAATAACAGCAACATGGGCCGCTAAGTTATTCATGTTATCATAGTCACTCATGTCGGTTGATGCTAGCCATTTAGGACTATGGCTGCAAATATCTTGAGAGAAAGAATGCACAATATGCGGAAGTAATATTCATGAGTAAAATTTCAAGAGTATTAAAGTAGATATGTTAGCTATTTTCAGTATTTTTTAAAGTAATTTTATTCTTATTTTAAGTTAATGCTGCACATTTTGATGACATTTTTCTTAGAGCAAAACTGAGTCTTGAAAAGGTTATTACTGCTGTATCATTGTATGCAACAGTTCCAAAATTTGCTATTAAAATCAGTTTATACTATTGTGTAACCTTAGCTACCATTTTTTTTTCATTTAGGATTATCTGAATTAGTCTAGAATAGATCATTTTTGATGTTATATATAATTCTATTTCACCTCCAATAATACAATGTTAAAGAATCTACAAGAGGCTATTTAAATATACAGTCTATTAAAATAGCTACAGCCTATTGAGAGATGGAAAAAAATGTTAATGCCTGATGACAAGCGCATTTGCTATCTCCTGTTTGTGAGGGTTTTGGTCTAAAATAGATAGTCAGATAAGCCTATTTACTGCAAGTAAAAAAAGGAAAGAAAAAGATAATTATGGGTAATGGAGAGTACAATCTTCATAAGCATAGATTATGATTTAGCTTAAGTAAAATGTACTTTTTATGAAAACTTTGAATTACATTCTTTTATGTTTCTTTTTTTAATCAAGATGTTAAGTGATGGAGGTTCAATCATTTTATATATTTTCCGAGTACTGTGCCTGCACTGCATTTGAAAGACCAAAGATGACAGCATTAAGTATAGAATTATCACTGAAAAACTTGACTTAAAATGCTAAGTGAAAAAACTCCTCTTGATTTTGTAAGGGGGTTGGAGAATGTTCTAAATAGGTGAAGCAATGCTTAAACTTTTTTCTTTACTTTTTAAAAATAACTTTTGTAAAGTCCAGTAATTTCTGTAAGTTTTATTTTTTTTTGTCAGTGTTTTATCACACACACGCATGCATGCATGCACAAATGTTAGCATCCTCAAAAAGATATTATTAATTAACAAGGCAGGAGTAAACATTCTCATTGTTATACCATTGTTATCGTGACCTGATTAAGAAAACAATTATCAAATGGGAGTATTTTAAGTGTACCGTCTTTGATATTAAAATATTTAAACTTTGATAAAAATGTGATGTTTATTTGGTGTAGGGTTTCATCTCATGTTTTACAATTTCTCCTCAAGTTATATTTTAATTTTTATGTTTATTTAACATCTATTTTTATAAATGTTGTTCGTTTGAAAATTTTATATTTTATTTTAGATACTGTTTAAAATACTTGATCCACATATATTTTTATTTTGAAGCCATATTTTATGTATGCATTATTATTATTATACTTTCATTTTATTGAAACATATTATTTTATAGACATATACAATTTATTGCTATTGTTATTGAATTTAAGCAAAAATGTGTATTATTTCTTTTTCAAGAATAATGTTGTGACATATTATAATTCATTAAACAATGTCTATTTGAATTCCTGTATGATATGGGTAGTTTAAAATTATTGTCCAAAATAAATGTTGTAAAGTTATTTTTGTTATTATGATATTTTTGTTTTCAAAGACACAATTTGCCTTAATGCTGGATAAATAAAATAAAATCCATTCACTTTTATTCATTAGCTTTTTGAGGTCAGTATTTTCTGGACATTAATGGCTTCAGTTTTACTTGACCTGCAATTAATATTTATAAATTCTTTCTTTCTTTTGCGCCTTCTTTCTTTTGCGCTTTCTTTCTTTCTTTCTTTCTTTCAATTTATGTCTTTCTTTTGCGCTTTCTTTCTTTCTTTCAATTTATGTCTTTCTTTGCGCCTTCTTTCTTTTGCACTTTCTTTCTTTTGTTCTTTTGCACTTTCTTTCTTTCTTTCTTTCTTTCTTTCAATTTCTGTCTTTCTTTTGCGCTTTCTTTCTTTCTTTCTTTCTTTTGCACTTTCTTTCTTTTGTGCTTTCTTTCTTTCTTTTGTGCTTTCTTTCTTTTGTTCTTTTGCATTTTCTTTCTGTCTTTTGCGCTTTCTTTCTTTCTTTCTTTTGTGCTTTCTTTCTTTCTTTTGTGCTTTCTTTCTTTCTTTTAAATGTAAACTTTTTATAATGGATAGTAAGTGTGCCCCAATTGGCATTTTCTTGTAACACTAGATAAAGTATTTAACAACTGTTTTAGTGTATTGGTTGAGGTCTTGGAATGGGGATATGGACATAAAGTGCTTAGAGTTGTATACAGGATGCTATAAAGTGTAAGAGATTTATGAACAATAATTAGAAACTCGTCAGCACAGTTGTAAATGTGGAATTTGTAAAGAAAACAGTTATTATATGTATCTGTTATCATTCTTATGCAGTGAAATTGTAATTGTAACTCAGCATTTGAGTTAGGGAGATATGGCATGAAGATCATCAATAAGTGTTATTTCAGTTTGCTGCAGATAATTGTTGATTTAACTTTTGGATGTAATAGTTATTGAGTTTTATTTCGTGTAATCATGCATTTAAAGTTTTACTGCTGAAAACTGTTTATTCTTTTTCTTTCATCTCCCAATTTAGCACCTTTTCTTTGAATTCTCTAAAATTAACACTTTTTCTTACAAATTCCAAAATTCACACTTTTTTCAATATTGCCTGGAGATGAAGTCCGCTGTTTCATTCTGAGCCAACAGTCAAGCAACTAGCAGGAGATTATACCCCCCCCCCCTGCAAACTTATGCAACCCGGTAAACTTATACCCCACTATATCCCAGGCAAGCTTATATCCAGGCAAAACTTACGTTGATGTTTCTCACCCCACCACACCTAACACACATGACTTGAAACTGAAATCAACACTTTTTTTTTTTAACTAAGCTTGATTTTATGAATTTTTTTATTTTTAATTTCTTATTGTGATTTTATGAATTTGTTTTTAAAAAAGTTAGTGGTTAAGAATGTTTGTGTGTGTGTTTTTCATGTGTTCATTTATATAAATGATATACAGTTTAGTCTTTCTCTTTTAATATTTAAATGTATGTATCTAGTTAACAATATTATACAAAACAAATTATTGTGATTAAAATGTTTAACAATATTACATGTTATGGCTGCATCAGTATATGAAAATAAAAGTGTGTGTGTGTTTGTGTGTGTGTAAGTGTGGTGATTGTATAGTTTTGGTAAGATTAAGACTGTGGGTAGTATATTTATCATCATGGTAAGAATTAACATTCTGATGACTGTTAATAGTTGTGGTAACTTTCAATGTCTGGTGATTTAGCCACAGTATTGTGCTGCATTGTTTAATTTTATACTTTAAAAAAAAAAACGTTTGCAATCGTGTGCAAGAATACTTGATGGCAACACGCCACTTAGTTAATGAAAACGATTATTATTATTCATTAATCTATCATAACTTATTACAAGTGATGAGAATTGTAGAGAAACAAACTGCCTCGAATACGCTCACTTAATTTATTACGTAGTTTGGCTAAGTGTCGTCCGAAAACAAAGTACAATGAGACTGACCGTAATAACCAAAGTTTTGGTTGATTAAGCAGTTTGTAGGTAACAACCAAAAAACAAAACTGTCCTTTTCAACCAGACCCCACTCTCAGCAGGTGGATCAGTCGCTAACCACCGTCCAAAGCCGTTTCCGTGAGAGATTGTAGGTTTACTACTGAACTGAACACTAGCTGTTCGGTTGGTTGTGGAAGTATAGGCGCTCCTCTAAATGCCCAGCGTAAACAATCAGAACGGATGTAACCTGCGACGGTGAGTTTTGTCGGTCGGACAAGGGAGATCACTGCCGCAAACATACCTGACTCTTGTCTTTGATACCTACGTCAACTCGAAGAACCGGTTCCCCCCAGATTCGCCCACCTAACCCGCTTGATGTCGGCTTTCCCAATGGACGAAATTCCTTTGTTTAGGGACAAGGTCATCGCTGCATATAACCCAAGTCTCGATGCTGTTTATCTCCGAGTTCCAGTCGTCTTTGAAACACCTGTTGATTCTTATTATACAGATCTTCCCACAAGCAAGCGTGGATTACCTGCCCTTTGTCTCCTCCAGCAGTGACCCAATATTGGCTCTCAGGCCAAATGCTTTTTCTTCTTTACGCGACGCTCGTTTCACGCGCCCTGTTTGCGCGTCGCGTTGTACACATACCGATCGCGGTGCAAATCGCCACTGTCCCATCTGAAATCATCTTCAACATTTGTGCACCGTATTACGGACCGATATTCGTGTCGATTTTTCGAATTTGCACGACATGTCTGGAGCGCTAAGCTTTGAAGTGCCTTTGCAGATGGAGAATTATTTTCTGTTGCAAATGCATTCACGCCACATAATTGTTCATTGCGTCCAATGTTCAGCTGAAATAGACCTGTTCTAAACCTCAATGCACTTTGTGACGAATGAAATGTTTAGCTGAAATAGACCTAACACCTCAATACACTTTGAGACTGACGGCTTTATACTGACGAATGAAATGTTCAGGTGAAACAGACCTGGTCTAATACCTCAATGCACTTTGTAACGGCTGTATACTGACGAATGAAATGTTCAGTGAAACAGACCTGGTCTAATACCTCAATACACCTTGTGATGAATGTATGCTGAGGAATGAAATCGGGGGAGGGGAATATAAATGCAGAGGTGTTCATGTCCACCAGAGAGCGTCGAGGTAGAACTGTAAGATACTCTACTTTTGTCTGTAAAATCCGGAATTTCCGCTTGTAACACATCAAAGCATTTCTTGTGGATTTGAAACCAACTGCAGAAGCATTGAGTGAGAGGAGGGAATCTTCAACATGTACACACAACAAACAATCAAACATTTATAATTTTGTTTTAATTGTCGTGCCGTATTTATATTTCTTGAGCGGTATAAAGTTGTTCCTCAATGTTTGAATTTGTAAAACTAAAGTTTCCCTCATGTAGGCAGGCGTCTGTACTGTTTGCTTTCAGTGCAGTTACCAATATAATCCAGTCGTTGCAAATTCAGTAACAATGCATATTTACGTTTCTTTGTTTGACGCTCTTTATTTTTACAATGTCTTATATTTTTAGAGAGACAGTTACATGTCAGAAATGTAATCTCTTTTCCTTTTTGTTCATCTCTTTTATTTATTTCCCCTCCTTTTATTGATTTGTTGAATTATTTTATTTATATCTCCTTTAATTGATTTGTTGAATTATTTTATTTATATCTCCTTTAATTGATTTACTGAATTATTTTATTTATCTCTCCTTTAATTGATTTACTGAATTATTTTATTTATCTCTCCTTTAATTGATTTACTGAATTATTTTATTTATCTCTCCTTTAAATGATTTATTGAATTATTTTATTTATCTCTCCTTTAATTGATTTATTGAATTATTTTATTTATCTCTCCTTTAATTGATTTACTGAATTATTTTATTTATTTCGAATTCTTTTGTTTGTTTATTTTATTTATGTATCTCACCTTCTTTTATCTGTTTATTTTTTTTTATTGACTGATTGTTTTTTAAAAATCTCTTCTCCATTTTCTCTCCGCTCATCTTGATAACTGATTCTCTGAAGTTCTTTTTTTTTTCCACACCTCTTCCCAGACTATGAAATTCGGTCAGTATTTAGCACCCCCACCCTTCTTCTCAGATTGGACATTAAAATTTGACGCTCCATCTCTCCAACTTTTTCTATTCACTGACCACTCAAACTTTATTCACATTGACCACTCAAACTCTATTCACAATGACCACTCAAACTCTATTCACATTGACCACTCAAACTCTATTCACTGACCAGTCAGACTCTATTCACTTTGACCACTCAAACTCTGCAAACCTTTCCCCTTCCCCTTCTATTCAAAATAATATATGAAATTACTCTTCCCATCTTATGTTATCCAGACTGCATTAGCAATCCTTCCCCCCTTCCCCAACCCTTCCCCTTTCACCGAGTGTCATATGAAGCATATTGTTGTAACGGAACCTCCTGCACCCTTGGAAATCTCTGGCGGAAATGGCTTACAGCCCTTTAATGGCATCTTTTCATTAAACTTAATCGAATAGACGAAAGTTTGCATTCAGCTGCGCAAACGTAAGCAATTATTGCGCACACGTTGTACGAAGGAATAACGATACTTTCTCCAGCTGATGACATAACTGCCTCCGCACTGGCTGCGATTTCATTTGTGAAATCAGACGGCGGCAGCATTTTGCCCCTCGATGTGGGAGTGTACATGTCAAGATGCTTACTGTATTCCTTTAAATATCTGGAACTGCTAGACCTTTCTTGCATGAATTGAAATCAATGAATGAAGTCAGTAATTTGCAGTCAATTAATACCATATATACATATAAATACACTTGTCTAGCACAATCTAACTTACAGGGTCTCGGACATCATACACTTGTCTAGCACAATCTAACTTACAGGGTCTCGGATATCATACACTTGTCTAGCACAATCTAACTTACTGGGTCTCGGACATCATACATTTGTCTAGTCGAATCTAATTTATAGTGTCCCACATCACACAATTGTCTAACCTAGACCATCTAACTTACAGGGTCTCACGCCATAGAGTTGTCTATACTTAGACCATCTAACTTACAGGGTCTCACGCCATAGAGTTGTCTATACTTAGACCATCTAACTTACAGGATCTCACATCATACAATTGTCTAGTCTAGACCATCTAATTTACAGGGTCTCACATTATACAATTGTTTACTCTAAACCATCTAACTTACAGGGTCTCACATTAAATAGTTTTTTTAGACTCACTAGACCATCTTATTTACAAGGTCTCACATCATACAAATGTAAGTCTAAACTATCTGACTTACATGGTCTCACATCATACAATTGTAAGTCACCCCAGGATGAGGCAGATTATAGGCCCCAGGCTCAGGCAGTTTATATACGGGGCGGGCTCCAGGCGGAGGAGGGATTATAGGCAGGGAAAGAGGAGTTAAAGGAATGCTTCAATAAGTGGGAGAATAAAACTAGAATATTCGTCTTTAAAAAGTTGAAGGAAGCTATAGACTGGCGTAAATGAATAGAAATAATGTTTGATTGACAGCTTGAAGAGGCTTCGAGGATGTGTGACAGCTTAACTAATGGTCAGTGATCTGTACTTCACGTGTGGGAGGGGGTGGGAGAGAGAGGTGGGGTGAGTGGTACTGTTTTGATGAGTGCTAAGAGTACTGTAAAAAAAAGAAAAATTCTAAGTTGCTTTCTTTGCTTCTACATTCCCACCTTTTAAAAAAGTGTGTACGTGTATGTGTGTTTGAGAGAGAGAGAGAGAGAGAGAGAGAGAGAGAGAGAGAGAGAGAGAGAGAGAGAGAGAGAGAGAGAGAGTAATCTTAATTGTAACAGCTTCTTTTCTAACCAGATCCAGCATAGACAGCAACATCCCAATATTGCAATGGTTCTGTGCACTACAACGTCCATCAAAAAGTAACTTGCTGGTATTGTATTTGGTCCTCGATACAAGATTTTCCATTAAAAAAACAAAAATAAAACAAAACTGTACCAAAATGTAATTAGGTCCTCTGTTCCAAACCCGTCACCATAAAATAATGTGTTGACATTGTATTGGGGCCTGTGAAGAAGATTTTCCACTAAAAAAAAAAAAAAGACAACAGCCAACCAACCCCAGCATCCTGTCAATATTGTAATGGTCTTCTATTCCAGACCCACCACCACAGGGCCTTAACTGACAAAACCAGGTCTGACACCCTAAACAAACAAACAAACAAACAAAACACAGGTCCTCGGCACCCTGATATTTATCAGGGGATTCGGCCAGGATCGTACATTTTTCACACAATGGGAAATGGCGGCTTGACGGGGATCTGGATGATGTCGAGAAAACTCTTTGATTTGCGCCGCCTGGGATTGCAATGTTTATACTCGGCTCCATGTTGAAGACACTGCTAATCAAAGGGAGAGAGTTCGGATCCTCGTCTGTTCAAACTCCAGCCCTTCTACTTTTGTTTCTTTAAGCCTATATTTCTGCTTATATATTTGTGTGAAGTGACCGCACTCTATCAGCAGTCCTCCCCCCACCCCACCCCGCGTCTGTTAGTGGGCATTTTTTTTATTCACACACAGCTCAGTGTTAAGTCAGTAAATCTCTCACCCGGTACCCCCAACCCCTCAGTTTAATTTATATCCTATAACTGTTAAATAATTGTGCGCTGCTGTGATCTTTATCAGATTGCCAGTTGTATGTGGTTTCTCGTTATTGCTGTGATCTTTATCAGCATTGCCAGTTGTATGTGGTTTCTCGTTATTGCTGTGATCTTTATCAGATTGCCAGTTGTATGTGGTTTCTCGTTATTGCTGTGATCTTTATCAGCATTGCCAGTTGTATGTGGTTTCTCGTTGTGTGTTATTGCTATGATTTTTTATCAGCATTGCCAGTTGTATGTGGTTTCTCGTTGTGTGTTATTGCTATGATCTTTATCAACATTGCCAGTTGTATGTGGTTTCTCGTTGTGTGTTATTGCTATGATCTTTATCAACATTGGCAGTTGTATGTGGTTTCTCGTTGTGTGTTATTGCTATGATTTTTATCAGCATTGCCAGTTGTATGTAGTTTCTCGTTGTGTGTTATTGCTATGATTTTTATCAGCATTGCCAGTTGTATGTGGTTTCTCGTTGTGTGTTATTGCTATGATTTTTATCAGCATTGCCAGTTGTATGTAGTCTCTCACTGTGTGTTATTGCTATGATCTTTATCAGTATTGCCAGTTGTATGTAGTTTTATAATCTTTATCAGCATTACCAGTTGTATGTAGTCTTTTATTGTGTATTGCTATGATCTTTATCAGTATTGCCAGTGCGTAGTCTTTCGTTGTGTGTTGTCTCTATGATCTTTATCAGTATTGCCAGTTGTATGTAGTCTCATGTTGGGTGTTGTTCTATGATCTCTATCAGTATTGCCAGTGTGTAGTCTTTCGTTGTGTGTTGTCTCTATGATCTTTATCAGTATTGCTAGTTGCATTTAGTCCTTTGTTGTTAATTGTTGCTACGATCTTTATCAGTCCCTCCAGTTGTATCAAGACACTGTATTTTATCAGCAAGAAAGAGCAGTGTTTTGCGTCATTGTGTGTTCAGAGGTGTGTGTGTGTGTGTGTGTGTGTGTGTGTGTGTGTGTGTGTGTGTGTGTGTGTGTGTGTGTAATTTCATTTGATTTAGCTTTCGTTTTGTCTCTGAAGATATTTAGTTTTGTTGTATTAGTTTTATTTTCTTTTGTGTTTAAGGAGTTTCTAAGAAGACTGAGTATTTTGCATTTAATTATTGTAAAGCGCTAATTCTTATTCTTGTGTGTCACTATTATTTTTATCTATATAACTAGTTATAGTCTGCTTGAATTTTGTGTTACTAGGCTATTTATCAATATAGTAGTTGTAGTCTCCTGTTTTGCGAATGACTGATATTTCTCAGTATAGCTAGTTATAATCTCCCGCTTCATCTCTCTCACTCTCTCCCTTCCTTAGCACACAAATGATCTTTTGATCTGTTTAGATACAGACTCGCACGCTTGCACACACACACACACACACACACAAATGCATACGAATGTACTGCATACATTTTAAAAAATAAATACTAATCTTTTATCTGGAAAAATACATCTATCCAACCATTTCCAGGCATTTGTGCACGTCTGTCAGTAATTTCTAGTTCTCTTTTGACATTTCACTTTATTCTTGTGGTTGTCTCGCTGACGTTTACTTTTTAAAATTAATTTTGTTCATCCTCTAGTCTGTGCGAATTACCCGTATTTGATGACTCTTTTAGTTGTTTCTTAAATTTTTTTCTTTTTAGGTTTGCTTTGGTTGGCAGCGATCAATAGTATCCAGAAAGTTGTATATTATGAATGACTACTTAACTGAGTTGTATATTATGAATGACTACTTAACTGAGTTGTATATTATGAATGACTACTTAACTGAGTTGATATTGATCGCTCGACTTGAGAGACCACTTGATTGACAACCATGAATCTTTGAAATCTTTGTTTTGATTGATTAATTGATACTAATCGATTTGACTGATAGACCAATTGATTGAAACTCAGTTGATTGAATGTATGACCGACTTCTTAATAAATTGATTAGTGATAATCTTGTCTCTCAGACCAATTGATTAAAACTCGACTGACTGATCGATTCATTCCATGATGGGTCGAATTCTTAGTACTCGACTTAATTGACAGACTAATCGATTGACAACTGGTCGATGGACTGACGGATTAAGAAGTCGCTTTCTCTCAATCTTTCTGAAATATATGCAAAGTCATATATCCGCCATGTCGACTTTCCTCTCGCATGCCGTCCGCTTCTTTGCAACACATTTTCTTTCCACGAGTCAGGCCTTCTTTGTTGGAAAGTGGATTAAAATGGGGGCAATACCTCGTATCAGGTGGTGTGTGCAGTTATGCAGCGGGCACGCGTTTGTTAGACAGGATTGCAACAGGTTTCCTTGTTCCACATTTTCCCTCCAACACTTTCCCACGGACTTCAAGCTGCAGAACTCGAGGCAGTGGAAGGGTTGGAGAGCCGAGACTGACTGAGAGCCGAGGCTAACTATAGCTTTACCTGTATGTCTGGGATGCTTCTTAGCTGTACCTTGTCTGGGATGTCTGGCGTGCGGGCACCAGGGAGGAAGAGGGAGGGAGGGGGGAGAGAGAGGTTTAGAGTGGTACGCACAAAGACTATTCCAGAAGACCTGAAGTAAATAAATTCTTGTATATATATTTATTGCAGGCATATTATTAACAACCTAGTTATTGCTTTCTTTTTGCCAGCCGTTGACAAAACGGCTGCCACATAATTTGGTTAGGTTTGAGTCGCCATGTCGCTTCAACTTTATTTGATTAGGTTTTAGTTGCAATATCGCTGAACATTATTTGGCTAGGTTTGAGTTGCCATGTCGTTGCAACATTATTTGGTTAAATATGAGTTACAATATCGCTGCAACATAATTTGGCTAGGTTTGAGTCGCCATGTCGCTGCAACATTATTTTGTTAGGTTTGAGTTGCAATATCGCTGCGACATAATTTGATTAGGTTTGAGTCGCCATGTCGCTGCAACATTATTTTGTTAGGTTTGAGTTGCCATGTCGCTGCAACATTATTTTGTTACGTTTAGGTCGCCATCCACTGATTCCATATCCCTGGACTTTTAATCTTTCTTCATTTAAGGAAATGTGATAAATGAATATGAGCAGCATAAATCACTTTCGTAGAATAATGAGACCAGTATAACCTCATTGTAACAAATGAATAATAATTTTTTAATGTCATCTTAATAATTAAAAAAAAAAAATTATCTGGAGACTGTTTACCAGGCTCTTTCATTTCTGCACTGTTGTTCTGAAGAATTTAATCACTACTATGTACTTTATAAAAGTATTATTGTTGTTTGTGAGTTATATATTTTTTTAGAATCATGGTTATTTTTCTGCGCGCTCTCTTTTTCTTCTCTATCTCTTCTCTCTCCTCTATCTCTTCTCTGTCCTCTCTTCTCTCTCTCTTTCTCACTTCTCTCTTTTTCTTCTCTCTCTTCTCTATCTCTTTTATCTCTCTTCGCGCTTCTCTCTCTCTTCTTTCTCTTCCCCCTCCCTCTCTGGAATACTTTTTAAGTCTCAAAGCAAGTCAAAGTGATGTGTTCATTTTTATTCCAATAGAGCAGCTTGAGTTTCAAATCGAGCTGAAAACAATTATTACCCACCCCACTTTCTGTCTGCTAATCTGTTTCTGTATCTCTTTGTTTAACTATGACTTTCTCTTCGTCTGTGTCGCTTTGTCTGCTTCTTGTCTTTATATTTCTGCCTCAGTCACTAGCTTTCTATGTCACACACACACACACACACACACACACACACACACACACACACACACACACACACGCACGCACGCACGCACGCACGCACGCACGCACCACATATACACCACATACACACACGCACAAACACACACTCTCTCTCCAGCTGACTCTCTAGCAGGAGCACACACACAGACCCACTAACCAACATTTTGACTCTTATTAACAAACAGTACAACCACGGGGAATCGAAACGGCGCGCATTTTAACCGTCGTTTGGTACTATTTTCTTTTGGATACTTATGCACTAATATACTCATACGCTCAAACTCAAACGCATAAATATTTATATGCTCATTCAGACAGCAGTCTTGTTCACTCAGATATATATAATCTTGCTGTTCAGAGCACAAATCGTGTTCACTAAGACAGCTATATGATGCTCTCGCTCGGATATAATATATATGAGTTCATTTTGACATTAAAAAAACCTGCCCATTAAAACAAGTATGTCACAGGTTACTTCGTTCAGATAACAATCTTGTTTCATTCAGACAACAATCATGTTCGTTCAGACAATAATCGTGTTCATTTTGACGTTATTTAACAATTTTGCTATGTAACGATTTTCCCTTTCGGACACTCATATACTAGTTCATTTCACTCAGTTTTGTTCATTAGGGCAATAATTTTGTTCATTTAGACAACAATCCTGTCCATTCAGATAACAATCGTGTTCAATGAGACAATTATTCAACAAGTTCATTAGACAATTATTCAACAAGTTCATTGAGACAATTATTTAACAAGTTCATTGAGACAATTATTTAACAAGTTCATTGAGACAATTATTTAACAAGCTCATTAGACAATTATTCAACAAGTTCATTGAGACAATTATTCAACAAGTTCATTGAGACAATTATTTAACAAGTTCATTGAGACAATTATTTAGCAAGTTCATTAGACAATTATACAACAAGTTCATTGAGACAATTATTTCGCAAGTTCATAAAAAAATTATTTAACAAACTAGTTCATTTAAACAGTTATATAACAGATTAGTGTACTGAAACAATTATGTAACAAATTAGTGTATTTAAATAGTTAGGTAACAATCAGTGTATTCAAACAAGTATGTAACAGATTAGTGTATTGAAACTAATTTGTTACATAATTGTTTCAGACAATATGTAACAAATTATGTAACAAATTAGTGTATTTAAATAGTTAGGTAACAAATAAGTTTTTCCAAACAATTATGTAACAGATTAGTGTATTGAAACAATTATGTAACAAATTAGTGTATTTTAACAGTTAAGTAACATATCAGTGTATTAAAGAATTATGTAGCAACTGAGTCCATTAAAAGTTATGTTACAAATTAATCTAATCAAACATGTATATACTTTCAAAATGAAAAGTTAACTCAGTCAAGGAACAAGATAGTTTCTTCATAAATTACATAAATGAGTCTATTTTGACAAAGATTAAGTCCATTCAAACAACAGTTAAACCCATACAACATTTAATACCATTCAACCTCTCCCCCCATCCCAAAGCTAATTTCATTTCACTCATTTTACTCGGCACAACACATATTGTTACTGCCACTTCAAAGTTTTGTCTGATCATAGCGGAACACAATGGGCACGTGCTCAGGGATGGCGACGTAAAGCACGTGCAACCATCCCCACAGGCACGCGCCTTTCACTCGTGCGTAGCTCGTGCTGTCTGCTATGCAGGCACGCAAGGTGGTCGTCAACGTCTTCAAGATGGCGTCAACCCGCTTTTGCGGTTTCGGAACTTTTTACGGTCAATTTAGCGAGAAGGAGCCTGAAGATTAGTCCGGTCAGATAGTTCGGAGTCCTGCAGTGAAGAGCCCGTTTCTTCTATTATCCTGCCCGTCCTATTTAAAAAGAAAGGAATAAAAAAAAAAAAGCTGCAAATACAGAGTTAAAAAAGAATCCGCTAAGTGGTGTCTCGATTCTTTCCCCTGCTTGCCGCTTACTGTCTGTGAGTGACGTGTTAGCGCGTGAGGGACAACAGAAGGCGCGTGCCGCCTGCTAGTCGTCTGTTACCAGTTTATGCGATGCTGCACGAGGGCGTCTGCCTTAATTTTCGAGATTGAAAGAAGAACTAAAGCCTTGACAGAACTTAGCCGTTCCTTGTAGCTATCTGTGCTGCTGGTGAGTTTTTTTTAAAAAAAAATTTTTTTTAAAAACCGCCTACCGAGTTTGTCCTAAGTAGTGCGCCGTCTAATTCTTCGTTCACCACTTAATATTAATAAATTCTGGTTTGAAGCTGAGAAAACTTTTGTGACACTTTAAGTAAATTGCTCCTTGCTAAACCAGACTGCACTATTTCCGCAAAAACAACTTTCGTTTCTTACTCAACATAATGTTCTTTTCTATTGCTGCTAAGCATACTGTTGTTCCTTTTCATTATCAATAAACGTAAGCCACAATTTCCACTTATCCTAAATTATAATTCCAGAAAAATAAAATAATTTCCACTAAACATAAAGCACAATTCTCTCTTTATCCTCACTCCCCACGACCACAGTGTACAATTTCCATTAATCATAACACACAATTCCCTGCAAAAAAAGCACCTTTCCACTAAGCATAACGCACCATTTCCACTAAGCATAACGCAGGTTTCCTACAAAACATAACGTACAATTCCAACTCATAAATACAATTCACACGTAATGTGCAATTTACTCTAAGAATAACGTACAATTCCACCTGAAATTAGCGTGCGATTCATAGTTTAAAACAAAAAGCAATTCTTTCCTTAAAATTCCTATTTCCACTTAATACCCCGAGACCTTGACATCTATTTCAATCCACTTGACATAATTATCTTGTCCATTCACAATTAATCTAACATTTCTTCTTAGTAAATATCACATACAATCATAATAAACATAGCATTTCTTTGAGTAACATTTCTTCTTACTAGGCTTAGCACGCACTCACAGTAAGCATAACATTCCTTTCAGTAACTTTTCTTCTTCTTAAACATAGCACGCACTCACAGTAAACATAACATTCCTTACAATAACGTTTCTTCTTAAACGCAACGTATAGTCAATACTGATTCCCTTTTCCCACCAAACGTAACGTATAGTCAATACTGATTCCCTTTTCCCACCAAACGCAACGTATAGTCAATACTGATTCCCTTTTCCCACCAAACGCAACGTATAGTCAATACTGATTCCCTTTTCCCGCCAAACGCAACGTATAGTCAATACTGATTCCCTTTTCCCGCCAAATGTAACGTTCCTGCGCGAATCTTAGCGTACTGTTTCATCCTCTTTGAAATGACGTTTTGCCATTCCCAGTCAGTTTCAAATACAAGCCTCACGGTTGTTTTGTTGAACTTAAAAATATTCCTCAATAAACTAAACAGATTTGTGGACATCTTTATATTTGCCAGAGAAGTGCATTGACCCTGAAGTGTCCACAGCGTTCTTGTCAATTAAAGCCGCTTAGTGAAAAGAAATTGTCTCCCCTGATAACACATTTTTGTTTTGTTTTTGTATTTGTCGATAGATGTTCTGATTAATTCTAGATCCGCAAATCTCTTTCTACGAGATTAAATTCTAGTCGAAGTCGGGGTATAGCCTCGCTTCAGACTAAATTCTGATTATCGAGACCACTTTGTCTAGTATTAGAATAAATTTTATATAAAAACATAATATTCTTTATTTCATGTACATTCCTAACCTTGTCTGTTTATTTAAATTCCTGACTTTCTTTTAGTGGTTTATTTCTTGTACATTCCTAACTTTTTCTGTTTATAAATGACATGTTTATAGGTCTGCATTCCTAAGGATTCTTTCATTCTAAGCTTGTCAGGTGTATTTGCAGGCACGTTCTTAAAAACTACTCGCTAGCTTGTAATCTAAAGCGCTATTTCAGTGATGTTAAACTAGCTAGTTCGTAATCTAGGGCGCTATTTCAGTGATGTTAAACTAGCTAGTTCGTAATCTAAAGCGCTATTTCAGTGATGTTAAACTAGCTAGTTCGTAATCTAAAGCGCTATTTCAATGATGTTAAACTAGCTAGTTCGTAATCTAAAGCGCTATTTCAATGATGTTAAACTAGCTAGTTCGTAATCTAAAGCGCTATTTCAGTGATGTTAAACTAGCTAGTTCGTAATCTAAAGCGCTATTTCAATGATGTTAAACTAGCTAGTTCGTAATCTAAAGCGCTATTTCAGTGATGTTAAACTGGCTAGTTCGTAATCTAACGCGTTAGTGCAATGATATTAAATTAGCGTTGTGGTAATTTAAAGCGTTCGTACATTGTGGTTAAACTTGCTAGTTCGTAATCTAAAGCATTAGTACATGAGTTTAAACTAGCTTGTTCGCATTAGTACATTCAGTTTAACTATCGAGTTCTTTAAATGAAGTTTAGTGCAATAATGTTAAACTAGTTAGTTCGTAGTCTAAAGGATTAGCGCAATGATGCTAAACTAGCTAGTTTTTAATGTAAGGTTTTATTATTTAAAGATGTTAAACTACTATATAAAACTTTATTTCGAACAATGATGTTGTTCAAAAAAACAAAAAAACAGGAAAACAAAACCCCACCAAACAATAACAACTAAAACTAACACGGGTTTTGACTCGCAGAGTGTATCCACTTTCTTTTTAAATGTCTAACTACCAGAAAAATTACCCTCTAGATGGAAGAAAATGCCTGTTTTCATAAAGAAGCGTAATGGCCAAATATTTCTTCAGACTGGCAGACTGAACAGAAATTTTTCGGCTAGAGAGCATACTGGGCTAATATTTTGGCCGGCTGTCACAAACTGAATGGAAAGATATTTAGTTAGAGGTATAATGAACCAATATTTTGGCCGGCTGACACAGACTGAACTGAAAGATATTTAGTTAGAGGTATAATGAACCAATATTTTGGCCGGCTGTCACAGACTGAACTGAAAGATATTTAGTTAGAGGTATAATGAACCAATATTTTGGCCGGCTGTCACAGACTGAACTGAAAGATATTTAGTTAGAGGTATAATGAACCAATATTTTGGCCGGCTGACACGGACTGAACTGCAAAATGTTCGGCTAGAGAGCATAATGAGTCAATATTTAAGGCGGCTGATACAGACTGAACAGAAATTGTTCAGCTAGAGAGCATAATGAGCCAATATTTAAGGCGGCTGATACAGACTGAACGGAAACATGTTCGCGTGCTTGCTCCAACGCCACCTCTGGGTTGTACGGCACGAACATTTAAACAACTTAAAATTGGTGGTAATATAAGTTTGTGGCAAACAGAAAGATTCTTCAACTAATCCTTCAACACCCCATCCTCTCCGCCATCGCCTCCCTTCCGCCTCGAATCCGTTCGTCTTATCTGAAACTCCAAGAGAACAGTGAAACGGGTTGATTTCTAGTTGATTGAGCGTGAAGCTAAAACTGTGAAGGACTGAAGCCTCTGCGTAAGGACGCCACATTCAAACTCTTTCTTGAAAAGAGGGGAGGCCTACAAACACAGGCACACAAACATCTGGGCATATTGTTTATTTTGCAGCGGACGATGTTGGGTTGTTGCTGGTGAGGGAATGAAAGTGGTGGTTTGTGGTAGTGATGGTGGTGTGTGAATGAAAGTGGCGGTTTGTGGTAGTGATGGTGGTGTGGGAATGAAAGTGGTGGTTTGTGGTAGTGATGGTAGTGTGGGAATAAAAGTGGCGGTTTGTGGTAGTGATGGTGGTGTGGAAATGAAAGTGGCGGTTTGTGGTAGTGATGGTGGTGTGGGAATGAAAGTGGTGGTTTGTGGTAGTGATGGTGGTGTGGGAATAAAGTGATAGTTGCACGCCATGGTCATCGAGACTTTGAGAGTTAGTGTTCGAGACCAGAGTGTGATTTGATTGGACTCTCTAGGTGCCCGTGTCGAGGGAAGCTTGTTGAGTCTGGCTTGTGGGCTCCTCCTTCACCGCCCAACCCCCCCCCATTTCTTAACGGAAGGTGTACACTTCACGATATCTTACACTAATTAATAAAATTACACTTTATGTTTTTCCTGTTGTCTTCTTTTTATAAAAGTTGTTTCTATGGTAACTGCATCCCGTCCGTTTTATTTTTAAACAAACAAAAACAAACAACAAAGCGATATGTCAATCCACACTTTGCCGCTGTTCCAACTTTCTGTTTGTTGCTATTTTGTCTGTTTGTAGTTTGTTTACTTAGTTTTATTATGACTGTTTGTGGAGCAGTTTTGTTTTTTTAAAATTTAATTTTTCTGATGTATGATTTTGTTTGTGTAGACTGCAAACAAGATAAATATAAAAGCACAAGATTCAGTAGGCAGTGGGGCGGGTGGGTGGGTGTGTTGCTGATAAGTTACGACTGACGACATATTGTACACTTTGTGATGGAACTTCAATATTAATGCTAAGAGCGAGACATGGACACAAGTAAACATGAAACACTGCAGTGTTTATCTGTCATTCTAAGAGCGAGACATGGACACAAGTGAACATGAAACACTGCAGTGTTTATCTGTCATTCTATGAGCGAGACATGGACACAAGTGAACATGAAACACTGCAGTGTTTATCTGTCATTGTAAGAGCGAGACATGGACACAAGTGAACACGAAACATTGCAGTGTTTATCTGTAAATGAAGGGCATCGTGGGTGGTATACAGCAATATAATCATCTTGTAATATATATATATATACATTATTTTCATTCTATATAATATCCATAACAACCAATCAAAATGTAATGATTTCCCTCCCCTGTCAATGTGTGTCACTCTCTACTTCAGTATCTATCAGATTATTCTATATATCTCTGACTGTATTTTTATATCTCTTTTATTATGTATCTGTAATTCTCTATTTCTATATATCTCTGCCTATTTCTATATCTCCCTGACTGTATATCTGTAACTCTCTGTATATTTATGTTTCCCTCTCTATTTCTACATATTGCTGACACTATTTCTATATCTCAATGACTGTATATCTGTATTTCTATGATATTGTATCTGTCTGTTTCTATATCTCTCTGACTGTATATTTTCTATTTCTATATCTCTGACTATTTTTTAAAAATAAATCTTAGTCTATTTCTATATATATCTATGACTATTTGTATATATCTTAGTCTATTTCTATATCTCACTGACTGTGCATCTCTAAAGCTCTCCGACTATTTGTGTCTCCTGTCTGTCAACTCTATATTTCTGTCTGGTGTCTATCTACTCTCTCTTTGTGTCTATGAATCTGTTTACCCAACGCCTCCGTCTCTCTGTTTATCGTAGTCTGTGACCGACAGTCTCTGGCTGCTCTAGTATATATATCTTTTTGTCTCTCTCTCTTTGATATATCTTTGTCCTTGTTTGTCTATTATTGTCTACCTCGATCTCCGTCAGTCTGTACCCCCCCCCCCAACTCGGTTCCCGCTACCTCGACGTCTTCCTGTCCGCTAAATTACAGACTTGCTAATAGCGCTGGACTCTCAAAACACTGACCTAACGGATGATCCGACCGGTCGTAGTCCGGCCACTGTTAAGAGTGCCTTTTGTCAGGCAATTTGGCGGGGTTTAAATCCTTGATTAGGTACGTGCCTCAGTATTCACGCTACCCACTCAACGCGGACCGACTGCAGACAGACTGACCCCCCAGTCGTGACAGGCACTATTGTCCTGTGACGTATGCTGTACCACTCACCACGGAAGTCACAAAGCCCTGAGATGGCGGTGGGCGGAGAGTCTGCATTTGCTCGAAAAACAGGTAATTTATCCCGACTGGTCTCACTAAGTCAAGGCAGCAGTTGTTTCTGTTTGTGCTCCTTTTTTTTCTTTGACTACTCAGGCGAAATAGCATGTTACTGTCTGCCTTGCGGGGTGTAGTATGTTCTTTTTCTTCTTTGACTACTCTTGTCTGCCTTCTGAATCCAGAAGCATGCGGGGTGTAGTATGTTCTGTATTAGGGAAGTATTTCACAGCAGTTCTAAAAGTAGGTCTTGTTTTCTAATTCGAACTAAACACTAATACTAACAGGCCCTTAACCTTACATGTGACTATTATTTATTTATTTATTAATAAATTGACAACCGCCCAATTCAGGCTTTTTTGTGAGCAGATGAACTCAGAAGTTTTGGGCTTCTAAGCAGGAAAGCCGGGAGAGGTTAAATAGTATTTTGCTTGTCCGTTACACACTTGAAAAGGTGAGGTTCTATTTTGGATTCTGTTACGATCATAAGAGGTGATGTTACTATTTTACTTGTTTGTCCATTACAGACCATAAGTGAGGTACTTTCCTTTGATGTTCCGTCACAGATCATAAGTGGTGAGGTACTTTCCTTTGATGTTCCGTCACAGATCATAAGTGGTGAGGTACTATCCTTTGATGTTCGTCACGGACCATAAGAGGTGAGCTACTATCTTTTGATGTTCGTCACAGACCATAAGAGGTGAGGTACTATCTTTTGATGTTCGTCACGGACCATAAGAGGTGAGGCACTGTGATACCTACGCCGCAAGAGTTATTGGTTATGACTGATAAATATTTCTCAGTGCTTGTTTTGTTTTGTTTTCAATTTACTTGTATGTCCAAAATTTTTGTCGATTTAATACGTTATTTTTCTACGATTTGGTACGTTATTTTCTTACGATTTGGTGCGTTATTTTTGTACGATTTGGTGCGTTATTTTTGTACGATTTGGTACGTTATTTTTGTGCGATTTGGTACGTTATTTTTGTACGATTTGGTGCATTATTTTTGTACGATTTGGTACGTTATTTTTGTACGAGTTGGTGCGTTATTTTTGTACGATTTGGTATTTAATACTGAAGTGTCATAGACAAGAATTAAATTCTGCTATATACTATCCGTGCTACTGATCTCTATGGTAAATAGGTCAGTGGTGACGATGAAGGGTCACGTGCAAGAACTACGTCAACGATAATTTACCTACTCGTTGCTAATTTATATCTATCTATCTATCTATCTATCTATCTATCTGTCTATCTATCTATCTATCTATCTGTCTTTAGTATATGCCCTAAAATATCTCTTGAAATGTTTCCTATCCATAGTTTATTACAGGTCACCAGTAGTTTCTGGTGAGTACTAATTTATATCTATATGTATCCTTAGTTCGCGCTCTAAAACATCACTTGAAATGTTTCCATCTATATCTTATCACGGGTTACCAGTAATATCTATACAGGTTACTAATTTATATCTATGTACATCATTGTTACGTGCCCTAAAATATCTATTGAAATGTTTCCTACCCGTATCTTATCACGTGTCAGCTGACACACGTTATTTTTAGACTCATTAAGCACGTAGCACTCTCCTTTGAAGGAGTTAGTTTGTGCAGTGAACGTAATAATGTCGATAGGAAAAAAAAAAGCTATTTACAGTATTTGGTATTTTATTTAATTTTTTATTTGCATATAATAGGTAGCCACGCCCAGAACTATTGTTTTTTTTTTTTTGTTGGTTTTCTTTTTTTGTTTTGCCCTTTCTGCACTGACTTAAATCTTGACACATGGAAGAGATCTGGTTGCGTTGGCTGATCTATTTTTAGACACGTCTATTCTTTAGCAGAATGCTCCCTAACTCTAGGTCAATCACATCAGTCACGATTTCCCCAAGACCTATATGATTTAACAAAAATGTGAATTTATTTCTGTTGTCATACTATGTAATATATTTTAAAAGTTTAAAACAAAAAACAAAAAGCATATGAACTTATACCGATATTGATAAGTTTTCAAACCCTAATACTTTGTGGATTTCTATTCTACAAACACCGATAAGCCCCTCCCCCAAACACCTTTCTGTTTTAAAGAAAATACAAAAAAAAAAAAAGCAAAAGAAACGTAATACTACATAATTTTTAAAAAAATCTCTTTTACTAAAAACCGATATTACTTTTGATAAATACAAAACGCAGTTAAAATTTCTAATGATACTTTTACTTCTTTTCTTTCTTTCTTTCTTTTTAAATTTTTAAATGTGCAATGGTTCACGTTTAGATATTTTTACTTTCTGAGGGCCCGTGTTTTATTATTTTGTCTTCATAATATCATACAAGCGTTTTACAAACGCTTTGAATGTAAATTTGTCAAATGCATTGAGAATTTACAACTTCATCATTTGGGAAGAATATTTACAACTGTCTGCATCTTCTGTCAAATTACTATCATAATTATTCATTGCTTAAAAAGTAATAAACTGACATATTAATTATAATCTCTTGTAAAATGCACTTTATCGCTTCCCACCTATTTTTGTTCAAAAGAGGTGAGCACTCTTTTGGAGCTTAAAAGCGAGTTGTGTCCCTCAGTTTATCAGTATTTCCAACTCTGCCTAATTGTTAGAAATAATTTTAACTTTAGCCAGCATCTGTCAATGTTCGTGCAATTAAGTGACTTTAGCCAGCTTCTGGCTCGTGCCATCAATGTTCGTGCAATTAAGTGACTTTAGCCAGCATCTGTCAATGTTCGTGCAAACTACTGAAACCAATATCCGACAGTGGCCGGGCAAGCGACTTTGACCTGTGACTGTCAGTGCCGCAAGCCATCCTCATAGAAGGTTGGCCGAGGCCACATCAGCACTACTCCAAGTGGTTAGTTTTTGCTGACTTGCAAATTAGAGTTCATCTGGAATCATCACCGCACAAATTCCAGAATGGTGCCAGCAAACACCATGGAAACAGCGCCACCTCCGATCTCGCGGAGTAGAAGAAAACTTTAAAGTCTTCTTGGAATGATCCGGTGGAATGGTCATTCGTTTTGTTTGACATGGTGATGAAAAAACCTTCCACTGAAATACTTTATTTTGGTTTCACTTCAATACTTGCTAATATTTATTTCGGTTAGTGTAGACATACTTTTACTATTTCCAACAACTATCAACGGTTCACACACTCTTTCTGCCTCTCCCCTCACCACTTCATCACCACCACCCCACCCCAACAACTTAAGACAGTCTCTCGTTCATGAGAGGTGTAGACGAATTCCGTAGTGCTATTTTAGTCATTTCGTCAGCTCTATATTTATCCACGGCGTAGTACTTAGTGACGTAGTGACGAGCAGTACTGCATCACTCGCCATCGGAAACATCGTCATCGAACAAAAGGGAGACAAATCGAAATATAAAATATATATATTCTGATCTACTAATAATATATTGTTTACATTCGATTTTCTGTTATTAACGAACAATTAATTTTTTTGTGCTGAAGGCTTTTACTTAAAAATAGGGACAACACCATACACACACGAGCACTCACGCACACACGTACATATCTATGTGTATATGTATCTATCTATCTATAGGCAAATATGTGCATACGTATCTATTGATAGATATACTAACGTGTAAGTTATCTATAGGTTTAGTCAAGATATTGGAAATGTTATTACTTCAAGTGCATGAGCAAATAGTAACACAATTACTCACACATTAGCAAATAGTTACTCAGTCACACGAGTAAATTGTTACACAGTCAAACATGAACATATGGTTACACTGTTAGTCACACATGAATAAATGGTTACACAGTCACACATGATCAAATAGCTACACAGTTAGTCACACATGAATAAATGGTTACACAGTCTCGCATGATCAAATAATTACACAGTCATACACGATAAAATAGTTACATAGTTAGTTACACATGAGCAAATAGTACACAGTTAGTTACACATGACAAATAGTACACAGTCAGTTACACATGATTAAATAGTAAACAGTCACACATGACAAATAGTTACACAGTCACATATGATCAAATTACACAATTACTCACACATGAGCAAATTGTTACACAATTACTCGCACATGCGAACCCACTCACATATTTAGTTTTGCCTGAGGCGTTTGTCTCGAAATAATGTATATATTGTGATAACACCAACGCTGAACATCCAAATAAAAAGTATAGTGAGAACTACCTGACCGATTACGCTGACCGACTGCGCTCTACAGTGACCGGTTATAGTAATGACAAGATGCCCACCTCTCTGTTGATAGATTTAAGCCACGGGCAAGCCTGCTAATGCACGATTCCTTTATCTGAATAGACGGCGAATTAATTTGATGTGACAAGTAAGTTGATATACGTCAATAGACTTATTTCTTTATAGGTCATTGTTATAACTGTAGTGCTCTAATAAAATTTTCTTCTTTTTTTTTTTTAAACCGAAACGTTGTCTCTGGTAGTTGCTTTTGCATTTATTTAAAAAAAACAACAACTGAATATTCATATTGCAGTGGTTTCAATTTTAACGCTTTGCAGTTATGCTGCTTTTTGTTGACCAAGTCGTTAGATCATAATTATAGCCAAGAATATGAGAATGAAAGCCAAACATAAATTTATATACCAAGAAACTGAGGCTAATGACTAGGAAGATGCGTCTGATACTAATAATTTGAGTCTCATAACCAAAAAATTTTGTATAATAACAAAGAACGTGAGTCTAACGACCAAAGTGAGTCTAACGACCGAGGTGAGTCTAATAAAGAAGATGAATGTAGTAACCAAGAAGTGTGCCTAATAACCGAGATGTTGGGTCTTATAACCAAGAAGTGTGCCTAATAACAGAGATGTTGGGTCTTATAACCAAGAAGTGTGCCTAATAACCGAGATGTTGGGTCTTATAACCAAGAAGTGTGCCTAATAACCGAGATGTTGGGTCTTATAACCAAGAAGTGTGCCTAATAACCGAGATGTTGGGTCTTATAACCAAGAAGTGTGCCTAATAACCGAGATGTTGGGTCTTATAACCAAGAAGTGTGCCTAATATCCTAGATGTTGGGTCTTATAACCAAGAAGTTTAATCTAATAACTAAATTGAGTTGAGTGCAGTAACCAAGAAGGTGAGTCCACTAACAAAGAAATTGATTTCAGGTAACCAAAAAGTTGAGACCAACAGCCCAAAAGTGGAGTCAAATAAAAAATGATGAATAACCAAACAAGACATTTTACCGGACAAGAAGTTAAATCTCGCTGCTCTAATGTTCCGTTTATAATTTGGTAAATTTTAAGTGGCAGAAAACATATTTGATTTGTTAATTTTTATGTTCACGTAAACCATACATTCTTGTTCACTTCCATTGCTCCAATCAGCGTAATGTATTTGAAACGGAATACTTCCGATAAAATTAAAAACTTGTAACTAAACCACGCTTAAATAAATTAATTGAAACCGTCGTAACTCGACAGTCAGAATAAATTATTTAAAAGATTAATGAATACTCGAAGAGGTGTTTCTTGCTCTTTTCTTCCAAAATGTTGTTATTATTTTTGTAATGTTAAGGGGCAGACTGTTAGTTCAGGGAATTAAAGAGCTGCAGTGATATACGAAATTCTATCATGCATCTGGTGTTCTTAAAATATTTGTAGCTCTGATGTTCTAGAAATATTTGCAGACGACCAAAAGATAAATTCCATCATTTTAACGATCCTTTAATCTCGAGTGATGAACTTAACGGCATGCAGACCGTCAGAAAGGATATAGATGGCGGTCATCTGTGTTTCCTGCTTGCACGCGATTAGAATTTCTCAGCGTCATTTACAACTCTTCCTGCGAAAAGAGCTTCACCGAGCCTTCAGTTTACCAAGCCTTCACTTTACAGAGCATTGCATTACCTAGCCTTCACTTTACAGAGCATTGCATTACCAAGCCTTCACTTTACAGAGCATTGTATTACCTAGCCTTCACTTTACAGAGCATTGCATTACCTAGCCTTCACTTTACAGAGCATTGTATTGCCTAGCCTTCACTTTACAGAGCATTGCATTACCTAGCCTTCACTTTACAGAGCATTGTATTGCCTAGCCTTCACTTTACAGAGCATTGTATTGCCTAGCCTTCACTTTACAGAGCATTGCATTACCTAGCCTTCACTTTACAGAGCATTGTATTGCCTAGCCTTCACTTTACAGAGCATTGTATTGCCTAGCCTTCACTTTACAGAGCATTGTATTACCTAGCCTTCACTTTACAGAGCATTGTATTACCTAGCCTTCACTTTACAGAGCATTGCATTACCTAGCCTTCACTTTACAGAGCATTGTATTGCCTAGCCTTCACTTTACAGAGCATTGTATTGCCTAGCCTTCACTTTACAGAGCATTGTATTACCTAGCCTTCACTTTACAGAGCATTGTATTACCAGTCCTTCACTTTACACAGCATCGCTTTACCAATCCTTCACTTTACACAGCATCGCTTTACCAATGCATAGCAGCGCATTAAATGTCATAGACATCATGGCATCTCTAGCAGCGCATTAAATGTCATAGACATCATGGCAACTCTAACAGCTCATTAAATGTCATAGACAACGTGACAACTTTACAGTGAGTTTAACATAAACTTTAAACAAAACCAAGTTAATTTTGTGAATTTATACACAAATCCTGTACAGTCAAATTTATGAAAAGTTTAGATAATCGAAAATTTATACTAGTCGAGTTTATCAAAAGTACAGAAACATCACAACCATTGAAAATTTACTTTATCTCTCTTTACTACCATATAGCAACAGGTCCGATAAATATTTACACAATACAACAAGAATCGTCAAAACCAGAAATCTACACTAGAAGTATTTCAAGCATATGAACAAATAATTAATATCGCGACGACCAAATTCTTAATCTAGAAGAACATTCGATTAAAAGATATGTATATCTAAACAGCTCACAAATTACTGTCAAAGTACAGTTAATTTTACGAACATTTAAAAAAAAATAGTGACAACTCAAAATGCGTGCTACTAGACATTTGAAATAAAACAAATCTCGCGACAACCGAACATTTTACTCGTGAATTTTTCTGAGTTTAAGAACATGCAGTCAATCAATAATGAGACATAAATTTACACTAAGAGAAATGCAGTCAAGCTTACGACATTTAACAAAGAAGCCTCATAAGTCAAACTAATTTCAGACAATGCACTCAAGCGCAAGACAGCAAGAAAGCACTCAAGCATGACAGCAAGAAAGCACTGCAAGCTGCATGGGTCAAGTAAAGACACGCAAGAATAGAATATTTTATTCAGGTGTGTAGGACCTAATTTGCTTATTTATTTTTAATCAGAGTTTATTAGTCCCTGATTAATTAAAATCTCTGGCAAGAATTTTTTCCCCATTATTGCAGCCGCTAATGTAGACCACAAGCAAGTTGACCCCCAGTAAGTAAGATGACCCCGAGCAAGCAATTAACCCAAAGTAAATAAGATGACCCCGAGCAAGCTATTGACCCAAAGTAAGTAAGATGACCCTGAGCAAGCAATTGATCCAAAGTAAGTAAGATGACCCTGAGCAAGCAATTGACCCAAAGTAAGATGACACCGAGCAAGCAATTGACCCAAAGTAAGATGACACCGAGCAAGCAATTGACCCAAAGTAAGATTACCCCGAGCAACAATTGACCCAAAGTAAGTAAGATGACCCCGAGCAAGCAATTAACCCAAAGTAAATAAGATGACCCCGAGTAAACAATTAACCCAAAGTAAGTAAGATGACACCGAGCAAACAACTGACCCAAAGTAAGATGACCCTGAGCAAGCAAATTGACCCAAAGTAAGATGACCCCTAGCAAGCAAGTTGACCCAAAATAAGATGACCGCAAGTAAGCAAGTTGACCCCAAGTAAGTAAGATGGTCCCAGGCCAAGATGAATTGTAAGATGTGCAATGTTAACTTAGGCGACTAATCCATACATGTCTTTCGACAAGTTATCAACTGTTGATATCGAACTTGAACAAGTTCAGTATTTGTTTAAAGAACCAAAATCAGTCTTTCTATTTAGTGCTTGAAGACCCGATTCGTGAGTTGGGCTACAATGGTACTGACAGTCAGAGTTAATTTTTGACACTTTGGGTCTTATTCATATGGAGAACTTTATGCTCTGCATTGTACAGCAAAAGAAATTGGAGCGAGAACGGGGACTGGAGATCCACAAAACTACACTGGCAATCACGTCATTACGAGACTGATTGGGGAGAAAACAAAACTACACTGGCAATCACGTCATTACGAGACTGATTTGGGGAGAAAACAAAACTACACTGGCAATCACGTCATTACGAGACTGATTTGGGGAGAAAACAAAACTACACTGGCAATCACGTCATTACGAGACTGATTTGGGGAGAAAAACAAAAGCTAAAGAAATGTCGTTCTTCGTTGTAGTGTATGTGGCAAGTCAAGTGTGTCTTGTTTGATGACACAGTGATCAAACGTGCATCGCTTAAAATAATCTAATCTTTCTCAACCAAGTCAATATCCGGTATGGGAGGACTTGGCGGTTTATCCTGTTGCTCGGTGCTGTTGTGTAGCTGAGTCGACCCTGACAAATCTAGTTGCTACATTTTGAGTCTTGTGTAACGATCGCTGTGATTCTTAAACACTTCGTGCAGTCGGGTTTTTTTTTACAGACGCTTGCAATGGGACGCCGCGTGCACATTTCGTTTTACGTCACTGCCTGACGAAGTGGGAGTGACGTCACTAGGACGCAAGTCCAGTCTTTCTGTGGGAGTGACGTCACTAGGACGCAAGTCCAGTCTTTCTGTGGGAGTGACGTCATTAGGACGCAAGTCCAGTCTTTCTGTGGGAGTGACGTCACTAGGACGCAAGTCCAGTCTTTCTGTGGGAGTGACGTCACTAGGACGCAAGTCCAGTCTTTCTGTGGGAGTGACGTCATTAGGACGCAAGTCCAGTCTTTCTTAAAATCTGCATTACGAAATCTGCTTCGACCGGAAGCGCTTCCCATAAGTGCACCATCATAACTTCTGTTTATAAAATTAAATAATTTTTGTTGTGTTTTTAAAAAAAAAATTTGTTGTGATCGAGATATATATGGATGTGTACGTTCATGTTGCAGGTGAATCTCGAGTCACGGTACGCCTGTAGTGTTGGTTGCTTCACTCTATAGCTATGCATAGCGGGGCAGGTACACCACAGTTCAAGCACTTCACATTCTTTGTCGGGAGTTGTCTCTCTTGGCTAATTGATCCTCTGCATAAATTTCCTGTACTTCGCATGCACTACATGTACACGAATCATTTGTCGACTTTGAATGGTTTCTGATTAGATCCACTTTCCTTTTCTTAGGGCTTTGTCTATCTCCTGTTTAACGCTATGGTATCTCTTAGCGCTTTGTATGTCTCCCTTTTAACGCTGTCATATCTCTCTCTTAGCGCTGTCACGTCTTTCTTAACGCTGTCATATCTTTCTTTTAGCGCTGTTCTCTTAACGCAGTCATATCTCTCTCTTAGTGCTGTCATATCTCTCTCTTAGTGCTGTCGTATCTTTCTTTTAGCGCTGTTCTCTTAACGCAGTCATATCTTTCTTTTAGTGCTGTCATATCTTTCTTAACGCTGTCATATCTCTCTTAGCATTTTAAGATCTCTCTTAACGCTGCCATATCTCTCTTAGCATTGTCAGATCTCTCTTAACGCTGTTCTCTTATCGCTGTCACATCTCTCTTAGCATTATTAGATCTCATTTAACACTGTCATATCTCTCTTAGCATTGTCAGACCTCTCTTAACGCTGTCAATCTCTCTTAGCATTGTCAGATCTCTCTTAACGCCGTCATATCTCTCTCTTAGCGCTGTTCTCTTAACGCTATCATATTTCTCTTTTAGCGCTGTTAAATCTCTCTTAACGCTGTAATATATTATTCTTAATCGCTTTCATATTTCCCTCTTAACGCTGTCATATCTCTATCAACGCTGTCATATCTCTCTCTTGGCGCTGTTCTCTTAATGCTGTCATATCTTATTCTTAATCGCTGTCATATCTCCCTCTTAACGCTGTCATATCTCTATCTTAGCGCTTTTCTCTTAACACTGTCATATCTCTCTCTTAAAGGAGTCATATCTCCCCCTTAACGCTGCCATGTCTCTTTTAGCGCTGTTCTCTTAACGCTGTCATATCTTTCTTAACGCTATCATATCTCTCTCCCTTAGCACTGTCATATCTCTCTTAGTGCTGTTATATCTCTCTCTTAACTCTGTCATATCTCTTTTAACACTGTCACATCTTTCTCTTAGAGCTGTCACATCTCTCTTAACGATGTCATACTACTCTTTTAGCGTTGTTCTCTTAACGTTGTCATTTCTTATTCTTAACCGCTGTCATGTCTCCTTAACGCTATCATCTCTCACTCTTAGCGCTGTCATACATGTCTCTTAACGCTGTCATATCTCTCTTAACGATGTCACATCTCTCTCAGCGCTGTCATATCTCTCTTAACGATGTCATATTTCTCTCTTAGCGTTGTTCTCTTAGTCATACTACTCTTTTAGCGTTGTTCTCTTAACGTTGTCATATCTTCTTCTTAACGCTATCATCTCTCACTCTTAGCGCTGTCATACATGTCTCTTAACGCTGTTGCCTTATTATTTTTGTCTCAGCGCTACCCTCTTCTAAACAAATCAAATTTGAAAAACAAGAAATGAAAAAAGTCACACACACACACACACACAATTATAAATTAAAATAAAAACCTACACAAGAATTGCTCTAAGAAATTACAAATCAATGCAGAACTTTTTGTCTGTTGTGACGAGTTCAACCGTGTCATTAGCGCGTGTCAAAATTCGTTCACCCATAAAACGGATATCGCTACCTATGCTACGAGGAGAAGAAATCCACCACCTCCACCTATGTAGAGATACCACTACTGCCACCACACACGTGCTCTCAATACTAAGCAGGACAGGTCTGTGTGTAGTACACGTAACAAATCAGTCTCAATTAAAAAAAATTATCCGTAATGCAAACCCAGGCGCGGAACAAGACTGACGTCACGGTGACATCGCTTAGCACTTCGTGTAAGGCGCCACGAAACGGTCATTGAGAAAAACGGAAACCTTCATTTCTTGAAAATGAAAACTCAAACTGTCTCTTGGAAGTTCAAATTCTCTGGGCAGTTTTGATCCTGAAAACGACTTGACATTCAGATGAAATTCGATTTCCATGGAGAAACCAGTTAATCACGTTGCAAACAAGATCGAATAAAACAATAACAAAAAAAACCAAACAAACAAAAAATGTTCCGCCCGCGAAATCAGCTGACGTTGGAAGAAGATTTAGACCCAATATAACAGTCACTAAAATCTTGACGCGTTTGATATCCTGAGAAAATGGAGGTGTGTGTGTGTTTGTGTGTGTGTGTGTGTGTGTGTGTGTGTGTGTGTAGGATGGATGGTGGAGAGATAGAGAGAGGTGGGGGTGGAGGAATTAAGCAAGAGATGATAAAATAGACTTTTAACACGATTTATGCTCGTGTTAAAAACCATACCAAACCAAACCAGAGAAAAAAAGGGATTCCTTCTAGCAGAGTTCAGTTATAGAACAAGAGCGACGCAGTGAAGTTTTGACGGTTGGATCTGTACGTGCAAGAGTTGTGTCTAGTTCGGGACACTCAACAGCGGTTCCGCCTCGTTCCCTTTGAGCGCTCCCCAGTGTTGACGCTGGGAAGTACCGTGCCGAGTGTTGCTCCTGACAAGACAACCAGCGCTCAGGTATCGGTACGTCTGTTAGTTTTACCTGCATGCCCAGGAGGCACACGGCGCGGTAGAGCCAGCAGTCTTGCAGCCAGCCCGAAGGAAGAGCCGCACGGCAGCAGTACTGCAGGCCAATCGTGGTGTGTCTGAGCGGGACTTGAAGGCCGCGTCCCGTCCCGTAGTCTCTGGCGGCGGGGGGTGGCAGTTGCACAGTCGCACGGCAGACATGCATGCGGGAGGCGCGCAGTGCACGTGCTGCAGTCGTTGTTGTAGTGCTTGGACATGATGTACGTCAGGGACCCCCAGGAGCACGGGCTGTACAGGCCCGCGCCCGACCGCTGTCCGCCGTATGACCCCTACCCCTCGGTAAGTACTCAGCTGTTTCTGCAAAATATTTACCGCTCTCTGGTGGCGTGTTCGTAAGTTTGTTTGCTGTTTTCGTGAGCGTGTTCGTATGTTTGTTTGCTGTTTTCGTGAGCGTGTATTCGTATGTTTGGGTTGTTGTCGGAGGGGGGGTTGACCTTTTTATTTTTTATTATTACTGATGCTGTCGTCGTTGATTTTAAATGTTTAATGACTCGTTCAGTTTATAGCGCGATCAAGTGTGTACGTTTGAAAAATTGTTTGTGTGTGTGTGTGCGCGCGTGTGTATGTATGTACGGTGCAATGTGCGGGTGAGTAAAGTTTACAATTTTTTAAAAATTTGTAAACTTTGACTGCAGAACTATTTGTGCAGCTTAAATCCTGGTTTATCCAAGATTTCAAATTCGGAATTCCACTGCAAGATTTTCGACCAGTTTCTGTATTTATACTGCACTTGAAAATTCTGATTTAACCATTTAATTTACTCATTGTAGATAATGACATATGTTCTAGATACTGACATTGTGTATATTAATATTTTTAGTGAACTATTCAAAACAATTCACCAAACATATAATTACGTTTGAATAGAATTCTTAAAATTATTTTTTTCGAAGTGTGTTAATTTTTCTTGATATTTACAATCACACAAAAAAAATAATTTACACCAGTGAAGACAGATCTAGTTTACAATGCACACTTAGGTATGTTGTACATTGAATACTTAAATTTGCACTGAATATATTCACCGAAAATTTCGACTTTTCGTTTAATGAATATTTAGACCATTATTTTAAAGCACTGAACATTTAGATTGTTTTGTTTCATGAATACTTAGACTGTTGGTTTATAAATTTATTATTTAGAAATGTTACACTATGTTACATCTTTTGTACAGTGAATGCTTAAACTCTTGTGTGGTAAATACTACTGTACGATGAATACTTTAGATCTGGTGTACGATGTAAACTATAAGTAGTTTAAGTTCTGCTGTACGATGAATACTATAAGTAGTTTAAGATCTGATGTACGATGAATACCTTAAGGTCTGATGTACGATGAATATTTAGAATGTGACGTACGATGAATACTATAAGATATGATGTTCAATGACTTGTTAAGATCTGATGTACGATGAATAATTTAAGTTGTTTAAGATCTGATATACGATGTATACTTTAAGATCTGGTGTACGATGACTACTTATGATCTGATATACGATGAATACTTTCAGATGTGATGTACGATGAATACTTTAAGTTGTAACACTGAATGCATAAACTGTGTACACTGATAATTTAGACAGGGTGCCTTAAACTTTCACCACATATTTATCACACCTAATACCTAGACTTGTTATACACTGAATAATTAACCCTGTTGTACACCTAATACCTAGACTTGTTATACACTGAATAATTAACCCTGTTGTACGCCTAATACCTAGTCTTGTTATACAGTGAATAATTAACCCTGTTGTACACCTAATACCTAGACTTGTTGTACACTGAATAATTAACCCTGTTGTACACCTAATACCTAAACTTGTTATACATTGAATAATTAACCCTGTTGTACACCTAATACTAGACTTGTTATACACTGAATAATTAACCCTGTTGTACACCTAATACCCAAACCGGTTGTGTACTGGAAAAAACAGTGTTCTGAACACGTTGACCTTTGGCCAACAAATATATGCAATTGGAAATGCGTGAATTCCCGGTTTGTACAGGTAGGTCACGTGTTACTTAGACTCAGAATTCTTAACATTACCACAAAAGTGAAGAAAGAGGGATAATAGTTCAAGATTATTTTACAATTGGAAACGTAATATTTTAACATATCTAGAAAGAAGTGAGAAGTCGCAGACTAGAGGGAGCTGGACAGACGTGAACCGAGTTGCCTAGACAAGCAGTTTGAACGTGGCCATGTTTTCCGTTACGTATTAGTCAGTATTAATTTCAATGAATGACACTTTTTAATCGAAAGATTTCTCTTTTTTAAATTTCTCTGATTTAAATCACAATCTTTTTCTTTTTCTATTTTACATTTTCTGGTATAATACACCTGTTGTTACCCCCAGTATTTCGCTTTTTAAGTTTAAGAACTTTTAAAGAATGTTTTTGGGTGGTTACACAATTTTTGTTTTTATCTCTGAAATTACTGGGTAGTGGTGGTGGTGGTTTTTCTTATGAGGAAAATTATGAAACAAGTTAAATTTGTACTCTGACAAACACAGCATGGTTTTTTTTTCGGTCAGTATTTTTGTTTGCCATTTTCTAGGAAATAAAAATTGCTAACACTTTAAAGAAACGGAAACTAAAGAAAGATGGATAATAGTTCAAGATTATTCTAAAATTTCAAAACAGTTTTTTTTTTAATACGGCTAGAAGCAAGACGCGCAGACAACAGGGAGTTTTGAAAGTTGATTGTATATATATCTAAGTAATTTTACACGAGTGAAGCTTGTCTTACCAGCTCCTCCTGACTTACTAGCCATCCTATTCCTTTTATAGAACTCATTTACTAGCCATCCTATTCCTTTTATAGAACTCATTTACTAGCCATTCAGTTCCCTTTATAGAACTCATTTATTACCCATTCAGTTCCCTTTATAGAACTGACTTACTAGTCACCCTACTTTCTGTATAGAACTTAATTACTAGTCATTCTGTTCCCATTACAGAACTCATTTATTACCCATTCAGTTCCCATTATAGAACTGACTTACTAGTCATCATATTCCCTTGATAGAAATGACTTGCTAATTATCCTGTTCTCTTTATATAACTAATTACAAACCATCCTATTCTCTTTATAGTAATGACTTACTAGCCATTCTGTTCTCTTTATAGAACTGACTTACTAGCTATTCTGTTCTATTTATAGGAATGACTTATAAGCCGTTTTGTTCCCTTTATAGAAGTCATTTAAACCTTAGTACACATTATTTCATTCCATATGTATGATTGACGTCAGCCTTACTACACACTGTATTCCATTTATTTAATACTGTCGTCTTTCTTACTTTCAATTGCATTCCATTTTTTAATGACTAAATTCTGTCCACCATACTACACAACAAACTTAGTAATTGTGAATGAATAGTTGAAAATGTCATTCTTAATGACACCAAAGTTACCAAATTATTTTAGTTTTAAATATTTTCTTCGCTTTTCTCCTAGAAGCAATATGAAGTGTATCACCTACAACTACTAGAGAGAGAGAGAGAGTAATGAAAAACAGATGATTTTTATGCTTTTGATCTCAGGGGAGGGTAGTTCAGAGACATTAAGAAAGTGTGCGCGCGCGCGTCTTTGTGTGTATGTGTGTGGAATAACTAGAAGTAGTTATGTTTCAGAGTACGCTAGTTCATTTTCTTGCTTTGATTAAAGGTGTATGGCGAAGTGGAATTGTGCCGTGTGTGTATGTGTGTGGAATAACTAGAAGTTATGTTTCAGAGTACGCTAGTTCATTTTCTTGCTTTGATTAAAGGTGTATGGCGAAATGGAATTGTGTCGTGTGTGTATGTGTGTGGGAATAAGTAGAAGTAGTTATGTTTCAGAGTACGCTAGTTCATTTTCTTGCTTTGATTAAAGGTGTATGGCGAAGTGGAATTGTGTCGTGCTTAAAATTAGTATGTGTAAGCATTTGATGTATCGGGGTTCCTGCAGAAGTTTATCGCGGGCGATAAGATCATGTTTCCGAATTCGTAGTGCGCCATTTTGAGTGATTGGTTTTTTAGTTTCTACGAGTTGTAACTTCCGAACACAATCGTTTTACATTGTGTAATTGTGCTTGTGTTACCGATAAACCTCATGTCTCAAGTATAACTGCACTGCGGTTCTGATAACCTTTTTTTTCTTGTTGTTACGTGTCTTTGAATTGAATTGGCGTATTTTGGGGAGGTTCTAAAACCGTTCGAAGTTTTATCGTTTTGCAAACACTTTTCAAGATACTGTTCTTTTATAAATGATATTTTTCTTTTGTACAGGTATTTAAAACATACTACTTTGCAAATATCGTAAAGCAGAGATACGTTTTAGGGTAAATAAGCCACTCACATAACGCAGAATGAATTTTCTTCACGATACAGTAAACCATCGCATGCTTTAGCCACTAGATTAAAAGAAAATCCCTCAAAACAAACAATTAAATACATTAAATTCAAGAACAATCCGTAAAAGAGGTGTTGGAATTGCAAGGACTTCTAGTGAAAGCAGAGTCTGAAAATATGATGTCATGGTAAGAAAACGCAACCAGCAACTAACTATTGGAGCAAGTAAAAATATGGCAACTTGTTGTCATCCCTTGTTAGAAGTGGCCAAAATACATCGACATTTAATGCATTGAACACAATACAGCAGCATTATTCGACTGAGAAGTAGATGTACAGATGAAAGTATTCGCATTCGCTACAATTCAGCTGCCAAACTGCATACCGTATTCACTGTAATTCAGCTTACCAAATTGCCTACCGTATTCATTACAATTTACCTACCAAAGTGCCTACCGTATTCACTGCAATTCAACTACCATTTGCCTACCGTATTCACTACAATTAAGCCACTAAATTGCCTACCTGCACTACAATACAGTTATTAAATTGCCTACCGTATGCAATACAATACAGTTATTAAATTGCCTACCGTATGCAATACAATACAGTTATTAAATTGCCTACCGTATGCAATACAATACAGTTACTAAATTGCCTACCGTATGCACTATAATACAGTTACCAAACTTCATACAGTACCAAATTGCCTACCGTATGCACTATAATACAGTTACCAAACTTCATACAGTACCAAATTGCCTACCGTATGCACTATAATACAGTTACCAAACTTCATACAGTACCAAATTGCCTACCGTATGCACTATAATACAGTTACCAAACTTCATACAGTACCAAATTGCCTACCGTATGCACTATAATACAGTTACCAAACTTCATACAGTACCAAATTGCCTACCGTATGCACTATAATACAGTTACCAAACTTCATACAGTACCAAATTGCCTACCGATTTCGCTACAATTCAGCTACCAAATTGCATTGCGCTATAACTGCAGTCATGCTACTTCGGACACTTCTAGACGATACAGAAGTAGAAGTAGTGGCATTTACCCCAATTACGTCACCACATTTCTTTCGCCACTGACGTATAGGTGTTGCTAATGGACGCCATATTTGCGGACACCAGTAGGAGTGTTGCTAACAGACGTCATATATGCGGACTACAGTAGTCGGTATACTGTCACTACTGTTTGAATTTACTGCACTTAATTTTCATCGTCATGCATTTCGCTTGTCGCTATCGTTGCAATAGCATTACCATTGCTGATCGTATATCTGTGTTTCGTATTGCTTCATCAGTGCTCGTAGAAATAGAAATAATGAATGGTACTTGCTTCCGATCAATGCTCGTAGAAATAGAAATAACGAATGGTATTTGCTTCATCAGTGCTCGTAGAAATAGAAATAATGAATGGTACTTGCTTCCGATCAATGCTCGTAGAAATAGAAATAACGAATGGTATTTGCTTCATCAGTGCTCGTAGAAATAGAAATAATGAATGGTATTTGCTTCATCAGTGCTCGTAGAAATAGAAATAATGAATGGTATTTGCTTCCGATCAATGCTCGTAGAAACAGAAAGAATGAATGGTATTTGCTTCATCAGTGCTCGTAGAAATAGAAATAATGAATGGTATTTGTTTCATCAGTGCTCGTAGAAATAGAAATAAGGAATGGTATTTGCTTCCGATCAATGCTCGTAGAAATAGAAATAATGAATGGTATTTGCTTCCGTTCTGCGACGACGTTTTTTACACTTGACTATAGGAGGAGTGTAGTGCTCGTGTTCTACGTTAGGTTATACCCGGATGAACCACCACTTTGTGGTGTCTATGGTACTGTAGTTATTGATCTTGTTTGCTACACCTGCCACTTGGTGATGGTTGTTGTTTCACAGACACTTTATATTGATGAAAAGCGTTGTTATACTCGCCAAAGAGCAACGTTTTATCACTCATGTTTTACAGACGAGGATGAAGTTACGTAAAATGAAATCATAAGGAATTTAAGAAAAAAGGTGTATCAACAAAAAAAAAAATTATTTTTTTATAATAAGTTGTAAGAAGTTGGTTGTAAATCAATATGCGTGGCGTATCGCGTATCAACTATATATATATATACGGAATACTTGTCATCACCCAATTTTCCATTAGTCATCGAATATAATTAGTTTCTCTTGCTTTAATTACTATTCACAAAATATCTCAATAGTTTATTACTTTTCTCTCTTTTGATTTCTAAACATACTCAAAAATAACAAATCTACAATCTGATCAGACTGGAGACTTTCACTGATGAAATGGTAACATTTTGTAGCATTAAGCTGCTACACGGTAAGCTCTTTCCTCCACTTGTAACATTCAATGAACTTGTTTCCCAAGAGATGTCTCAACGAACCCACTACTTGGCCTATCCTAGGCCTCAAAAGTGGACTCAAACTGACTACTACTTGGCCCATCTTAGACCTCAAAAGTGGACTTAAACTAAACTGACTACTTCTTGGCTCATCCTAGGCCTCAAAAGTGGACTTAAAGTGACTACTACTTGGCCCATTCTTGGCCTCAAAAGTGGACTCAAACTGACTACTACTTGGCTCATCCTAGGCCTCAAAAGTGGACTTAAACTAAACTGACTACTACTTGGCCCATCCTAGGCTTCAAAAGTGGACTCAAAGTGACTACTTGGCCCATTCTTGGCCTCAAAAGTGGACTCAAACTGACTACTACTTGGCTCATCCTAGGCCTCAAAAGTGGACTTAAACTAAACTGACTACTACTTGGCCCATCCTAGGCTTCAAAAGTGGACTCAAAGTGACAACTACTTGGCCCATTCTTGGCCTCAAAAGTGGACTCAAACTGACTACTACTTGGCTCATCCTAGGCCTCAAAAGTGGACTTAAAGTGACTACTACTTGGCCCATTCTTGGCCTCAAAAGTGGGCTCAAACTGACTACTACTTGGCTCATCCTAGGCCTCAAAAGTGGACTTAAACTAAACTGACTACTACTTGGCCCATCTTAGGCTTCAAAAGTGGACTCAAAGTGACTACTACTTGGCCCATTCTTGGCCTCAAAAGTGGACTCAAACTGACCTCCAATACATTTACAATACTGGTAATTGAATATGAAATTCGAGATAGTTCCCGCGTTTTACATATTTTACTAATACTTGTAATAAAATAGTTCATTAAATACATTTAATAAATAACAATATTTTTTATACTCTTACTAACTAAGTCACATTACCTTATTGACAAGGGTCTCTCGCGCAATCTCAACGAAAGAATAATTCGTTATTATTTAACTTTCTCCCCCTTAATTTTTCCCAGTCAGCCTTTGACTGTCTTATAAAACTCAATATGTATGAATGTAGGGGCGCTTCCGGCTTTCGAGTCTCAGTCTGTCCACGACTTTCTTGAATATATAGGTCAAGGAGCACGCGCGCTGCTATAGCTGTTATATATATATATTTGTGGTCAAATTCCGGCTTTCATTGCTCACGCTATAATCTTAACAACGAATCACTCGTATTTAACATTGTTTTCTTAAGATAATAATAAATAGAAGAACTGGGACGCACTGTGCAGTACGCAGGTACATACGGCTGGAATTTTTTAAAAAGTAATAAATCAATCTTGTTTTGAACATTTTCCAGTCAAACGATATGACTGTCAATGTGGTGTACCTTTCGCTGATGTGACTGTCAATGTGGTGTACCTTTCGCTGATGTGACTGTCAATGTGGTGTACCTTTCGCTGATGTGACTGTCAATGTGGTGTACCTTTCGCTGATGTGACTGTCAATGTGGTGTACCTTTCGCTGATGTGACTGTCAATGTGATGTACCTTTCGTTGATGTGACTGTCAATGTGGTGTACCTTTCGCTGATGTGACTGTCAATGTGGTGTACCTTTCGCTGATGTGACTGTCAATGTGATGTACCTTTCGCTGAGGTGACTGTCACTGTTGTGTACCTTTCGCTGATGTGACTGTCAATGTGGTGTACCTTTCGCTGATGTGACTGTCAATGTTGTGTACCTTTCGCTGATGTGACTGTCAATGTGATGTACCTTTCGCTGATGTGACTGTCAATGTGATGTACCTTTCGCTGATGTGACTGTCAATGTGATGTACCTTTCGCTGAGGTGACTGTCACTGTTGTGTACCTTTCGCTGATGTGACTGTCAATGTGATGTACCTTTCGCTGATGTGACTGTCAATGTGATGTACCTTTCGCTGATGTGACTGTCAATGTGATGTACCTTTCGCTGATGTGACTGTCAATGTGAGGTACCTTCTGTAGATGTGACTGTCAATGTGATGTACCTTCTGTAGATGTGACTGTCAATGTGATGTACCTTCTGCTGATGTGACTGTCAATGTGATGTACCTTTCGCTTTCTATCGAATGCCATTGGAGCCAGGCTTTAAGAGATAGTGGTTTCTGCTTTATAGCTGGAAAATCATCCAAAGATGTGTATGAGTGCTTATATATATATCCTTCCATTAACATCCATGTAAATACATATTCTAAGTATATTCTTACTAGTCAAAGCTGGAAAAAGAAAGTCAAAACGGCACTTCTAACCCGTCTGATCGTCTCCGCTTTGTGATGATCCAGTCTTATTTTCAAGTATCTGTGAGATTCTAAAAAATGATTAACTTCTAACGAGCGGCTCAAAGCAAATACACTTTCTCAGTAACAAATTCACAAAACCGGCAGCTGACCACAAAAGCCTTGAGGATTTACAAACATCATCGACCTTGACATATATTTTAAGTAAGATCGCGAAAGTTGTGGATTAGTGGTCTCCCCTTTCTCTCTGATATCGATTCGTTGAACACGTTCTGGAAAATGGTTTAGAGCATGCCTCTAATTTACAAAGATATCTTTTTCATGTGACACATACTTAATCCATTTCTTATTGTTTCTACAGGTGAAAATTGTCTCAGATTTTCTTGTCATTCGTAAGTCCACGTGTGTGTGTGTGTATGCAAAACTCAACTGTAGTCCGTTCAGACATTTCCCTTGTTAATACAGTACGATGCACATGACTAATGTCAAGACTACATGTTGCTCTTCCACTTCTAAAATCGTTAAGCGATCGCAATTCGTGGCTATTACTTACTGTCCAGCTAGCAGTAGTTCACGACTCTTAACCATTGCCAATTTAGCTAGCGGTAGTTCACTATTATTAACCACTGTCCAGTTAGCTATTGGTAGCTCACGATTATTAACTACTGTCCAGTTAGCTAGCAGTAGTTCACGACTCTTAACCATTGTCAATTTAGCTAGCGGTAGTTCACTATTATTAACCACTGTCCAGTTAGCTAGCGGTAGTTCACTATTATTAACCACTGTCCAGTTAGCTATTGGTAGCTCACGATTATTAACTACTGTCCAGTTAGCTAGCAGTAGTTCACGACTCTTAACCATTGCCAATTTAGCTAGCGGTAGTTCACTATTATTAACCACTGTCCAGTTCGCTATTGGTAGTTCACGATTATTAACTACTGTCAATTTAGCTAGCGGTAGTTCACGATTATTAACCACTGTCCAGTTAGCTAGCGGTAGTTCACTATTATTAACCACTGTCCAGTTAGCTAGCGGTAGTTCACAACAATTAACCACTGTCCAGTTAGCTATTGGTAGTTCACGATTATTAACCACTGTCTAGTTAGCTAGTAGTAATTTACGGCTATTACTGTCCAGTTAGCTACCGGTAGTTCACGGGTATTTCTTACCGTCCTGTTAGCCAGTGGTAGTTCACGGCTATTACTGTCCAGTTGGCTAGAAGTAGTTCACGGCTATTACTTACTGTCCAAGTGGCTAGTAATAGTTCACGGCTATTACTGTCCAGTTAGCTAGTAGTAGTTCACGGCTGTTACCTACTGTCCAAGTGGCTAGTAGAGGCAATAATTAAAGTTATGCTTTTTGAGTCTTTTTATTGCCTCTCTTTTTAAGTCGGTAGCACGAGTGATCTGCCCATCGCGAGATTTGCTTACGAAAAAATCGGAAATAAATATCTTCAAAAGTTTGAAAGTATCGTTTCCGATTATTTACCCTACAGTCTTTCTTCCACATCTGACTTTATTTGATAGGTAAGGGCTAAATTCAGTTTTGCAATGATTCTGGGTTTCATTTCAGGACTACTGCTGTCTGTGTAGTTTTGCATCACGACTAGTAGTACTGGATTTACCTCTATCACGTGACCACTTAGTCACATTATTATAGGAGGAGTACTGCTATCTATCTATGTGTTATTTTTTGCATCATGACTTATTAATACTGGATTTACCTCTATCACGTGACCACTTAGTTCCATTATTATTGGAGGAGTACTGCTATCTCTCTATGTGTTATTTTTTGCATCATGACTTATTAATACTGGATTTACCTCTATCACGTGACCACTTAATCACATTATTATAGGAAGAGTACTGCTATCTATCTATGTATTATTTTTTGCATCATGACTTATTAATATTGGATTTACCTCTATCACTTGACCACTTAGTCACATTATTATTGGAGGAGTACTGCTTTCTATCTATGTGTTATTTTTTGCATCATGACTTATTAATGCTAGTATTTACCTTTGTCACGTGACCACTTAGTCGAATTATTATGGAGGAGTACAGCTATCCGTGTATATTGATATCATTTGTGTAACATTGGTGTTTGCTTCAATCACCACTTTAGAACATCATTATAATGATTATAATTATAGGAGTGCAAATATCTATGTATTCCGGTATCACTCTGTTACGTCACCAATGTAGCACGATATTATAGGAGAACTACAACTATCTGTGTAATGCTGGTATCGTAACTCGCAATACTGGCGTTTGTCTCTGTCGCGTCACCACGTGGTCTACGTTAGTAGAATCGAATGCTGCAAGAGACTTGATGGTAACACATCGGCCGTTTTGACGCACTACGATGAACACCGGTCTCAGCCATAATGATGACTACAATGAACACCGGTCTCAGCCATAATGATGACTACAATGAATACCCGTCTCAGCTAAAATGATGACTACAATGAACACCGGTCTCAGCCATAATGATGACTACAATGAATACCCGTCTCAGCTATAATGATGACTACAATGAACACCCGTCTCAGCCATAATGATGACTACAATGAATACCCGTCTCAGCTAAAATGATGACTACAATGAATACCCGTCTCAGCTAAAATGATGACTACAATGAACACCGGTCTCAGCCATAATGATGACTATAATGAATACCCGTCTCAGCTAAAATGATGACTACAATGAATACCCGTCTCAGTTAAAATGATGACTACAATGAATACCCGTCTCAGCTAATCTCGCACCTGGAAAACAAGCCCAAGAATTCTCTCTTCCTTTACGATGCGATCACATTTGAAATAATTCCTCCAATACGACGTTAATAACAGACTGTACATTTCTTAATAGGACGTTAATAACAGACTGTACATTTCCTAATAGGAACCTTAAACCTGGAGCAGTTTTATCGGAATAGATCGCTCGAATTCAGCGAGAGATACGCTTAAAACTATTGCCAACGCTGAAGTTAAGAATAAGTAATACGATATTTTAAATGTATTTATTGTATATACAAAAGGCTGCATTTGGGATTAAGATGCACGACAAATGCAGTGGTGCTCCAGACATTTAGGATGTTTTTCGTTGATAACATTCCTTAGGTACGCAGTCTGTTTACTCTGAGCGATTTCAACTTCTCCTGTCCTCCAGCGCTCCTCGCGCTATAAATGTATGTAATAAAGTAAGAAGATAAAAACTGTACGTAATAAAGTTAGAATATAAATTCTGTACGTAATAAAGTAAGAAGATGAAACTGTACTAATAAAGTTAGAATATAAAATCTGTACGTAATAAAGTAAGAAGATAAAAACTGTACTTAATAAAGTTAGAATATAAAATCTGTACGTAATAAAGTAAGAAGATAAAACTCTACTAATAAAGTTGAAAGATAAAAACTGTACGTTATAAAGTTGAAAGATCGAAACTGTACGTTATAAAGTTGAAAGATAAAAACTGTACGTTATAAAGTTGAAAGATAAAAACTGTACGTTATAAAGTTGAAAGATAAAAACTGTATGTTATAAAGTTGAAAGATAAAAACTGTACGTTAAAAAGTGAGAATAAATAAAACTGTGCTAATGAAGTACGACCAAAAAAACCCCTGTACTCTATATAGTAGGAATATTAAAAAATATATATGTAATAAAATAAGAAAATAAAACTATATATTTTAAAATAAGGAGACAAGAAAAAAGTGTACATTATGAAGTAAGAAAAAAAATTGTACTTTATGAAATAACAAAATTTTAAAAATCCTGTACATAATAGAGTACGAAAATAAAAACGTTTCAAAGTAAGAAAAAAGAAGTACGTTACAAAGTTACAGAAAAGTGTGCTTTACAAAGTAAGAAAAAGTACGTTACAAAGTTACAGAAAAGTGTGCTTTACAAAGTAAGAAAAAGTACGTTACAAAGTTACAGAAAAGTGTGCTTTACAAAGTAAGAAAAAGTACGTTACAAAGTTACAGAAAAGTGTGCTTTACAAAGTAAGAAAAAGTGTACGTTTTAAAGAAACAAAAGAAGTACGTTATACAGTTAGAAAAATTTGTACATTACTAAGCTAGAAAATGTGTACTCTTCAAAGTAAGCAAAAAGTACGTTTCAAAGTAAAAAAAGAAAAACTGCACATTTCAAAGTAAGCAAAAAGTACGTTTCAAAGTAAAAAAAAAAATGTGCACATTACAAAGTAAGAAAAAAGAGCACATTACAAAGAAAATAAAAATCTGGGAACGAATGGAAACTGTGTACTAAAATTACTTCTCCCTGACATGACGTACCGTAAGGTGGATTCAGCCATTAGCCAGATTATATCATCAAATAAATAATAAACAAGTTTTTCGAGTTTCGTTTGGGGTAGGGTGAGATAGGGTGTGTAGAGGAAAGGACTGAGGGTTTTGATCAATTTATTGTTCGCTGGGGTTTTTTTTTGTTTTTTTTTTTGGTGGGGGGAGATGAGTTAACGCGAAATATGTCAGACAAGTCCTATTCACTCTTGTGAAAAATAATGGTATTTTACCTGCGTGGGTCTGAACTATCCTATTGTACAACCCATAGATAGATAGATAGATAGAGAGATAGATAGATAGATTAGCAATAATTATTAATACTGTTGTGCTTTTTCTGTCTGCATTAATTTTTTTTTAAATTTCAAATGAAACAGAACGCTGATTTTAAATGTTTTCTTTATTCAGCATCCGCCATTTGTTGGTCTGACGACCTCTAGACAAAAATACTTGTTTGTTTGATTTTTGCTTGAAAACGATTGTCGGTAACGTTTAACAAGTGGATATATCCACCCGGTCATAGATTAGCGGCCTGATTTCTCTCTTGATCGATTAATCTATTTCAGACCAAACAGGGTTTGCGCCTTAAAAAGCTATCAGAAACGTTACTAATCAAGAATTGCAGTTCTAAAATACGACTGCAACTTCCAGTGCGCAAACGTGCAGCCACTTGTATCACCAAGAGTGCAAAGGTCACTTCAGATCCGCAAGCTGGAGCTTATTACTCTGACCTTGAGTGATAAGGTGTGTATGTGTGCGCGAGTATTTGTGCGTGTGATAGTGTGTGTATGAGTGTGTGGGGATTTTTGTATGTATGTGTGTGTGGTATGCGCGCGCGCGTGTTTACGTGTATGTATGTGGGTGCGAGGAGTATGTATGTATGCGATGTGATGTATGAGGGGTATGTATGTGTGGGATGTGTGTGTGAGGGGTATGTATATTTGTGTGTGTGTGTGTGTGTGTGTGTGTGTGCGAGCGCGCGCAAAAGTGGGTAATGATATTTGTTCTCTATCTACTGCAACTGTTCAAAGTTAGGAACCTCTACAAATCAGGTAGACTAGTGCAAGGGCGTTAACTACAACAAGGGAGTAGACTAGAGCAAGGGCGTTAAATACAACAAGGGAGTAGACTAGAGCAAGGGCATTAACTACAAGAGCGTTAACTACAATGGTGTAGACTAGAGCAAGGGCGTTAACTACAAGGGAGTAGACTAGAGCAAGGGAGTTAACTACAATGGTGTAGACTAGAGCAATAGCGTTAACTACAATAGTGTAGACTAGAGCAAGGGCGATAACTACAACAAGAGAGTAGACTAGAGCAAGGGCGTTAACTACAACAAGGGAGTAGACCTGAGCAAGGGCGTTAACTACAACAAGGGAGTAGATTAGAGCAAGGGCGTTAACTACAAGGGAGTAGATTAGAGCAAGGGCGTTAACTACAACAAGAGAGTAGACTAGAGCAAGGGCGTTAACTACAACAAGGGAGTAGACCAGAGCAAGGGCGTTAACTACAACAAGGGAGTAGATTAGAGCAAGGGCGTTAACTACAAGGGAGTAGATTAGAGCAAGGGCGTTAACTACAAGGGAGTAATCTAGATTCTAGAGTAAGGAATAGAGTAAGCGATTTGATTAGAGCAAAGGAGAGGACTGGAATAAGGGAAAGGGAATTAACTGGGGGGGGGGGGGAGCGGGTGGAGAAGCAACATTTCATTCATTTACCTATTCAGTCATCATCAATACTAGCAATTTTTCTCTCTCCCCACCTCACCTCCTACACACACTCAAATTGACATGCGCGCTCATACACGCGTTTTCTACCCTGAGAATATCTTGACAGGTCAGGTCATTCGTCTGTAGAACATAGTTAGCGCTGACAACCACCAATGGCGTCACATTTCAAGACCCATCACTCATTGAATCAAGATGAAGCAGTTTGTATTCCAAAAGTCAAAGGGAAACCACCCTTAGCTGCTCCCAGTAGGAAACATGTTGATGCTTCTAGGGAACAGAAATCAAGTACGGGTTGTTATAAAAGTGCAAAGTTGTGTCTCTTGATTACTGTTTTTTAATAACACCATTCATTCCCCGTCATATTCTATGCTTAATAAAAGCTGTTTGGGAATTTAGAGCACTGCTAATTACACACATGTAATGGCTTGTTAGCGCACAAATGTCCCGATTGTTGGACAGTGGGCGAATCGTTTGTTGGGTCTTTAAGCTGGACAGTATCTCTGTCTGTTAGAGAGTATATTTGTTTTCTTTGCAATATATTAATGGCATGACGTGTTACTGTGTGCAGTGACCCAGAGATAGTGTAAAATGGAATATTTTAGCTAAAACATAAAACTTTAGCGCACTGTGAGTGAACTAGGATCTTTAATGTACTTTTGATCGTTAATTACATACATCTATATATATATATACAAACATCTATACATACACATAGGGATATATATGTATACATCTATACATACACACAAGCATATATATATATACACACATCTATACATACACACAGAGATATATATGTATACATCTATACATACACACAAGCATATATGTATATACACACATCTATATATACACACAGGGATATATATGTATATATCTATACATACACACAGGCATATATATACATCTATACATACACACAGGTGTATATACATACACACAGATGTATATATATATACATCTATACATACACGCAGGTGTGTGTGTGCGTGCGTGTGTGTGTTTTTGTGTGTGTATGTGTTTGTGTGTGTGTGTGTGTGTGTGTGTGTGTGTGTGTGTGTGTTTGTGTGTAGACGGATGGATAGATGGCGTTACATGAGGAGATTAATGATTTGTTGCTGTCGTGAGATTAGTGCCCTGTCTTTTATCTTTCCGTCCGTTTGCGTAACTCTAGCACTTGCTACTTCCGTGTGCACTCGTAAGCCTGTGTGTATGTATAGATGTATAATATACACCTGTGTGTATGTATAGATGTATAATATTATATATATATATATATGCCCTTGTAAGCCGGACTCAACTGTTGTATTATTATTGCGATTTGGGCTTTTCTGTGTGCGTGAAAATCTTCCTGCCCAGCACTGCAAGAAGGTTTTCTGCATACGTGAAAAACTTCCTGCCCAGCAAGAACGTGGTAGGTTGCATTGAAATCCCTCCTAGGCCCTGCTGTACAAGGCAGATTGCAATGAAAGAACGTGATTAGCAGAACTCAAGCGAGCGTGATTGATTCTGCGATAAATGAAGTCTTAAGATCGCTTCACTAATCTCTCAGGTCATCAGCTCACCCACATTACCCGGACACAAAGACTAAACACCATTCTGCGTTTATTATTATGTGGGTTTTCACATATACAAATAATTAAGTCGTGTGAGTGTGTGTGTGTGTGTGTGTGTGTGTGTGTGACCCATTTCTTTCAACAGTTAAATGTCTCAAATGGTTATCATTTTTTTTAAAATGCTAAATTTCAGGTTTATATTTTCTTTCTTTCTTTATCCTTTAGGCGTGCAGGTGTGAATGAGACAATTAGACAGCAGACAGCTGTCTTATGTAAGTTAACGTAAATTTGTAGAATTTGTTATGAATCTAGATCCACTGATGTCATTTGTACAAGAAAGTGCTGTTTGCTTACATTTAAAGTCGAGTCATACTATAATGATAACAGCTATCTTGTGTATGTAAGTTTACGCAGATTACAATCTGTTAAGAAACTATATCTAGTTACGTCACTTGTGAAAGATTACCTGTCCTGTATCAATTAATGTAAATTTTATGTTTTATGATATTATTCTTAATCAAGCAACTATAATTTGGGATGTTGTTCTTGGATCATATGCAACATCGCGCAGTTATTTTGGTGATAGGTTGTTTGTACGCGTACACGTTTACGACAGCCGCAGTTCGACATCAAGAATGTTTCGGTTTATTAATGTGAGAGTTCGAGCAGAATTTTAATTATTCCTTTTGTCCCGTATAAATTACGTAAATTTTATATTCTGCTATAATAAAAATTATATATTCAACCTTTGTAACGTAATACGGGTGTTTTTTAAAAAATATTTTTGTTAATGTCGTTTGATTATTTGCACCTCCGAACCAAAGCTAAAGCGATGTTTTTTTCTCACTGTTGTAAAAGCAAAATACGAGTATTGAAGTTGTTTCTTACTATTTTAAAAACACAATACGAGTGTTGACGTTGTTTCTTACTATTTTAAAAACACAATACGAGTGTTGACGTTGTTTCTTACTATTTTAAAAACACAATACGAGTGTTGACGTTGTTTCTTACTATTTTAAAACACAATACAAGTGCTGAAGTTGTTTCTTACTGTTCTTAAAGCAAAATACGAGTGTTCAAATTGTTTCTTACTATTTTAAAACAAAATACCACTGGTCAAATTGTTTCTGAATGTTTTGAAAGCCAAATAAAGTGTTGAAGTTGTTTCTTACTATTTAAAACAAAATACGAGTGTTGATGTTGTTTTTCTTACTAGTTTAAAAGCAAAATACGAGTGTGGAAGTTGTTTCAAGACTCGGTCGTTGTTTGTGCGAGTTAGAACAATATTTGTTCTTTCTTTCTTTCTTTTTTTTTTTTAGCGCGTAGAGAAAAGGTATTCAGGTGTGAGATTATTTTGTTTGTTTTGCTTCGCTTTTGTTTTTATTTTTCGTTTGGTTTTTAGCTTTGTCAAATTACCCTCTGCTTACCAGTGGACGCGGATGTCGAATGGTACATTTGAGCTTGAAGACGTAAGACACACTTGTTGTCAAGAAGACGAACCATAACAGATTCTCAAATGGTCGATCCGTTCAGGTATGCAAGCAGCTGTTCCAGTTAAATTATCCACACACATTAGTTAAAGGAAGGATGGGTGCCTTTGCTTTGCCGACATCGGATGGGTTGGATTCCCGCGCTTGACGAGGAACGGATGGGTTGGGTGGCTGATTCGCATGTGAAGAGAGCCACTCAAAAGTTGAGAGATAGCTCTTTCTTGACGATCAGCAAGGGAGACAGTTCGCTCCTCACTAGAAGAAAAGATCAACACCACCACCCACCCCTACATCCTCTAAGCCCCACTGGAGCTTGGTGGCACATGTCTTTGATGATGCCTTCAGAAACGGCGCCCACTAAAAGCAAGATACTCTTACCGCCGCTCCCTTCAAATCCTAAAAAATGCATTTTCTTATCTGTTACGCTATCACCGAATGAGCATTTAGCATTATAATCATTATTATCCATTCACACCTATTTATAAAACTATTACCGAAAAGTAAATTTTTGCCAAACAGTTCTGCCGTGTCTGCTGTATTTCGCAGTGTATATTTGTCCTCAGTTAGGCTCCGTGGCATGGCATGCCGGTTGATCTCTGACGTATGTGGGATCTGTTTGACACCGATGCCAAGTGTTGTTTCCAACCTGTCGCTTTGGCCAGAAAGCCACCCCTCCTGATTTTTGTTCCCGATCGTCTCGATCCTGAGTGGATCAACATATGACATGGCCGCCATCTTGTTCCTATCCAGCCGTCCAGCTTTGTTACGTGTTTGAGAACGTAACGTCCTTCCGGTACGAACTGTTGAAAGTGCTCATCATCGTCTGACTAATTGCTGATGATGGCATTATTTTTACCTCCCTCAGGTTTTATGCTCTGCAACAACTCTCAATAGAAAAGACACAGTGGTATGATGCTGCTGTTATTTTTACCTCCCTCAGCTTTATGCTCTGCAACAACTCTCAATAGAAAAGACACTGTGGTATGATGATGCCATTATTTTTACCTCCCTCAGTTTCTATATTTCTGCAGCAGCTCTCAGTAGAAAGACTGTGTTATGAGACGCTGTTATTTACACCTCCCTAAGGTTTTACTTTCTGCATCAACTGTCAGTGGAAGTGATGGTATTTCAGATTCAAACCAGTCACTCTACGTTTGTATTTTTCTGGATTACTTGCAACTAGCCACTGATAAACTATTACTTGTTAATTTCAGCGTGTAATGATATCCCATCTAGAATCTGGACACTTGTCATCGTCTTCTCTTTTTCGCTTAAGTGTCTCAACTTAAATGTGATGTATCAAAGTGTACATTTCTGCAACTAGTAGAATCAATGCTTGTTATTTTGTCCTTCATATTTGAATAACTTACTCGTCATTTACTGGCAAACATATTTACATTCACTTTCACAAAGTATCTGATTTTTCCCATCATGCTTGATTCTAAGGCCTCTTTGTCAGGCTTAGATCAGAATCTCTCCGGTACTAAGCGTGTGTGATACGAACGTGAACAGAGCAATGAGATCAACGATTTTGACGTCGTTTATAAATAACTCTATTCCCCCCTCCCCCATTTTTATTTTATCTTATGGCGGATGGGACTAGGTGCTATCCCATATGCAAGGAGCAGTGCCTCATAAAACCAAAACACGCCAAAATGTGACTGAAAAATGTCTACTTGACAGCCATTAGACTCGCGTTATGTCTCGGTAGCAACTGCTGATCAGTCGATTTTAATAAAGGGGCGCTTCCGGATTAAGACGATTTCGCGTATCTGACGCAAGTTTTAGTGCCGACTCGAAAAGAAAGTTACATTTGTAAGCTCGAGACGCTTTGGCCTAATTATGCATGTCGTCTGCTTCTCGTTTTTTACGTTCGAAAGCACTAGTACCTGCTACTGTATCTCGTGTACCGAATGACCCTACACTGAATGGCGAGCTGATCACAGTTTTAATGTTGTTGTAAATGAACTAACAGATTAAACAGACAGATATATGGAGAGAATTGAACTGAAATCCTTTTTGCATATATACAGTAAGTATTTCACAAAGAAGTAAAACTTTCCTGCAGCGTAACAAAAACTGGAATAAAATTTATTCGTGAGCACAGCTGTACATCAACAGCAACAAATAATGAGTAATAACCAGAAAATTAAATAAATTAATATATTTTCACTAAGCAGTAATAATATATTGTAAAGAGTGTTTGAGTTTAGAGCAGGGTTTCGTGCAGAAAACAAAAACATAGATAGAAGATATAGTAACTGAAAATTAGTTCAAGGGTTCCTCCAGTTTAAAAGGTTCAGGAAGATAGATTTAGAGAGTCTAAACTTTAAAAGACACTTTCCGTAAATTACAAACATACAGTGAGTGTGTCTGCACAAGTCAGAAAGCAATTTTAGACTCTAGCATTCATATGAATTAATTTTTCTCTCAGATCTTAGTTATTGTTAATGATTTATGGCACACACCACAGAACATATTGACTAAATAATTCCATAATTACCTTGATAACCTTCTTACCTTACCTTATTACCATGATCACCTATTTCCTTGATGGCCTTATTACCATGATAACCTTATTATCTTGATGACTTTCTTACATTGATGACCTTACTACCTTGATGGCTTTATTACCTTGATGGCCGTATTACCTTGATCGCCTATTACCTTGATGACCTTATTACCTTGATCGCCTATTACTTGATAATCTTATTACCTTGATGGCCTATTACCTTGATATATACTTATTACCATGATTGCCTGTTACATTAATGACCTTATTACCTTGATGTCTTTGTTATCTTGATGACTTTACTACCTTGATGGCCTTATTACCTTGATGACTTTATTACCTAGATGGCTTTCTTACCTTGATGACTTTACGATATAGCTGACTTTAATACCTTGATGGCCTTATTACCTTGATCGCCCATTACTTGAGGACCTTATTACCTTAATGGCTTTATTACTTTTGATGACCTTATTAACGTGATGAACTAATTCATTCGATTTAATGACACATCAGCTGATTTGCTGATGCTAACCAGCATTAAAATTGTGTAAACTAATGGTTGATCTTTTACTGAAGGAAGCTTTTTTGTTTGTTGTTCCATTTATTATTTTAGCAATGAGCATGGAAAGTACATCTGCTACTAGGTTGTACCTATAAGAAATATAGTTTAAAATAATATCAATGGGTCATATCTATCTATCTATCTATCTATCTATCTATCTATCTATCTATCTATCTATCTATCTATCTATCTATCTATCTATCTATCTATCTTTCTTTCTTTCTTTCTATCTATTCTAATCTAATCTAATCTATCCATCCATCCATCCATCTATCTATCTATCTATCTATCTGTATTATATACATACATATTTATTTATTTAAAACACTAGAATGCATATGCGTATAGGAGCGGTTGTGAAAGTAATTGACGGGTGAAGGGGTCAAATGTCAGTCTAGCTGTATTGATTGGTATTTGCAATATTTTCAGTGCTGTGGTAGATTGCTTGGTCTAGGTGTTTATATGCCTATGGTTTTATGCGTAAATGTGCATAATTTTGTGCATACGTGTTAGTGTGTGTGTATTTGTACGATGTGTGTGTGTGTGTGTGTGTTGCAAAATTTTTTTCTTCCTCTTTGCTTTAGGGATATGCATGTTTGCTTGTATTTGTGGATGTGTGGATGTGTGTGTGTGTGTGTGTGTGTGTGTGTGTGTGTGTGTGTGTGTGTGTGTGATGGTTATTGATGATGATGAAGGTATTGATTATTATTATTATGATGAAAATGGTGGTGGTGATAGTAGTGATAATAGTGGTGGAGTTGGCGATGATGATGATGATGATGATTGTGACGCCAATACCACTTAGTTAATGGATATGATTATTATTAATTAATTAATTAATCATCCAAAACTAATTACAAGTGATGAGAATCTTAATTTACTTTATTAATGATCCTCCAGCAGACATCACTCGTCTCTCTCACTTGACGGATATATTGGCACTGTTTTCTCTCTTCTACAACACTAAAGATAAATATTTATTGTCACACAATATTCCGTAGGTGGAAAACTTCTTACTAAAGGAGAAGACAAATCAATTTTTAATCTATATTTAGCGAGCCGAGTAGTTTTTATTATCCAGTGGTTAAGATTTATGAGAATGACACCAGCTAATGGGCTGAGATAAAAAGTTTACCTGCTGTAGAGAATTCTATTGTCTAATCATTTGAATTTGGTGTGGCAAACTGTCCAGTCATGGAAGGTGGTCATTAGCTTAATGGTGAGTTAACTGACTGATTGAGAGAGAATGGACTTAGAAATACTTCATGCATTTTTGTTATTGATATACTTGCATTTACGAGGAGATGCATTATGTGAGTAGACTATTATTTCTTTAAATTGCGAACTATGATACTTATATGTGGTATGCTAAACACTTGACATTGTTTCTAGTAGACCCACTCATAAAACTATTATGCTGTATGCGTGTATCGGGCTAATAAATACTATTGCAGGAAACTTAAGTTGAGACTTGAATGGAGTTAAAAAGAAATAAACTGGAAACTTAGTGTTTGTTCACTGATTATATTTTACAGGAAAAAAGCAGCCTTTCATTGTATAGTGGGGTTACTGTTATGACCATGGTAGATACAAGAAGTATCTACCACAGTGTGTAAATGTAAGGAATATACTACACTCTGTTGATGTATGGTTACAAAGTATGCTGACTACATCGAGTAATTTCTGGTACAAGGATGCTATTGGAAATTGATACACTTGTTGTTCTGCCGCCTGAGGGAGCTAACACAGAAAAGGAGCACTCAAGTTAGCCTTGAGGGAATAGCCACTAATTAATGCTCTACAACAGGAGGAGGGAATCATGTGGAACTGACAGTAATAATGTAAACAATAAACTTTTGACTTTGTTACAAAAAGCACACAAAATACTTTTGAGATATTGCCTAAACTAGGTTATGTACAAACTATTATCGATTATCCCTAATAATTCCATTTCTGTTCTCTGATAAGAACTATCCTGTAATTTGTATTGACATTAAATTGTTGAATTGTATTTTAGAAGGATATAATACTGTATAGTATCAAAATTATTTGAATGTAGTTTCATGGAAATATTGATGTCAAGTAATCTTTTTTCATTGTATTTCTTATATGTATATTTGTTTGTTGGTTAAATAAATTTATTGACCTTCTTACACATATTCATAACCCTATGTTGGAGAAGACATAGATTAAAGACAAATTTGTCTTTTCCTTTAGTAAGAAGTTTTCCACATTCGGAAATATTCTCGTCACTTGTAATTAGTAATGGACGATTAATTAATTAACAATAATCATAACCATTAACTAGGTGGCGTTGGCATCACAGATAGTGAGGAATATGGCGGTGTTGATGGTGATTATGATGATGGCGATGGTGAAGGTAATGGTGGTCGTGGTGAAGATGATGATGGTGGTGGTGTTGAAAGTCCTTCTTCACTGTTCGTTGATTTAGGCGAACGTGATGGATTTGTTACGACTCGTGACACTCGTAAAAAGTACTGAGAAACAAAATGCAAGAAATAAGTTAAGAATTCCATTCTTAGAATTTTGACCAAATTACATTTATTGACAAATGCATTGCATGGAAATATTCGCTGGATTTTATCTTTTAACGGAGAAGAAATAAATGTCTTTACTGAAATAAAGAATAATTGCTCTGAAATTATTTAAGCTGCTGTTTCTCCTCTCTTCCTGTTATTTCTTTTTCCTCGCCCATTTTGCAGTCGCCCCTGTCAGCCAATAATTTACTAATGTATGTTAAAGCCATTAGACTTAAAGTGGTTAAACGATTCAAGTGGTGAATTAAGGGAAGTAATGTCATTAAAATCAAGCGAATCATTTTTATTTACCCGAGGAAATCTATTCCACCATTTTCTGTATCTTTTACGATTCCGTTTATCGGCCCTTGAAAGCCGTGGTTACTCCCCCTATGCGTGTATTAGAAGCTGTTCGAGGTATATGGCTGTTTTTCACAGTATAAGGCTTTCTTGATCGTGAGATGAATGGAGAGAAATGGAAATTGATATTCAATATCAGTTCTGTAGCGATACAAGTCAGCCATGAATTTCTAGAGAAAACAGTATTTGTGAAATTCGCAACGAAAAGGGATAAGATTACCAAGCAAAGGGCGGTAATGCGGCGGAGCAAACGTTACACAGCTGTGAGTGTGTTCATTTTAAAAAAAAATTGTTGTTTCTTTTGTGGCTTTTTTGGGGAGGGGAAGGGAGATAAGAACTTTACTCAGTAAAGTAGGTTACCGTCTCGTGAATGGGAAATGAAATTTTTATCGTATACATAGTTTTCTCACTGGCACTCGAACTATGCAAACTATTTATTATAAAGGTGTTTTTTGAAGGGAGAGAGGGGGAAAATATATTACTGTACGTATACGAAATTGTGAGGTAGGGGCTGTCTTATTATATATTACAAAGAGGGATGTATGGGTGTGGTGTGTGTATTCTGATGCATTTTTATTTGTCTGGTTTTACCTGTTAATATAATTACTTACGTGAAATTGATTACAGTTACTCTAATTATCACAGTCCATTTCCAGAACATAACGTTTATCCAATGTGGTAAAAAAGAAAATGTACATTAGTCAAAGTTGCATTAACTGAGAAGTGTTGGTTCTAGTCTGATTTCGAAATTGTTTTATTAGTTCAGGTTTACACTTGTTTAAGGTTACAAACATTGATCAAGACTTACTATTAGTTCAGATTTGTGTGCGTTAATCCACAGTAGATAAGTTCAAGACTGATTGTTGTAGTTCCCGTTTCCAATAGTTTAACATTTTCTTATTGCTCTAGATTCAAAGTAGTTTAAAATTACTTGAATTGATCCAGATTTACACTAGCTCACGATTAACTGCATTATTCAAAAATAGCAAAAAATTAAGATTGCCTTTACAGTCCAGATTTACACTAACTCACGATTAACTGCACTAATCAAGAACAGCAAAAGATTAAGATTGCCTTTACAGTCCAGATTGACACTAGCTCACGATTAACTGCACTAATCAAGAACAGCAAAAGATCAAGATTGCCTTTACAGTCTAGATTGACACTAGTTTATGATTACCTGCAGTTATCGTATTGTACTAGTTCAAGATTAATCTGCACTTAATATCACATTAGTTTATTCCGCGCACTTTTGACAGTAACCACTCCGCTCATTAAAAAATTGAAGATATATTTATTTATAAATATTATTTTTATGATAACATGATAAATGGTCTATTCCATTAGTCTGAGATAACTTATGTTAATCCAAGCTTAGTTAGTTCAAGATTAAGCTTAATTAGTCTAGTTTAAAGCTTACATTAGTTCAATATAAACTTTATTAATCTAGTCCAGACTTACAGTAGTTCAGGATTAACTTTATTAATCTAGTCCAGTCTTACAATAGTTCAAGATTAACTTTATTAATCTAGTCCAGTCTTACAATAGTTCAAGATTAACTTTATTAAACTAGTCCAGACTTATAGTAGTTCAGGATTAACTTTATTAATCTAGTCCAGACTTACATTAGTTCAAGATTAACTTTTAAAAATCTAGTCCAGACTTACAGTGGTTCAGCATTTCATACCAGGCTTATGCTAGTTCGTTATTTCAAGATTACCTATTGGTTCAGACGTATTTAGTTCAAGATTATCTCTTGGTTCAGATTTACTTAGTTCAAGATTACTTGTGTTAGTTCAGATTTACTTAGTTCAAGACTACCTTGATTAGTTCAGATGTACTTGACTCAAGATTAACTGATTTAGTTCACATTTACTTAGTTCAAGATTACCTGTGTTAGTTCAGATTTACTTAGTTCAAGATTACCTGTGTTAGTTCAGATTTACTTAGTTCAAGATTACCTGTGTTAGTTCAGATTTACTTAGTTCAAGATTACCTGTGTTAGTTCAGATTTACTTAGTTCAAGATTACCTGTGTTCAGATTTACTTAGTTCAAGATTACCTGTGTTAGTTCAGATTTACTTAGTTCAAGATTACCTGTGTTAGTTCAGATTTACTTAGTTCAAGATTACATATCTATTGGTTCGTATTACCTCATTAGTGTAGTGAACTCTATTGCAAAATTCCTTCTTTCTACACCTATCAACAAACTTGTCCAATTGCTAACTTCTAACAGGTGGAGATCCAACTTTTAGGCTTTTACAAGTATGGAAACTAAGTGGCTTGTAATTTGATCAATTTTCTCTTTTTTCTTGACATAACTTTCTGCTTCGGCCAGACAAACCAATCTCTGCTACACGCTCAAAAAATTTACAAATTAATGTCCACAAAGAATTAAATAGAAACAATTATTTATCTAAGATAAACTTAACAGATACTTTGTCACTCGATCAGCAAAAACAGTATAATAGTGGTCCAAACACCACACTTTATATAGCCCAATGTTGTGCTTCTTAAGCTGAAAGTTACTGATGTTACGAGAGGTTACGATTTCTACAGATGTCAAGTGTAAACTTAACATAAAATGTTCAGGATATGTAGGGGTCTGCACTGTGATCGCGCTCGCCCACACTACCGTGCACAATCCCATGCTCGTCCTCACTGCCACCCCTTAGAATTTTTATGGTGGTTTTACACTACACATGAAAGACACCACTCGCCAGTACAACAAAATCGCCAACACAGCAACCGATGGCGGCCACAGCAAAACGGAAGCCGATGCTGAAATCTACCAACATAATACTAGGCACAAGCCTGGAACCGAGGACATTTGCAACTCAGAAGAAAGTACTGTCGGAGTCTCAAACTCGGCGGGAAATCAACTGTAGCTCTGCAACTGTCTACAACGGAGAATATATATAAATTTTAAAAAAAATTTAAAAGTAGGGAGAATCCACAACAGTCGCGTCAACGAGCAGACGAAGAAAAACAAACATCCAAATACAGCAACACAGAACACCACCACCCTTCTTGAATACAAGGGAGGAAGGCCCCACAGGAACCTACAAAACCCCGAGACCATCGTAAAGATGAAAAGTTTTCTCGCAATTCCTATGGGGCAAAGAAGTTAACGAAACAACAACAACTGGACTCTGAAACCCACCGACGGAAGGGCAGTTGAGGGTGTGCGCCAAACTGGTGCGACCTTTTTCACCCCCTTCCACCAGCCCTCCCGCCCTCCACCTCGGAACGCAATGTGACGGTGGTAGAGCGTTCGCTTGGCATGTGAAAGGCCCAGGGTTCGATCCCCCGTATCTCCACTTTTCTGTAGTGATGAAAGAGTGAATTCATAGGCAAAGGACTTGACCACCTATTCTCTGTCTAACGATCTTTCCTTTTACTGCCTTCTCAAAATTAGTTTTCTCTGTTTGTGTGTGTCTCTCTTTCTGTGTGTGGAGTTTTCTCTCTGTTTCTCTTTCTGTGTGTGGAGTTTTCTCCCTGTTGTGCGTCTCTCTTTCTGTGTGTGGAGTTTTCTCTCTGTTTTTGGCACCAGGGAAATGGATTGTTTTTATTAGCAAGTGACCTAAAATAATACTTTAATTATTATATAACTTAGCTGCTTAATAGGCTGAATTAATACGGACCTTGTAAGAGGAATCTTCAACTCCTTCAGCATTCTTATCCCTAGTATCTGGACTGTCTTATTCTGAGTCATAGTCATAGTCCAGACTAAGTACCATCATGTTGTAAGTGTTCTTTAGAAATCCTAATGATCTGTCGCCAAGTACCATCATGTTGTGAGTGTTCTTCTTTAGAAATCCTAATGATCTGTCACCAAGTACCATCATGTTGTAAGTGTTCTTCTTTAGAAATCCTAATGATCTGTCTTGGATAATTTGTCCAAAACTATGGACGAAGCGTATAGCCTTTGAACAAAACAGACTAACAATAAATTTAAAATACATATCAAACAAGCATAGAAAATAATACAAATTAACAATAAAAGTATGTTGGAAAATAACTTTCTTTCCCTCTCCTTAATGGACAGTTAACACTGTATACTAAGTGAGTGACCAACTGTGTCAGTTGGAATAGCATTTAGAGAAGTATTCTAAGACAGCTTCGCACCTTTCACACTTCATGAGTGTGAGAATGATCAATACATAACTTTGACAATACGAGGTGCAATTCAAAATTGGCGATTAATGACGAGATTAGGAATAAAAATATGACATATTTAACAGGACCAGGAGTAGAGGAGAGATTAGAAATTAAAATATATGTATATAACAGGACTTGGAGTAAAGGCGAGATTAGAAAGAAAGATATAACAAGTATGCAACAGGACTTGGAGTAGAGAGATTAGAAAGAAAGATAAATTATAACAAGTATGTAACAGGACTTGGAGTAGAGGCGAGATTAAAAAAAAAAAAGATATATCAAGTATTTAACAGGATCTGGAGTAAAGACGTAATGATGATGACGTATTGTCCTCAGCTCAGCAGTTTCCCTCGGGGCGCACAACGGTCGCGACAGGAGTCCTCGTACAAGTTAATAAACGCAGCACCAGCCTGCGTTCTAGTCACCAGCCTGCGTTCTAGTCACCAGCCTGCGTTCTAGTCATCAGCCTGCGTTCTAGTCACCAGCCTGCGTTCTAGTCACCAGCCTGCGTTCTAGTCACCAGCCTGCGTTCTAGTCAACCGCCTGCGTTCTAGTCACCAGATGACGTGGACGATGAATTTGATTCCAAAGTCCAGAAATCTTGGACACAGCACTGAATACTAGCCTACCTCTTTGCAGTCCTCAGACACACAATGATAAAAGTGTAATAAAGCTTGTACTTTCATTGGCACAGCATACAGTTTTGCTAATGAGCACACCCACCACCAGTCCTTGCAGATGGACAGACACACCACATCATAAGTATAAACAAACTTGCTCAGTTTCTGACACATCTTATAGCCTTGACCTTGGCCTTGGTAAATGAAAAGCTAACCTGAACCATGAAACAAACCACATCGACTCAACATGGTGCTGAATCACCTGTAAAGCAAAGTCCTGGGTCTTTCACATCTATAAATACATGAAAGGGCACTAAATATTCCTGCATTTAAATTCTATTCATTTTTATTCAAAAATTTAAGAGACACATTGTTTTATCATTAGTATCTATTCACACACACACACACACACACACACACACACACACACACACACACACATTCTCTCTCTGTGTCTCACTCTCTATCTTAATCACAAAAGAACGTTTTTATTTCTAAATTAAAACAAACTAGGAAACTGACAGTCTGAAAAAGAAGAAAAAGGATCTGTGATAGAGCTCATTCCACGCCCAGGACACGGAGGTTTATTTTCTCAAAGCAAATTGAATTTGCCAGACTCGTCTCAGGCAGACGGTTTTAGCATAGGCTGCTATTGTGCTAAAAGTATCTCACTGACCACTGGTCACCATTTAGTTTCCATTGGTATTAAAGTTTACATATAGTCTCTTCCTTCTAGAACAGTGGTTCTTAACCAGGGTTTCATCGAACCCTAGGGGTTCGGTGAGTCAGTCTCAGGGGTTCGGCGGAGGGAGGTCAAGACACGCATCCGATTCATGATTCGTGATGACACACAATAAAGAAGGGTTCGGTGAATGTGCACATGAAACTGGTGGGGTTCAGTGTGTTAAGAACCACTGTTCTAGAATGACATGCGACTAGTTTGGCTCTTATTAGTCAACATGACCCTACGCTAACGGCCACACCCTATTCACGCAACGTTGACATACAGGTGACCTATCTTACATAAGTCTTCAGTTTGGCATCGGAGGTCAGTTAACCGATCTCAGCTCTCACCGCCTTTTTAACTTCATGTTACATTGTCCTGCATGGCTGCATGACCAAGCAGATAAACTGTCGTCTATGATATTTAGCAATCACACTGAACGGCCATGTATGAACTCTAGAGATGACACAGAAGGGTCATACATGAACTCTGCAGATGACCATGTTTGAACTCAAGAGATAACACAGAATGGCTATGTATGAAGTCAGAGGTAACAGAATGGCTATGTATGAAGTCAGAGATAACACAGAATGACCATGTATGAATGAAGTCAGACATAACAGAATGGCTATGTATGAAGTCAGAGATAACACAGAATGGCCATGTATAAATGAAGTCAGAGATAACACAGAATGGCCATTATAAAGTCAGAGATAACACAGAATGGCTATGTATGAAGTCACAGATAACACAGAATGGCTATGTATGAAGTTAGAGATATCACAGAATGGCCATGTATGAATGAAGTCAGAGATAAAGAATGGCCACTTTGGTTCTCTTTAGCGGTTGTCAAGTCTTAATAACCCAGACATGAACAAAGCCACCAATGTCTTTAATCTTTCAAATGCGAACACAGTTAAATGTTAGTTATAACAAAGTTAAAAAGTGTTAATCCAAAGAAACATGATTGAGGAATTCTTCGTAGGAAGAAATTTAAGGAAAGTTTTAAAGTTATTTACTGCAGGCATATACATTTAATATTATTAATAAATTAATTAATAACTGATACTAGCTAGCTAACCAGCCAGTTTATTAGCTACGCATGTGTTTATCTGTCCAACTATAAACTGTTCAGCTAACTATCTCTTTCCTTGTCTATCCTGTCTAACGGTTGATCAGTCGATTGATAGCCCCGATCGATAGCCCTTTTAATGCACCTTTTAAAAATATATATATACATTGTAGTTATACCTTTGACCGAGACCATTGTCTTTTTGCATGCGTGTCTGTCCGTCAGCTCGCCTCTCCACATGATTGCTTTGTTTATCTGTGTCAGTGAACCTGTTCGGACGCCTATTCAATTTTGTTGATCCCCAAAGTATTTTCAATGTCTAGATTATTATGTTAATGCAAATGGAGCGCTTGTTCGCTTCACCTGTACCGTAATCTTCGCCTGGCTTGACGGCACAGGGCGTGCGAGAGATAAGCAGACGCGATTGCCTGTCTGGAGGGCTATGGTGGTGGTGGAGGGAGAGGTTGGCGTTGGGGTTGGATGGGTTGCTGGGGGGGGGGCTTTGTTATGGCTGTCTTACTGCGCAGTCTTTGTCTTTGTTTGTCTACGGGAACCACGTGGGGGCACAGAGTTATCGTTATTTGATATAGGCCTATGATGTAGGAATCGGACTGTTTCTTGTCCTGTTGGCGGCTGGCTTCTTCGTTCTGCCTCGATCAACCGGACTGTCGGTCCCACGACAACATTTAGGTGTGGGAAAAAAATCTTTCTGGCGAGTTAGTAGATAAAATATATTTTAGTGACGTATTTTTATTATGCACATTTCCTTCTCCAAATCATACACCAGCCAATCCGACCCCTTCGCTTTATAGTCAATTCCACCAGTTTCAAAGCTTTTAAGAAAAAGTACAACTCACGCACGCGCGCGCGTATGTGAGAGAGAGAGAGAGAGAGAGAGAGAGAGAGAGAGAGAGAGAGAGAGAGAGAGACATGGTGATGTTCAGTGACGAAATTTTATTCAGTTTCTATGACTATTTTCAATTCTTTAATGTGGGGTTTTGGAGTGATTGATGATTGATTGATTGATTGATTGAGTGAGTGAGTGAGTGAGTGCTCGTACTATACGGGACGAGCCAGCTGGAAGTTCGACCGGATGCGAGACCCTATAATGATGATGAAGATGATGTTGATGATGACGATGAGCTTAGGGAGGCGTTATCCCATAAAACGTGAGCTGTGAAGAACATAAATTTGAAATGAAAATAGTACGTAACTCACTCAAGACTTCTAAAGATTTACGTTCACTTATACAGGTCGACCTTGATACACTGTTGAAGGTTGTTTATCTTATACTCAGTTACATAGATCCAAACAGATAAATCTCAATCAGAAGTTGTTTATTTCACACTCACTAATGTAGAGAGATAAATGTCAATCAGAAGTTGTTTATTTCACACTCAGTAATGTAAAGAGATAAATTTCAATCAGAAGTTGTTTATTTCACACTCAGTAATGTTGAGAGATAAATGTCAATCAGAAGTTGTTAATTTCACACTCAGTAATGTAGAGAGATAAATGTCAATCAGAAGTTGTTTATTTCACACTCAATAAAAGAGACCAAGAGAGATAAATATCGTGCTTATTTCACAGTCAGTTTTATAGATCAATAGAGATAATTGTCGATTAGAAGTTGTTTATTTCACACTCAGTTTATTTGTTTATATATAAACTGATAAATGTCAGTTAGTAGTTGTTTATTTCACACTCAGTTTATTTGTTTATATATATAAACTGATAAATGTCAGTTAGCAGTTGTTTATTTCACAGTCAGTTATGTACACCAAGAGAGATAAGTCAATTAGCAGTTGGGTGTTTCACACTCAATTATGTACACCGAGAGATAAGTCAATTAGTAGTTGGGGTTTCACACTCAATTATGTACACCAAGAGAGATAAATGTCAATTCGTAGTTGGGTGTTTCACACTCGGTTATGCACACAAAGAGAGATAAATGCCAGTTAGAAGTTGGGTATGTCGGCCTGAGGTTACTTAAGTAGACCGAGATAGACACATATGGCCTGAGGTTAGTTAAGCAGACCTTGATAGGCACATTTCGGCCTGATATTAGTTAAGTATACCGAGACAAACACGTGCCGGCCTGAGGTTAGTTAAGTAGGCTGAGACAAACACGTGCCGGCCTGAGGTTAGTTAAGTAGGCTGAGACAAACACGTGCCGGCCTGAGGTTAGTTAAGTAGGCTGAATCAAACACATGTCGGCCTGAGGTTAGTTAAGTAGGCTGAATCAAACACATGTCGGCCTGAGGTTAGTTAAGTAGGCTGAGACAAACACGTGACGGCCTGAGGTTAGTTAAGTAGGCTGAGACAAACACGTGCCGGCCTGAGGTTATGTAGTGTACACTTTATGTAGACTGAGACAAGCACATACCGGCCTGAGGTTATGTAGTGTACACTTTATTATATAGACGGAAAAAAAGATATGTCGAATAGAGGTTTTGTTGTTTACACTTAATTTTGAATACCGAGAGACAAGCTCATGTTGTCCCCTTAACGGGAGGGGTGTATTACACTATAAGAAGCAGGAGAAACATATATTCTTGTGGTGTGTATTAAATGTTAAAGATGAGACACAGGTACATATTGTGGTTTAGGCATTTTACAGACTGGTTAATAAACACCCAGGTTCTATTTTAGTTATGTATTTTACACTCTTTTATTTAGTCAGCTTGTTTAGTAAGCTTTATAGTGTTGTATTTAATTCTCGTTTATTTAGTCAGCTTGATGGTGATGTATTTTACACTCATTTATTTAGTAAGCTTTAGTTAAGTAGGCTGAATTTGTTGTATTTTACTTTCGTTTATTTGGTCAGCCTGATGGTGCTGTATTTTACCTTTATTTATTTAGTCAGTCTGATGGTGGTGTATTTTACACTCATTTATTTAGTCTGCTACATGGTGGTGTATTTTACACTCATTTATTTAGTCAGCTTTACAGTGTTGTATCTTACTCTCGTTTATTTAGTCAGCCTTTCAGTGGTGTATTCTACACTCATTTATTTAGTCAAATTTAGGGTGATGTATATTACATTAAGCTATTTATTCAATCTTATGGCGGTGTATTTTACACTCAATTATTTACTCCGTCTCGTGGCTGTGTAATTTACACTCATTTATTTAGTCACTCTTATGGTGATGTATTTTACACTCAATGATTTATTCAGTTTTATGGTGGTATATTTTATCCTAAATTATTTATTCAATCATATGATGGTGTATTTTACATTACACTATCTATCTATCTATCTATCTATCTATCTATCTATCTATCTATCTATCTATCTATCTATCTATCTATCTATCTATCTATCTATCTATCTATCTATCTATCTATCTATCTATCTATCTATCTATCTGTCTGTCTGTCTGTCTGTCTGTCTGTCTATCTATCTATCTATCTATCTATCTATCTATCTATCTGTCTGTCTGTCTGTCTGTCTGTCTGTCTGTCTATCTATCTATCTATCTATTCTAATCATCCATCATACTTCCTTCCATCTATCCATCCTTCTGCCTGTTTGTCTTTCTTTCTGTCTGTTCATTGTATAATTTATATTCCTAATATCAGTGTCGAAGCATACAAAATATTTCATTTATCTTTCCTGACAATAATTAGTTTTTCAGTGTTTGTTCCTGATATTACAGGGTTGAAAAAAAGCATATTTTACCGCGATCATTAATTACTTTATATGTGTGTGAATTTCATGAGCGAACAGGCGCGAGACTGGGATAAAATCTGCTTGTACTGTGCAATGTCGAATATTCATTAAGTTGCCAAGAAAACACTAGCAACACGCCAGGGATTATAAAATACGAACATAAGAGAATGCAACACGAATGATCGTCATGCCAGTGCCACATCCCATAACACGTAGAAAACTCGGCATGAAACGAAATCCACAAACACAGAAAAATCCACAAACACAAAAAAAAAAAAAGGAAGAAAGACTGGAAGGAAGTTTGGAAGGAAAGAAAGAAGGAAGTTTGGAAGGAAGTAAGTTTGGAAATAAGTTTTGAAGGGAGTTTGGAAGGAGGGATAAAAGGAAGTTTGGAAGGAGAGAAGTTTGGAAAGAAATTTGGAAGTAAGTTGAAAGGAATGAAGGAAGTTTGGAAAGAAGTTTGGAAGGAATGAAAGAAGGAAGTTTGGAAAGAAGGAAGTTTAGAAAACAGTTTGGAAGGAAATTTGAAAGTAACGAAGGAAGTTTAGCATGAAGGAAGGAAGGAAGGAAAGAAAAACTATTTAAAAAATTGCGGAGAGAAAAGATTGGATAAACCGAATCAAAGGAAAAACAACAAACAAACGCGACTGTATTGAGAGAGAGAGAGAGAGAGAGAGAGAGAGAGAGAGAGAGAGAGAGAGAGAGAGAGAGAGAGAGAGAGAGAGAGAGAGAGAGAGAGGAAACAAGAAACGGCAGTTTAACGACGCTATTAATCTACCACCAATCAGCCAACTCTCAGGTCTATTCATTATCTCAACCCAGTGATACGTGAGATAAAGCAGAGTACGATACATTAATGTTAACATCAAACAATGTACACAATGCACTGTCAAACATGTGTTGCATCAAACACTAACGAAAGATGAAGAGAGTTAATTACATTCTTATACACTGTTTGATTCATGGTGTTATTAGAACTAATGAAGAACGAAGTGAGTAAATTTATACTCTTTGATTTATGGGTATTATTAGAACTAATGAAGAATGAAGTAAATACATTTGTACTGTTTGATTTATGGGTATTAATAGAAAGTAATGAAGAACTAAATAAGTGCATTTGTACTCTTTATTTTTTGGGTATTATCAGAACGTAACGAAGAACGAAATAAGTGCATTTGTACTTTTTGATTTTGGGGTCTTATCAGAAAGTAATGAAGAACTAGATAAGTGCATTTGTACTCTTTATTTTGGGGGTATTATCAGAAAGTAATGAAGAACTAAATAAGTGCATTTGTACTTTTTGATTTTTGGGTATTATCAGAAAGTAATGAAGAACTAAATATATTTTACTCTTAAATGTGCATTATCAGAAAGATATGAAGGTAAAGAGAGAAATATATGTACATATTACACTCTTTGATTTATATACAGTCATAAAGTAGTGATAGACTGAGTAATGTATACACATTATACGCTGTTAGCAGATGTGTATTGCCACAAACTAATAAAGAACAAATTAATAATTTGTATACATTAAGACTATCTATCCATCTATCTGTCTGTCTGTCTATCTATCTATCTATCTATCTATCTATCTATCTATCTATCTATCTATCTATCTATCTATCTATCTATCTATCTATCTATCTATCTATCTATCTATCTATCTATCTATCTATCTATCTATCTATCTATCTATCTATCTATCTATCTATCTATCTATCTATCTATCTTTGAGTAAGTTGTACACAAATATCCTAGTGAAAAACTTACTAATTTACATATTATTATGTGTATTATTGAATGCTAATGAAAGACGATATGATTCATTTGTAGATATTATACACATTTAGATATATGTATATTATTATTTTTTAAAAACTAAAGAAGAAAGAAGTGAATAATTCATCAATATATCAAACAAAAAATGACACTTTAGCTCTTATTATCAGAAAGTAATGAAAGACTGAGTAACGTGAGCACATTATATACTTTTAACTAAATGTGTATTATCAGAAAATAATGAAAAACTGATAACATGAGCACATTATATATACTTTCACTAAATGTGTGTTATCAGAAACTATTTAAAATCGAAGTGAGTAATTTATACATATTATTCTTGGCGACGGATCAGGAAGTGATTGGTTTTATTACTTTATCTTAAATGACACATTTAACAAAATTACAAGACCAAAGTATTAAACCTAAAAGCTCCACCATGAGACCACTTGTTTCTTGGTTACTCGTATACTGTGGCATTGTTATCACATATTTTTTAATGATATAGACAGAAAACAAAGCAAATGCGTGTGTTTTTGTGTGAGTACGTGTGTGTATGTGTGTGTGCGCGCGCATGCGTGCGTGTGTGTGTGAGTGTGTATTCAAATCGGAAACTGATAAATTCAATTAACAATAACATTCTACAAAACGTACAGTCTTACAGTGGGGTCTGTGCAATACAACTTTATAAAATAATCTTGAAATCGTCTATGAATAAAAAGGTTAAAATATGTGACAAAAAATAAATAAAAATAACAATAAATAGCAAACTTATAAGAATATTATAAAAACAACCATAATCAATATAATGTAATAGAACAGTCTTTAAAACAAATAAATCAGAAGCAAAACAGTAACAATTATAATTCTCCCTCACCCCTATCCTGTTGTAGATATAAGTTTTTGAATTGTCCCAAAAATTAATTAAAACATTCCAACAAAGCCTTAAGTATACGCATGCGCCCACCCAAAAAAACACAAACAAACAAACAACAAAAAACACACACACCCAAAAAAAAACGTCCACAAGACAGTATTTATATGTGAGCAACCGAGGTTGCTTTTCTGTAAAGCCACTTGGAACTTATGGAATTTCGAACTTAAACAATCACACTTTCACCATCAGGCCATAAGCATAGTTATGCAGACTGGATTCCCAACTAATCGTAAATACTGCTCGAGAATAGGCAAGCTGTTTAACTGCGCATGCTGCTCTACTTTCGCGCGTTTGCCTACTTCCGGTCAAAATTAAACAAAAGCTCATGCTCTTATGTCAGTTTGTTAGAAAAGTATTAAACACATCTGAAATTTTTACATGAAATCAGTATACAAGTTTGCTAGATATTTATTAAATTTATGTGAATATTTTGAACGAAATCAGTATGCACATTTGCTAGATATTTATTAAATTTGTGTGAATATTTTCAACAAAATCAGTATGCAAATTTGCTAGATATTTATTAAATTGGAGAAATTTGTTTTTCAAACGAATTCAGTGAACTATTCCAGTTGGCTAGGCATTTTAAATTTATGTGAATTTTTACATGAAATAAATCGATTATGCAAGTTTGTCTAATTTATTTTGGTTCGAAACCACTGAATTATACTTTTGTTAGACATTTATTATATTTATGTCAATTTTTTAACATGAACTGTGCTAGTCTCCTAGCAACGTATTAAAAACATTTGAACTTTGATATGAAATCAGTGATGTATGCCAGTTTACGAGATATATATTAAATGATTAAATGTATGTGAATTTTTAAATGAGATCAGTGAACCATGACAGTTTACTATTATGTATAAAATTTATTTGAATTTTTACGTAAAATCAATGATGCTTTGCTCATTATTTGCTACTCTCTGGAACTGCTCGTTATCTTTGAAAGAAACAACAAAACATTGGAAGTGTTAGAAATGTCTGAAAATGGATGCTGATGTGAAATGATTGCATTATTCATAATGAGATTTGTAAGTTCGTGGTCGGTCATTTCTAATGAAATTACGTTATCAACAATACGACATGAAAGTCTAAAAATGTTTCGTTGGTGTGAAGATAAATGGCATTATTCACCATGAGACTTGCAAGCAACATCATCAATACACGTTACTTTATATAGCTACTAAATCCAGTGCAATGCAAAAAATATAACTTTCCTCACCCCACCCTACGAATTTAAGATATATTTTTTCTGTAATCGTATGATTTATACTAAAACATTTTTTTAAATTATGACTTATGAATTGTTTCAGTTCCTACACCGCTTTAATTTCAAGATTTTCTTGTAAACGTACGATTTTTGTGCTGAACAATTTAAGTTTTTATTCATTTATAATTGCAGAAATTATATTTTAAAAAGTAAATTAGCTGCCTTCGGTTATTTGATTGGTTATACTGAAAATTTGTCATATTTGTTAACAATGGGGCAATTTATTAAAGCATCAAAATATTTCGAATAAACATATCATGTTTATTAAAATTAGCTGCTCAGAAATAATGCAATTACAATTTATCCAGACCAGTCGTATCACACGCTGTCTGTAGATCCAGTAAGAACCGGAATCTTTTCCCCATCCTTAGCGCTAACGTGGGCGTTAACAATAGTTTCCAGTCGATCCCATGGGTCGGTGGTACAGAATTGGAACTTTTGATCGTTAGTTAGTGTGTGTGTGGAGGGGTAGGAGGGGGTTATATATCTATCTATAGGTCTGTATGTGTACGCGTCCTGTTGTACGATAATGACACATTTCTGACCTTAAAAATTAAATACTTACTGGACGAAGTCAAACGCTAGAATTAGCCATGCGTGTGTGTGCATTTAGAATTAAATACTTATTGGACGAAGCTTACAAATTTCTGCAACAGTATTTATTAGCTTGACAAATGCGTACAGCAATAATAAATATTGTGTTAAAGTTTATGAGTGATTTCACTAGAATAATGCCAAGTGTTAGCATACTACATATAACAATCATAGTTCAAACATTTGTAGAAACAATATACTCACATAATACATCTCTACGTACATCACATGTATAACATATCAACGGCAAAAATGCATGAAATATTTCTAAGTCCATTCTATCTCAACCAGTCACTTAACTCACCATTAAGACCGGACTTTTTGTCACTCCAGATTCAAAGAGATCAGAAAATAGAATTCTCTAAAGCAGGTAAACTTTTTAATCTCAGCCCATTGGCTGGTCTCCTTCTCGTAAATCATAATCATTGGATAATAAAAACTACTCACTGGGATTAGTTTGCAATTACATCAGCAGATCTCAACTCGAGTGTTTACTCCAACAAAAATACCATCATAAGGAGTGCCCAGGGTCGGGTCAATTCGATAATTTAACAACATATATAAAAATTAAGTTTAAGAATAAGGATAGGCAAATTTACTCCGCCACACAACTAAAGTAAATGATTTAATTGTTAGTATTTCTAAGGTAGTTTCGATAACAACTTTGAAATCACCAGGAAAAGACAACTCCAGATTTTTTGGTGTGCTCTGTGGACACGTGCACTTCGACAACATAACAAAATTCTTAATTCTGCAGTCAATGGAATATTTACCTTCACCTTCAGTTTGTTATTTTTACCCCTCTTTAATGACAGAAATAGAGAATAGTTTTAGAAATTAGGAAAAAAAACAATTTTCTGATCATTCGCCTCTCCATAAATATACTTGCCAGAATCAGAACGAATGTTGTTTCAGTTGTGTGTGTGTGTGTGTGTGCGCGCGCTTATGTCTCTGTATGTCTGTATATATATATATATATGTGTGTGTGTGTGTGTGTGCGCGCGCGCGCGCTTATGTCTCTGTATGTCTGTATATATATATGTGTGTGTGTGTGTGTGTGTGTGTGTGTGTGTGTGTGTGTGTGCGTGCGTGTGCGCGCGCGCTTATGTCTCTGTATGTCTGTATATATATATATGTGTGTGTGCGTGTGTGTGTGTATGCGCGTTTGTATGATATTGCCAGGCTGCAGTATTGCGCAGCAGAAACAAATACACAAATATTTATTTATTTTTTTATTTTTTTATTTTATAAATATTTGTGTGATATATGATATTGCCAGATCCAACAACTGTATTTTATATATACAGATCCTATGATGATAGAAATCACTTTACGACACTCCTGTCTTCTGTCGAGCGGGAAGCTACTTAACATAATTTATTTGTATAACTGCATCAAGTGGGAAGCTACTTAACATAATTTATTTGTATAACTTTGCATTAAGTGGGAGAGTGTACTTAACATAATTTATTTGTATAACTTTGCATCAAGTGGGAAGCTACTTAACATAATTTATTTGTATAACTTTGCATCAAGTGGGAAACTACTTAACATAATTTATTTGTATAACTTTGCATCAAGTGGGAAACTACTTAACATAATTTATTTGTATAAGTTTGCACCTAAATAGAAAAATATAGTTAATATAATTTATATAAACTTTGTATCAGGTTGGACACTTTATTTATTAGCTTATGTGACTTTGCATGAAATGAGAAGCAATAGTTGACATATATAACTTTGTATCAAGTTGGACACTTTATTTACTAGCTTATGTGACTTTGCATGAAATGAGAAGCAATAGTTGACATAACTTATATAACTTTGTATCAAGTTGGACACTTTATTTGACTAGCTTATGTGACTTTGCATGAAATGAGAAGCAATAGCTGACATATATAAGTTTACCTGGAGTGTGAAAGTTGCACGCATTGCATATCCACACCAAGGAAACAAAAATATAATGAGATAAGGTGTCTTTTTTTTTCCATTTTATAAATGTATGTGTTTATTGTTCGTTGTATGTGAAATTGGAGCTAGGTGTGTTAATAAAATAAAGCTTGCCGTCTACCTAGGGCTAAGGAGAGTGTAATAAAATTATTGTTACAGCTGGGCTGAGTAATAAACACACACACACACACACACACACACACACACACACACACACACACAAGAACTTTCTTCAACAATCGTTAGATGCATATCTCGTTTTCCCACCTCTTCACCATCACCATCATGTTCAAGGATGTTCTTATTATTTTCTTCTTTGTAACTTACATCCAACCCCACCCTTATCCGTAATCCTTGTCTTTTCATCCGACCGTAGCTGGACTACACTAAGTTTTCCCCCTATCTGCAGTGCTGATACAAACAGTAAATACTATAACCAGCGGCACTTCAATGCGTTCTCTCCCTTTCCTCCAGTCTTTCACCATCTTTCTAACTGTTCGCCCCCCTCCCCCAACACACACACACACACTACTCATATATACACCATACACTCGCATACAATATCAGCAACCAAAAGCTTCATTACCGATGAGCGGTTTTGTTTGTCGGCTTTCTGCCGCGCATGACTTCCGGCCTGAAGTGCGCAAACGAAAGAGCGCGAGAGGTTACTGTCGTCACGTGACAAATGCGGCGTGAAACGGTACTAGCTACCGGAGTCTGCCAGACATGGATGAGCAGTTCGGACTTCCTCTATCAATCATCATTAGAGACCAGACCTGGTCGAGTGAACTTGTTGACCCTCTATCTCTCTCTCCACAGACCCCACATCCCGCTCCACACTGATTGCTCCTTTTATTCTGTGTTATCCCTCCGGTGTGTGTGTGGGTGTGTGTGGGGGTGTGGGGGTGTGTAAAGCACATATAAAGTCTGCCAACAAACCAAACCAAACCAAACCCAAGAATCTTTAGTACATGTAAGGAATGGTTCCTTCGCTAAGAAAGATTTTGTGTCCTAAATAGATTTTGTTTGATACCAAACTAATGAACAAATAAAATTAAATATTAGTATGATATTTGTAATTAGCAATAACAGTATTGTTTCACTTCATTTTTTTTTTTTACATTTGTGCTATAGTACAATCAGTGACTGCTGAGCTCAATGTGAATTATTTGAAATATTTTCAAACTTTTTAGAGGAAAATGGCTGACAAAGGCACTGCGTTTAGCTTGCGATTGTGACGAATAAGAAGCTGTTTGGCAATGACCCTTAAGAGGTCATTTTAACGAGTAAGAAGGTGGGAAGTGACGGTGTCCCGTAAGAGATAATTTTAATATTTTAATGAATAAGAAGCTGGTAGGCAGTGACCCCTAAGAGGTCATTTTAATGAATAAGAAGCTGGTAGGCAGTGACCCCTAAGAGGTCATTTTAATGAATAAGAAATTGATAAACAGTGACCACTAAGAACTAAGAGGTCATTTCAATAAGTAAGAAATTGATAAACAGTGACCCCTAAGAGGCCGTTTAAGGAATTAAAAATGCTGGCTGACAGCGGCAAAAGTCATTATTCCTCTTTTAAAAACTTTATCCAGCATACAGATTACTGTAATACATTTTGTTAAAATCTTTTATCAAATTACTTCTTTTCCTCTTTACTACAGTGTTTAATACATATTAGTGCATGTCTGTGTATACGTGCGTTTGTGTATGTTTGCGTGTTTGTATGCGTGTATGTGCGTGTGTATGTGTATGTGCGTGTGTATGTGTGTGAGTGTGTGTATATGTGTGAGTGTGTGCAGTGTGCATGTGTGTGAGTATGTGCGTGTGTATATGTTTTGTGCGTGTCTTTAAAACCTCTACATACCACCGTGTATTGTTTCCCTTGTTCCTTCAAAAAAAATCTTCTGTTATCGTAATGACATCAAAGACCTCTACCACTAGACTGGGCCTGCATTGAGTTGAGACACTTTGTGGGCCCCACAATACTACAAGGGACTTAAGGATCTCTGTCGGTTCAAACCAAAGAGAAAATCATTTATATCTTACATTGGGTGTTTTCAGACTTTGGCAGCGCTTTCCTAAAGTTTGGTCAAGATTAGTTGTTCCGTAAAGAGAATTTAAAAAGAAATAGCACGTGGATTGGTTAATACAACTGGAGGTTGTTAAGTTATTTATAACTTATGAATGAAGTAAATGTATTTCATATAGCGTATTGAATATCTGTACACACACAGAAATAAAATGGACAATGTTTCTATTTTTAGTTGTTCAGTAATGCTGCATGCGATTGAAAAGCGCAATGGCTCTCTCACAAAGCATCGACTTTTAAGGGGGAATAATTATTCACTGATAAAATAGTACTCTAAATTATGTTAGCTTACATCCCCACTCTCGTACACAATTATTTGTAATTAATCGAAATTGCTGATTGCGGCAAAAGAATTACCAAGCTACTTTGTCTGTGGTTGACAGTATTTGCAGAATGATTGAGTCAAAGTTTACTTCCGCTTCTGGAAAGTTTACGCTTTTTTTAATTCTAGTAAACCCAAGACATAGAAAATGAGTTGAACACATTTTTAGACGCATTTTGTATTAAAAGAAACAAATCAAATAATAAAACAATAAAACAAAACAATAATTTTTAAACTTGTGAAATTGAATTTTCAAATTGCATCCTTCACTCATGATAAACAGTATATTCACTAACGCTATAGCACTTATCCTCTTGATCGTGCACTTTGCTTTTAGATAATATAACATATTGTATGTGTACTTATCCTTTCGATCGTGCACTTTGCTTATAGATAGTATAACATATTATACATGTACTTATCCTTTCGATTTTGTGCACTTTGCTTATAGATAGTTTAACATACTGTACGTATACTTATCCTTTTGATTATGCATTTTGTTATAGATAGTACATGTATAACATATCGTACGTGTACTTATCCTTTCGATCTTGCACTTTGTTTACAGTGGTTTAACATACTATACGTGTACTTAACCTTTCGATCGTGCACTTTGCCTGTAGATAATTTAACATACTATACGTGTACTTATCCTTTTGATTATGCGTTTTGTTATAGATAGTACATGTATAACATGGTTGTTTCTTGTGCTTCTTGTTTGTGTGGGTTTTTATTTATTTTTTATTAATGAAATGGTCACTTTATGAAGCCTTCTCTCCCTCCCACCTCCCCAACTGCGATTTAATCGCGACAAAGCAAACAAGGGATGAGGAGAAAGATTTGAAAGGCGTTATAATTCTTATTACTAAAGACAATAATCCACATGTGAACTATATATTTCGGGACTTGCGCACTACACGTGTGTCTGTCATGGCTTTCACGTCCGCCTGATCGTTATTTAGTTTTCTCAGTCATGAAATGTTTGCATGCAGTCAATTCTCTAGAGCATTGCTTGATTGGAAGATTATTTGTTGCTAGTCGAATATTACTTATTACTAGTGTACATCATCTTGGAATAAATACGATGTATTTTACAAAAATCTTCACTCGAATAGTTTTTTTAAAAAGTTTTTGTGTTTTTGTTTCTTTGTCATTTTTTTTTTCCTCCAGAGAAATGCCTGTCCTCTGAAAATCGAAACAAACAACATAAAAAAAATGCAACTTATGAAGAAAATAATTTTGTTTTCTTTGACAGTTAAGGCTTTCTTGAAATCCCCTCTGAATCTTCAGTCCCTACTTCCAGAACTTTGACGATTTTTGGATTTGTCTGTGGAAGTTTGCGCGATGTTTGAGGTCAATTTAAAAATGTTTACAATTTTTTTTTAGAGTTTTAGAGTGAAATGTTTAGTTTGTCTGGTTTGATTAGAGCCTGTCATTAACCTGTCCGAGAGTGTTATGTTATTAAGAGGGAATGATTCGATTTGCAGAACTTTATCACACGCACGTACATTTTTCTTCCCCTCGTCCCCTCCAAATCACAGTCAAAGATTTCCCTTTTACAACATAATCTGTACTAACTCTTATTGCCTGACTCTAGCCGTCTGTCACTGACTTAAAAGAAAAGAAACAGAAAAAGAAAAGGAAGAGAAAACTCTGATCTCTTTCTCCCTCCATCTCTCTCTAATGGACCACCATGAAACAGTCATTACCCTATTAGTATCATATTGTTTTTAATCATGGTCCTCTCTTGCAGTGCATTTTTAAAAGCAAGGAAGCAAATAAACAAACAAACAAACAAAAAACCAAATAAACAAACAAACAAACAAATAACTAAACAAGCAAACAAATAATTGAACAAACAAATAAATAAACAAACAAGCAAACAAATAAATAAACACACAAATAAATAAATAAACAAGCAAACAAATAAATAAAAAACAAATAAATAAACAAAAAACAAATAAATAAACAAGCAAACAAATAAATAAACCAACAAATAAATACACAAACAAATAAATAAACAAGCAAATAAATAAATAAATAAATGAACAAACAAATAAATACACAAACAAATAAATAAACAAACAAATAAATACACAAACAAATAAATAAACAAACAAACAAATAAATAAACAAACAAATAAATACACAAACAAATAAATAAACAAATAAACGAATTAAAAAGTGCACGTTCTTTGAGTGTCTAAGAAAAGTCTGGGGTTTAGCTTGATCCAGATACGTTTTAGTAGTAGTCGCTTATATTGGGGTGTGGGTGCGGGTATGCGGTGGATGCGGGTGTATAGTCAGAGTGAATATTTGTGTGAGTACGGGGTGGGTGCGGGTGTAATAAATAAGATAGAGAATGAATGTGTGTATGGGGTGGATCCGGGTGTAATGAATAAAAGTTGATGTGATGTCTCCTTTATTCTCCCTTAAGTCTTCTAAACATCTCCCTGACTTTCCTTAAGTCTCCCCAACATCTCCCTGACTTTCAGTGAAATAAATGTCTCCTTTAATCTGCCCTTCAAAGCTTCCAAGGTTGAGTGAACCTCTAACACTGATGTTTCTTCCCTTTCAATGGCCGCAATATTGACTTGGAAGACAAGACATCAAGGAATGAAGAAAAGGTAAACTTCTGAAAAATCATTCTCAAAAAATTTTTTCTATCATAGCACGTGGTTGATTTACAGAAAGAAAATTTTCTTTCAAAGCAGTAAACAGCCTCAACACCTGGAAACAAACTGAGCCATCTAGTTTTAGAGTGAAAGACTAGTTGCTGATAGCTAATGTCGACATAGTCACAAAAGTCTTTTCAAGTTTCTGTTCTGAATGTAAATAGAAAAGTAATTGAATATCTTCAAAACAACAGTTTCAACGTCAATCTGTATTAAATATGCGCCATGTTGGATGCAGGTGTGCAGAACGTGAGCTGGACATCCATTTTTTGCTCAAGGGTTCCTTCAAAAGCGAGAATATATTTTTACCTTCACTTCTATTAATACATTAGCACTGTCTCCAGCAAAAGCAACACATTTTGAGGACGAATAATATCTTTGGAGTGTTCTCAAAATATACTGTGATATACTTTCTGAGGTTTCATTTGGTGTGTTGTCTAACCCGAGAATCTTAGTTTGGGTTCCATCTGCCTTCCAATCAAAGTACTGAACAACGATCGGAATATTAAATGAAAGTAATCTTGTCAATGACACACCTTAACATTTACTGACGAGAAGAGAAAGCGCATTGAAGACATTTTTAATTGTTACCGTTTTTGCTACAACTGTTGAAAGTGAAATCACGACTATTCTTATAAAGAAGCAGTTAATTAAAGTAGTTAACCAACTCTTTCAAAATTATCCACAAATTGTTCCTTTTAATAATCTACTTGCTATTGTTATACGTGTTTACATTTATCTTGACTGGTTTGGTGAGACGCTTCTTGCTGATTAATAATATTTGTTGAGATAACAGATTCTGTCAGTAGTATAATAATATTATCTCTCTCTCTCTCTCTCTCTCTCTCTCTCTCTCACACACACACACACACACACAGAATAAAATCCCGGCAACGCCCACATTTTACATACGTACTCAAATCACTAATAAAGCCAATATTTAGCGATAACATATTTGCATACCGTTATTTACAGACATCATGAGCTGGTCCCAGCCCAGCTCTAGGGTACCGTCTGCAGTCATCTTAGACGTACTCAAACCTTCAACTATCACACGCTGTCTGTGACGCTGAAAAGTAACATGAGTGCAGGTGTGCCATAAAGACGAAAGCAACATTTTCTAAATTCCGCATTATCATTTTTAAAATTCTTGAAATTGTTTTGTTTCACCTTGCATTTTTATAAATCTCATTCATGATGTGAATGCTTGGTAGTTCGCTATCTATCTATCTATCTATCTATCTATCTATCTATCTATCTATCTATCTATCTATCTATCTATCTATCTATCTATCTATCTATCTATCTATCTATCTATCTATCTATCTATTTATCTATCTATCTATCTATCTATCGTTCTATCTATCTTATTTAAAATTTCTCTCTCTCTCTCTTCACTCTCTCTCTCTCAAATATATATATTGGAAGACTTGAAGACAGAATATTTGTAACATTGAGATGAAAACTGTTGATATATAATATATCACGTACACCAACTGAATTATAAAACAGTTGAAACATAATACAGAACTGGTGGAACTAACTCAGTTTGTAAAATAGTGGGAACATGACATGTAAAACAGTATTTTGTAAAATAGTGGGAACATGACACGTAAAACAGTTGTTTGTAAAACAGTGGGAACATGACATGTAAAACAGTATTTTGTAAAATAGTGGCAACATGACACGTAAAACAGTTGTTTGTAAAATAGTGGGAACATGACACGTAAAACAGTTGTTTGTAAAACAGTGGGAACATGACATGTAAAACAGTATTTTGTAAAATAGTGGCAACATGACACGTAAAACAGTTGTTTGTAAAATAGTGGGAACATGACACGTAAAACAGTTGTTTGTAAAACAGTGGGAACATGACATGTAAAACAGTATTTTGTAAAATAGTGGGAACATGACATGTAAAACAGTATTTTGTAAAATAGTGGCAACATGACACGTAAAACAGTTGTTTGTAAAACAGTGGGAACATGACATGTAAATCAGTGGCAACATGACATGTAAAACAGTTGTTTGTAAGATAGTGGGAAGACTATATGTAGTAACACAATTGACATATAACATGTCAAACAGTTGTTTGTAAAACAGTGGGAACATAACATTTAAAACATTTGCAACAGAGCAGCAAAACACTCCTACTCGCATACAGTCATTTTGACCAAAGCTAGTATTCATATACTCATGTAGGTTTTTAATTACCTTTTTTCATTTTGACCAAAGCTAGTATTTATATATCCATGTAGGTTTTTTAATTACCTCTTTTTTCATTTCGACCAGAACTAATATTCATATATCCATGTAAGTTTTTTAATTACCTTTTTTATTTCAAAAATATTCTTATTTATTTTCCCTTGATTCAGGCCTGGTAACTAATGGATGCCGAATTACCTGGCCGGGCGTGGTTAAACAATCTCCCTTGCTCTGCCGGCTTAGTTTAAGAGGGGGAAAAAAAATCCTGGTTTGGCCTTGATACTACATAATAATAGTAGTAAAAATAATAACCATACGCATTAAAGAGATGCGAGGAAGCTGGCGAAGTTAACCAGTAAATTTTGAGGAATGTTGTCTGGAACGAGAGAGAAAGAGTGGAGGGGGGAAGAGGTTTTTTGTTTTTTGTTTTTTTTTTAAATCAACCAACACAACAAAAATAAGCTTCCGACAAGAAACTCGTGTATGTGGCGGTGTAGATTTTAGGGTGGCGGGGTAAAGGTTTCCAGACAACCAGTTTAGTAGAGAATTTCTGCAGCACTTTTCCAGGTATGCAAGGGGTCACACGAGCGGTGGGGAGATGCGCGAGCGTCGACAGCACGCGCTTCTCCGAGGAACACGGAAAGAGATTGCCTGTAGACGTATATAGAACAGGTGGGTTGCCTGTAAAGGAAAACCCCTCTGCTGTCTGCTCTAAAGCCACACCACCCACATAAAAGTAAATTTAATTATTTTTTAAATTGTTGTATATATATATTTTTTTTAATTGGGTGGGTTGTAACCACCACCACCCCACCCCCGCATATTATTATAATTTATAATTACGTGAATTAAAAGGGGAGGTCATTTCCTGTTAATTTAACCTGTGCGGAAGCCATGTTTAATGTTCTCGTATGTGTAGCGAGTGGGTAAGTGTCTGGCTGGCTGCACTGATCTCTCATTGTTGCACCACGCAGTTCACACAGAGGGTAATAAGCTTTTCACCTTGTAACCCTCGTGATGTGAACTCATACGAGCTTGAATCACCTCAAAATGCGTTTCTGTTGCTGGAGGGTTTCCATAAGTAAACAGTTAAATAAATACAGCTTTACAAACGAATTTGTTTTACAGTTGTGTCATATGAAGCTATTGACTGATCACCTCTCTTGAACCTGTCAGTCGTCTGCTTTAGGGTACCGACACTGCTTGGCCAGAAGCTGTTATTTAATATTGGAAGAGGTACCCCTTCCCCCTTTCTGCTGAAGGTGGTTACTTTCTTTAGACCAGTCTTTCTCAACCTGTTCACCCTGGTGTGGAAATAACTTTCAGGTTGAACCGCTACATAAAAATTACTATATCCACGACATTTATTTTTTTCAAAATCACTCTCTGGGGAACCCTTAGCAACCTTTCGCGGAACCCCGATTGAGAAACCCTGCTATAGACTAATATTATATTATGTACTGATAGCGTAGAAAGCTTTCCAATGTAGAGTGTTTTACTTTCGGAGTCGAGAAAGAGATCGTAAACATAGTGTGATATTAAAAACACCCTAAGGCCAGAATACACTGATGTGTCACCATTCTTGCTCAGTTTCAGGAACTGCTGACTGATACTAACTGGATAAATCGGATATTTTGGGATGTGAACGTGTGCGTGTGACAAATTCAGGTCAGAAAGTCTCTAACGAGTCCTGACAAATTCAGGTCAGAAAGTCTATGACGAGTCTTGACAAATTCAGGTCACAAAGTCTATGACGAGTCTTGACAAATTCAGGTCACAAAGTCTATGACGAGTCTTGACAAATTCAGGTCACAAAGTCTATGACGAGTCTTGACAAATTCAGGTCACAAAGTCTATGACGTCTTGACAAATTCAGGTCACAAAGTCTATGACGTCTTGACAAATTCAGGTCACAAAGTCTATGACGAGTCTTGACAAATTCAGGTCACAAAGTCTATGACGAGTCTTGACAAATTCAGGTCACAAAGTCTATGACGTCTTGACAAATTCAGGTCACAAAGTCTATGACGAGTCTTGACAAATTCAGGTCACAAAGTCTCTGACGAGTCTTAAAATGGACGATCCTCGGACTTAGATTCCTTGGAATGACTATAGATGTTTTTGACCGTTTAAAATAAACTGATTTTGTGAGTCAGAAAGAACGATTTTATGGACGCATTATTTCCTTATGAAGCGATATCTGGTGTTATATATATATAAAGCGATATCTGGTGTTATATATATATATATATTAATTTTTGAATTGGTGACTGTTGGTCATTCAGAGAAGGATTGTTTCATTAATTTCATGTGGTTTGATTTAATTTATTTTAACTTGATATTTTTTAAGCAGTGACATTGCAATACAAAGTGCTGTAGTAATTCTGTAAGACTGTAGACCTCCTTTGACAACTCTCAACAAATTTAGTCGTGCTCTAGAGGCTGTATGAAAGACTGGAAAAACTTTAGTCAATATATGCAATAGTGCTCTAGAGGCTGTATGAAAGACTGGAAAAACTAGTCAATATATGCACTAGTGCTCTAGTAAGTCTGTAAAGTGTGAAAGACTTGGGTGAACTTCTATCCTGTGTTTGTAATCGTTTGGTAGAGAATGAAGGTATGAAGTGCGAAAGATTTTAGTGAACATCTAGCTACTGTAGTAGTTGAACACAAGAACGTGTCTTTATAAAAATATGGTGAACCTCTAGCCATGTATGTAGTTGTCAGTAGAAAGCGTCTTAATAAAGATTTCTTTTTGACGAACTTCTAGCCTGTGTTCTTACTTCCAGTAAAACGTGTCTTTATAAAGATTTGGTGAATTATGCATCTAGATGTGCAGTTAGACATGCCTTTAGATAAAAGTCTTTTTGGTGAACCCCTAACCTTTGTGTGCAGATATACAGTAGAACATGTCTTTATAAAAATTTGACGAACCTCTCGTCTACGTATTTATATTTACAGTGGAACATGTCTTTGTCAAGATTTGACGAGCCTCCAGCTTACGTATTTATATTTACAGTGGAACATGTCTTTGTCAAGATTTGACGAGCCTCCAGCTTACGTATTTATATTTACAGTGGAACATGTCTTTGTCAAGATTTGACGAGCCTCCAGCTTAGGTATTTATACTTAACAGTGGAACATGTCTTTGACAAGATTTGACGAGCCTCCAGCTTAGGTATTTATACTTAACAGTGGAACATGTCTTTGACAAGATTTGACGAGCCTCCAGCTTAGGTATTTATACTTAACAGTGGAACATGTCTTTGACAAGATTTGGCGAGTGTGTTTCGCTTACACTCACCCCAGAAGCCGCAATAGACCTTTCATCTTCACGATGTTCTCAGTCTTGGTCTGCTTCTGGGGGATCCCCACAGCCTCGCGGTGCGTCTGAGGTGGAGGGCAAGAGGGCTGGCGGAAGGGGGTGAAACAGGTTGCACCAGTTTGGCGCACACCCTCAACCGCCCTTCGTCGGTGGGGGGTTGTGATTTGGTGAGCCTCCAGCCTAAGTATTTATACTTGTAGTATTATACTTGTGTTATAAAGAGTTCTTTTGGTGAACACAAAACCTTAAACGTCTCATACTGTCAAGATTCATTTAAAATCCAAATTTGTTTTGAAATGTATGACCTGTTCTTGCATAATTTTCTTGTAACATTTGTTCTGGGGATAAGATATGTTTTAATAATAGTGAAGAAGATAAGGTAATTCTAAATTTTAAAGAAACCCAACAACATAAATTTTGATTTGATGACGTCAAGAAGAAAATGTACCATAAACTGGAAAAATAATAGCAATACAGTAAAAACTGACAGTATAAGAATAAGAAAAAATATATTAAACATGACTTTATAAGTATAAAACATGACATTATAAGTATAATAATCATGACATTATACAAATAAAGAGTGCAAAACTCTTCACGACCAAGCATTAAGAGTGATTGATGGAAACAGATGCGTAGGAATAGGGTGCAATGACGTCATCTATCTCTGCCACTGCAATGTATTACCATACCAAAACTGTCATCTGTAAGATTTTAAGTTTCAAAGAGCTTGTGTGAGAGAGTGTGTATGTGTGTGTGTGTGTGTGTGTGTGTATGTGTGTGTGTGCGCGCGCGCGCGTGTGTGCATATGTGTGTGTGTGTGTGAGAGAGAGAGAGAGAGAGGGTGATAAACAGGTATAAACGAGGACATTATTTAAAAGATCCAACATTTAGACTTTTACAAACATAAGTAGTAAATGGTTTGTAATTTGAATGGTTTGTAATTTGACCACAACTATGTCCTTTTCCTACGGATTGTCTCAAACCAGATTTTCAGTCGAACAAAACTAAGTCCACAAACGGATTAAATATAAACAGTTATTTATTTAATCTAAACCCATATATTAATTAAATTTCGACCATCAAAATACGCCCAACAGCACCATGCCGCATATTGAACTCTATACTTTCTTACACTAAAGGTGACTATATACTATTAAAAACCTCAATCACTATCAATTATATTAATGAACACGTACTTTCGTACACTAAAGGTGACTATATACTATTAAAAACCTCAATCACTATCAATTATATTAATGAACACGTACTTTCGTACACTAAAGGTGACTATATACTATTAAAAACCTCAATCACTATCAATTATATTATTGAACACTGTACTTTCGCACACTAAAGGTGACTATATACTATTAAAAACCTCAATCACTATCAATTATATTATTAGCTTAAGAGTTTTCAGAAATGTACTGCTTTGCACTGTGATCGCACTTATTCACACTACTCTGCACTTGTTCATACAATCTCGAACTTGCTTTCGGTGGCTATAAAAGAATCACGCTTCTGTATCAAGTAGACTCACTTACATGAATATAGTCGTCTGATGAAAACTTCTTAATACGAATATAGTTGTCTGATGAAAACTTCTTAATACGAATATAGTTGTCTGATGAAAACTTCTTAATACGAATATAGTGTCTGATGAAAACTTCTTAACACGAATATAGTTGTCTGATAAAAACTTCTTAATACGAATATAGTTGTCTGATAAAAACTTCTTAATACGAATATAGTTGTCTGATAAAAACTTCTTAATACGAATATAGTTGTCTGATAAAAACTAGTCATCTAATGATGTCTAATGAAAACTTCTTAGTAATAGAAATAGTTGAATATCACGTCATGTGACATGTATGATCACTCTCTTGTGATATGAGAATTTGAAGTCTTCTGTGGTTTTAGTTTATAAGACGCTATATGCAAAACTGAACATTAATATTTGACTCGTTGAAAGTAATTGAATAATAATACGACGTAATATGTATTGTTTGTGTTTGAAATACTGAATTTTTTCCCAGTCACGTGTGCTATTAGTTGAATCTCAGTGACATCTCGGTCAATTTGTTGTTCTTGTACAACAGTAATGTAACTCGTTTTCTCATTTGGCTTGACTTTTAAATGCAGGATTTGCTTGCATTTGGATTGATTGTCAGCACGACTTTTATTTGGATTGATTGTAAACACGGCTTGTTTTCTTATTTGGTTTTACAGTCAACAACACGGCTCGCGATCTCTTTTATTGACTGTAAACACGAGTCGTGTTCTTATTTGGTTTGCCTGTCAACACGTCACATATTCTCATTGAGCAGATGGGCTATCAAGTGATACTACTGATATAGCGCCCCCTATCGGACGAATTTTGGGGGAAGGGAATCCAGTTGTCTATTAGGAAGGTTAGTAGATTTCCCTTGTCCCCTTGCTCCATTAACGTTTTCTTAGACGTCCATTAGACTTGCGAAATGAGCAGTACGTTTCCATTCTTTTTCAATCAACACTCTCGGCAAGACTGCGGACACTGCGCATGCGTACGCCATGCTGAAAATTTTTAGATTTCCGGTGTTTAAAATTGTGCTGTTGATCTGGTCACAACAGTTGGGACTCGTACGGAGATAATATTGTACTCATACTGTTTCGTACACATGCGCAAAACATTTCATACCACCACACGCACAGATTAAGCATGTGTATTATAATTCATTATTATATTGTCGGCCAACTCGGTAAGTCGACGTAGGTTTGGGCCAATAATGCTAATCGCAAACTCTAGCGTGGGGATCAGAATTATTTTTCAGCCGTATTGGACAGAAGGTAGAATAAATTTTGAGAACAAATATATAACATCTGCAAATTCGTATGCAACTATGTACTTAGGTTGAAACATAACCTTAATCCTGATTATAAACTAGCTTGAACATTATATTATTTTGTGTATATATATATTTTTTTTAGATTGGAATTCTGGCGAGATTTGATTTTAGGATGCAATACTGTCGCCCCCATTCCTGCCTCAATCACAACCTTTGACCTTAACTTTAATCTAAACTTACCTACATTTGTTAATAACACAGACTGTGAGACGTTTCTATAGCTTAAAAAATTCAATAATAATGCTATTATCAATATATAATATTGGCTCAGAGTTCAGATTCAAGTGACCACCACAAACACACATTCAATCACACACACACACACACACACACACACACACACACACACACACACACACACACACACACACACACACATACTATCGCACCATTGTGTTGCGGCTAGTTTTTATGAAAGATGTGTGCTTTTAAAAAAAATATATAAATTTTGTTCTAGTTTCATATTAACAGTGCATATTTGCTGTGCAATTAACCGACTAGTATATTTATAATCTTGCCATCGTTTTGTAAATAAATATAACAATTAATATCACTTCATAGAATGAAGTAAATATACTAAATGCCCTCTTACGCGCGCACCCCCACATACACACATACACACACGCATGCACGCATGCAGAAACGTGTGCACACACACACACACGTACGCACCAGACACGCACGCACACACACGTACGCACCAGACGCGCGCGCACACACACACACACGTACGCACCAGACACGCACACACACACATGTACGCACCAGACACACACACACACACACGATCAACAGCATATTCTCTATTTTGTTTGTACAGCATCATTACTAGTAATACATTTTTTTTTTTTAATTTGGAAAGAAATAAGAAAAAACACGGAAATGGTATGTATGTAAGTCTACGACTGTTTCAAAATCATTGCGTAATTCCCGAGTTCAATCTGCAAGCATACTGCTCTGATTTAGGGAGGGAGTTGTTTTCTTTCTTTCCCATTTCCCATCCCTATTACACTTTTTATTTAAATATATGTTTTTTTACCATAAAGATTATAACTTCGCAAATCGGAAATGCGTCTTTTAACAATACTGTCTGTACGACACTTTCGTCAGTTGCTGTTTCTCTTTAGGAAGGTCGACTTATTTATCTTGCTTTAAAAAAAAAAACTGACTTGAGTGGGAGGGTGGGTGTCTATTTCTGGCCCGTCATTGGCGTGAGGAATGGGGAATTGGTTTGCTGCGGTGCAACACCGCGAGCAGACATGGCGGGGAATGCACAGACTGAAAGAGGGCGTCACAATGGGTCATCAAGGATGCGTCTCATGACAGCTTATGAAGAAATGTGTGTACGTGCGTGTGTGCGCGCGCGTGTCCGTGTGTGCGTGCGCGCGCGTGTGTGTAAAATTTAGAGTGAGATATTAAGGAGGGTAAATATATCTTTATCTCAGAAAGTGTACACATTGACAGACACACACACACACACACACACACACACATACACACACACACACACACACACACACACACACACACACGTACATATACACTTACAGACATACCAAACAATACCTAAGCATAAATGTATATGCATTTATTAACGATTTCCTAAAGTTATATTCCTGACGTAATGTTTAGGTTTTGTTTCGTTTTATCAGTAATGTTAATATATAATAAGTTTCTCTTAGTATGACTATGAAGTGTCGTTATTTTATTTTATTTTTTTAAACCAGGGGATTATAACATCCCATGACAAGCACTAACATGTGTATATGATTATTTTACAGTATTTAAGTATGGCATTTACAGTTTCTGAATTGTAATTGTAAACTTTTCAGGAAATTTCTCTAAGCGGTAGTTTGCGAGTCACTCAGCAGCAGCCATTTTTCAGTTTACAATGCAATGCTCACAACGTTGTATTGTTAATCTTTACATTCATAGACCAGACCAACCATTGTAGTGTAAATCTTTACATGCATAGACCAGACCAACCATTGTAGTGTAAATCTTTACATGCATAGACCAGACCAACCATTGTAGTGTAAATCTTTACATGCAGAGACCAGACCAACCATTGTAGTGTAAATCTTTACATGCATAGATCAGACCAACCAGATGCAAAGAATTAACCAGTGGTAGGAATTCAAGGCAAAATGTCCTTTTTGTGTCCGGCATATTTCAGGACAATAAAGTTAAGTAGTTAAAAGCGAAATATCATTTCTGATATGTTCGGCCTATTTCAGGACAGTAAAGTTCAAGGACACATGCTCTTTCTAATGTGTCCAGCCTGTTTCAGGACAATAAAATTAAATATTCCAAGGCAAAATGCAATTTCTAAAGTGTCTGGCCTATTTCAGGACAAATAAAGTTAAGTATTCCAAGGTAAAATGCCCTTTCTAAAAAGGCCGTTCGGCTTATTTCAGGACAAAGTTAAGTATTAGGTAAAATGCCCTTTCTAAAATGTTCGGCCTATTTCAAGACAAACAAAGTTAAGTATTCCAAGGTAAAATGCCCCTTCTTTAACAAAGTGTTCGACTATTTCGGGACAAATAAAGTTAAGTATTGCAAGGTAAAATGTACTTTCTAAATTGTTCGGCCTGTTTTGGGACAAATAAAGTTAAGAAGTTAAAGATATAATGTCCTTTCTAAATTGTTCGGCCTGTTTCAGGACAAATAAAGTTAAGAAGTTAAAGATATAATGCCCTTCTAAATTGTTCACCCTGTTTCAGGACAAATAAAATTAAGAAGTTAAAGATACAATGTTCTTTCTAAATTGTTCGGCCTGTTTCAGGACAAATAAAGTTAAGAAGTTAAAGATATAAGGCCCTTTCTAAATTGTTCGGCCTGTTTCAGGAATGCCCTTTCTAAATTGTTCAGCCTGTTTCAGGACAAATAAAGTTAAGAAGTAATGTCCTGGCTAAATAGTGTGTCCTGTTTCAGGACAGCAAAATTAAATAGTTCATAATAATAATAAACAAGCCGAATTTTGAGATTTCGAGTTGTTGTAGTTTTAAAATTCACTGAGTTTAAGTTTAATTTTAAAAAAATTACTTTTTTTTTTTAATCATTTTAAAACATGTGTTCAAGTTCATTGAATGACAACAAAAATATTTATTTATCTTTATGAATTAAGAATAGATTGACCATATTTTAAACACACATGCTACAATTCTGACTAATATGTTCAATGATTTTCTTATGACTTCTAGTCAGGTGATAGAATTCGGAATATATATTTATATTTTTTAGTTAAGTGTGACGCCTTTTAAAAGTATGTTAATATGCAAACTATCATGTCTAATATTTCTCTTTATAACTTCTACTCACGCGATAGAATTCGGAATCTATATTTATCTTTTTGAGTTATGTGTGACGCCTTTTAAAAGTATGTTAATATGCAAATTATCATGTCTAATATTTCTCTTTATGACTAGTTGGATGACAGAAATCTGAATAGCTATGTTTTCAAAACAATGATTAGTTTGTTTCGTTTTTTTTTTTGGTTTTTTTTTTGTGTTTGTTGGTTAGTTTTTGTTTGTTGGTTTGTTTTGTTTGTTTTTGTTTATTTCGTTTTGTTTGTTTTTGTTGGGAGTTGATCGCGCATAATTTTTAATAAATAAAATGAAATAGTATAATTTGCTTTTTTAAGTATTTGAAAATTTTGTATTATGTTTTTTCTTTTGTATATATAAGTGCTAAAATCAATGTGATGATCAGGTGAGTATTGGGTAATATGACTGTAAACAGGTTTTCAAATAATAAACATTGTAGACTGATTGATTAATTTACAGTTCTATTTATTATAGTTATTTACAGTTATTATAGTAACAAAATACCTGGATTAAAATTTTTAAAATTATTTTAATAATAATACGATGACGATAACAACGATGAAAGAAATGAGAAAGAAAAGAAGTATTATTCTAAAAAATACAAAGTTAGACAAATTTATTTTTGTCCAGGAAGGTAGAGATGACGACTTGACTCTAAAACCTTAACCACACTGAGCGCGTTAATACCACGCATGAATTAAAAAACGTGACTTTTATCTCACACACAGTGTTACCTGAGAATTAAATGAAAGCGTTTATCTTAGACTTTTTCGGCTGTTGTCAATATTTATCAAACAGACTCATTTAAAAAAAAAAATGACTGCTGTAAATACATCCCGTTACATGGCTGTTTTCAATGACAACCTCATTTTGTACTTGGCCTGTTTTCAACGACAACCTCATATGTATATGAATGTTGTAAACGACAACTTCATATGTAAATAAATGTTGTAAACGACAACCTCATATGTATATAAATGTTGTAAACGACAACCTCATATGTATATAAATGTTGTAAACGACAACCTCATATGTATATAAATGCTGTAAACGACAACCTCATATGTATATAAATGTTGTAAACGACAACTTCATATATAAATAAATGTTGTAAACGACAACCTCATATGTATATAAATGTTGTAAACGACAACCTCATATGTATATAAATGTTGTAAACGACAACCTCATATGTATATAAATGCTGTAAACGACAATCTCGTAAAGTAGATAGAACACATTTAGATCACAAGAAGTAACTAGATCTCAAGAAGTAACTAGATCACAAGAAGTAACTGTTACGTTTCCAGTATTTCTTTATAGACCCTGCCTAGGATAATTAAGGACTTTAAAGATAATAGATTAAATTAATTCCTTCTCTCTATCCTACACAGACTGGTTGCTCAACTTATCATTTGACTAACTTAAAAATGTGTCTTGTAGTGCAGACAGCAGATTTACAAACTGATAAATTGCGTACGTTAGCTGGGTTGGAGTCGTTAAATTCCTCTAAATTAATATGCATTCGTTACGTCATTTAGCTCAATCGCCCCCATCCAATCCATGAAAATCATTAGGTCTATTATGCATAAAAATTAACTACGAAGAGGTTTAACAATTAAAAATAAGATTTAATAAAGTTTAACAATTTAACAATAATCAAATACGAGCGCGAAAGTCTATTTCTTAATTCCGCATGTGCGTGCTTATTACTGTTCTTTGAGAAAGTGTGCCCAATTGTATCTTATGAATTTTAGTCATCTGAGTATTACTCAGCTTTGTCCTTGTGTCGCCTAGTCCTTGTTCCAGTCCGAACCGGGTCTAGCTCACAGTAGTTACATCAGCGGAAATGCACTTGGCATACAAGGGAAAACTGTCCTTTAGTTTCGCCGCTAGTGAACTTGAGATTAGACCAGCATATGCCTACATGTTGATGTTGCTTTACGATGGTGGACTTTAGAAGAGGTGAACTCTCTCAGCAGAGTTCAAAACCGGCTTGTACAGGATTTCAAAGACGAAGACAAGGACGGAAATGTCCAAGTCAAAGATGAAGACAAAAGACCGACCTATGGAAACAAAATGTGTTCCATAATCGTCTGCTAGCAGTTTCGTTACTTAAGCACGATCAGTTCAAATGCACGAATTAGAAAGTCGACTAATGCGTCGTTCACAATTTAGATTAGAAAATATAATCTTCTCACGCATGTTACATTTAACAGTGCATGACTATGAATTATCAAATATTTACAACGTTAAAATTAGACTTCATACAAAGGGATAATTCAAATCAAGCAAAGCGCTTCACAATTTACAATTAAAATTACACGCAATAATTTGAATTACATGAGAAATTCATATCGAGCGCAGGCACTCCTGGCTCTAGTGAATTTAAAATCAATATAAATTAAAGTTACAATGGAAAAGAGTTACAATGATTTATATTCCATAACTTATAGGTTTTCAGTCATTTCAACGAACCGTGCTCAAGTTATATAGCAATACATAGTAATATATAACACAAGTACATACATAGCTTAAATATACAGAATACAATCAAATAAAGGTGATACCTTATGAGAAGTTGAAGTGTTATCTCATCTACCGCGCCGGTCTGTCCGTTCCTATACGACTCGCGAGTAGCTGACGTGCTGTTGCGTAGCTTCTTGTATCTCCGAGTACAAGACGGGTGCGTTTTACTCATATTTATAAGAAAGCATAGAGCATATCACGTGACGGATCGCGTGGCATGTAGTTGGTTCTAGAACCTAGACAATGGGCCTAAAGTTACATAACATCCTGACCTCTTCGTTGGAAGTTTCTCGATACTGAATATCACGAGAGAGCTCCAAACAAAGGAATTTCAAATCTCGATATTTGAAAAATAAACAAGTGGGTCAAACAGTCAAGAAATTTTAATCAGACTGTGACAGTAACTAGATCACAAGAAGTAACTAGATCACATTAAGTAACTAGATCACATTAAGTAACTAGATCACAAGAAGTAACTAGATCACAAGAAGTAACTAGATCACATTAAGTAACTAGATCACAAGAAGTAACTAGATCACATTAAGTAACTAGATCACAAGAAGTAACTAGATCACATTAAGTAACTAGATCTCAAGAAGTAACTAGATCACAAGAAGTAACTAGATCACATTAAGTAACTAGATCACAAGAAGTAACTAGATCACATTAAGTAACTAGATCACAAGAAGTAACTAGATCACATTAAGTAACTAGATCACAAGAAGTAACTAGATCACATTAAGTAACTAGAGCACATACAGTAGTTAGATAAAATTTAGATCAGGTAAAATAAAGTAGTTATATCACGTTTAGATCACATAAAGTAGCTAATGCATCGAGGATTAAAGGAACTAGACATTTAGAGGGTTAAGTAGCTAGAACATAAGGAAAATTAAAGTACCCAGTCTCCTAGAGCATAGGCGGGTTGAAAAAAAAGTGTGTGTGCGTTTTCCCAACACCCCAAGCTATACTCCGCCTAACTAGCCGTGTAGCCAAGCGAAAAGAATGCAAGCTTCTCAGCTCTCGCCACGCAACAAGACGCGTGCCGACTATAGCGAGTCGGTTGAGAAACGCTTTCACAGGTAACGAAATAGACAAGGTCAATTTGGAGGTAAATCAAGTACAGGAATGAGTAACGTTTTTCACAGCTTAACAAATCGAATGTACAGGTATAAACACCCAACACTGAGAATTTCTAGAGCGCCAACTGATGCCGAAAATTCTTTTTGCCGTCTCCGCCAGAAGCTGCGATGCCACCGACCACTGAGCACACCGCCGTCCCCCCACCCACCACCACCACCACACACACACCCTCCCTCGGGTTTGAATGCCTGACTCGTTTAACGGATTCAGTAGCGCATCTGTCCAACTCGTTCAGGAGCCGGCAGACGAGTTGCAGGTGACGTCATGCCAGCAACACGTTGCAGCAGATGTCCCACATCAGGAGTTGGGATAGTTACGGCAGGAATGCTAGACACCCTATGTTGTTATTGTGCAAACCAGATGGGTATCTCTGCTCCGTAGTGACAATGGGGAAGATAGTACCACAAGTACGAAATGAGCTTTCTCTTCGGCCTGATAACGAGGATGTTGAGATTTTATTTATATCTGCCGTTTATTTATTTTGTTGTCGTAAAGTTCCGATTTAAGAAGGTCCATTTAAAAAGTCAACACATAGAGATGACCTCTGAGTGGTGATGTTGACCTCTTTCGTGCCTAGAACTGTTTTATTTCGCCTTTGACCTGAAACTTCAAACACAAGCATCATGGGGGAAAAATAAGAGATATTGTGAATACTAATTTAAGCGTATTTGATTGATTGAGTGTAGGGGGCGCTTCCGGCTTCCGCCGCTTTCGCGCATTTAAGCGTAAGAGACTAGTGCTCCATTATAATGCCGCAAAGCATCATGGGAAAAATAAGAGATATTGTGAATACTAATTTAAACGTAAGAGACTAGTGTTTCATTATAATGCCGCAAAGCATCACGGGAAAAATAAGATATATTGTGAATACTAATTTAAACGTAAGAGACTAGTGTTTCATTATAGTGCCGCAAAGCATCACGGGAAAAATAAGATATATTGTGAATACTAATTTAAACGTAAGAGACTAGTGTTTCATTATAGTGCCGGAAAGAAATGTTCGTTGCCAATTCAAACACTCAAGATGACGTCATGATGTTCAGAGGCATGGAGTTGAAATGATTAATTACTTTTATTGAAACTAAGGTGATACTTTTGTTTAAGATTTAAAAAATACGAAACGAAAGTGTATTAGTGTCTCCTAAATGAATTGCGGGAAATAACTCAGAAAAAAAACGATTTCATGAAAAAAAAATCTACTTATTTTTTAATTTGTTTTTGTTTAAATTTTGTATAAAAATGATTGGGCATTACTGACAAGTGGAGTGTAAGCGGACCATTCAGCACTAGATAGTTCGTTAGGTCTTTAAACAGATTTTTTTAAAAGAACTAGGCTAATTGATTAAGGTCTCCTAGCAGATTTTTCAAGTACTGGGCTAATTGATTAAGGTCTCTAAGCAGGTTTTTTTTTAAAGCACTAGGCCAACTAGTGCTAGTTAGGGTCTATAAGCAAACTTTTCAAGTAATAGGCTATTGTAAGGTCTCTTAGCAGATTTTACACGTTAGGTTAATTGATTAAGGTTTCTAAGCAGATTTTAAGTACTAGGCTAATTCATTAATGTATTTAAGCAGAGTTTAAGTACTAGGCTAATTCATGTAAGATTTCTAAGCAGATTTTTTAAGTACTAGGCTAATTGATTAAGGATTCTAAACAAATTTTAAGTATTAGGATAATTGGATAGGTCCTTAAGCAAACCATTAAGCACTACATTCATTGGTTGACATCCCTAAGCAAACAAATAAGCACTAAGACGATTGGTTTACATCCCTAAGCAGACCATTAAACACTGCGATCATTGGTTAAGGTCCCTAAGCAGAACATTAAGCACTATAGGAATTGGTTTACATATCAAAGCAGACCATTAAGCACTATAGTAATTGGTTCACATCTCAAAGCAAACCATTAAGCACTATAGTAATTGGTTCACATCTCAAAGCAGACCATTAAGCAATATAGTAATTGGTTCACATCTCAAAGCAGCCCATTAAGTAATTGGTTCACATCTCAAAGCAGACCTTTAAGCAATATAGTAATTGGTTCACATCTCAAAGCAGACCATTAAGCACTATAGTAATTGGTTCACATCTCAAAGCAGACCATTAAGTAATTGGTTCACCTCTCAAAGCAGACCATTAAGTAATATAGTAATTGGTTCACATCTCAAAGCAGACCATTAAGCACTAAGATCATTGGTTTGCGTCATATTTACTGCTTTGGTCCCCTCACAGCTGGGAGAATAGTGTACTATGCGGAATGCTGGCGATCTCTCAGTTCTCATAAAGACAGGTTAGGTTATGCTGCACTCGAGAAATTATAGAGGCCGAAAAGCATTATCCGGCAAATCTCACTGCTGATCCAAAGTCTCTGAAATGGCCTTGCGGCCCACAACTCTCGAGCACTGATGACGACGACTACTGACGACGCCTGTTCTCATTCTTCAGTCTGCATTCCATGAACGTCTACTGTAAATAGGGGCTGCACAATGTTGGTCTGTATGGGTATTGTGCATTATATTTCTCATGGTCTTTCCTTTCTTTAAGAAAAGGATCTGTTTCATCTAAGTACCTATTTCTGTTTTACGTTTGGCAGAGCTGCGAATTTTTTCATTTTATTATTATCTTCTTCTTTTTTTTACGCGCACCGCGCCCACGTTTTCCAGTTTATAAAAGAGGCGTGTCATCATGCGTTGAAAGTCGAAGCAAATCTGTTACGTAATTTAGGGGCTTTTCATAAAACCAGTGGTCATATACTAAGTTATCTTCCCTTGCCATCTTCAAATATGTCACACACAATCTTACCTGAGTTTGAGGAAGTGAAATGTTTTACGGAATATGTGGAAATAAATAAATTACTGTTTTTGTCAGACAACACTTGTGACATATTTAATAATCATATTGGTCTTGATAACAGCAATAAAGTACATGTATACTGCCCTAATTGTTCGATATGTTCTGATAACAGCTATAAAGTAAATGCATGATGCATTAATTGTACATGTTCTGATCTCGAAGTCCCGCAGTATTTTGCCTTAACTGATCCAGTAATTTCTTATGACTGGAGAATTGTTCTCGTGACCTAGTAACCGTTCCTAGATAAGAGAAAAGTTATTTTACAAGTGGCGCCACCTCATTGTGCCTTCTGATGTAGAATTAACATCCGAATATTATTTTTTTGTTTTGTTGTCTCATCGCGTTGAATAAGACAATTCATTTTCACTGCAAAATCGAACCTGTTCTTCACACATAGGATTCTGTCACTAGATTCTGTCACTAGATTCTGTCATTAGATTCTGTCACTAGATTCAGTCATTACGCCATCCACTGTTTCCGTTCGCTATGGGACTAAGACACAGTGACCATGAACTCCAGTACAGGCAGACTGTTTCTTCCAACTGTTATCCTAGGCAAAACTTGTTATGGTAATTCGAAGTGATTTTATTCAGGTTCAAATTCTTTCATGTCTGTTGATACGTGAAATGGATTTAAAATCTAATTAACAATTAATTAAGTTAGCTTTTGATCAGCTTACACTTTCCATTTTCTCCAGGCAAAATATCTGACTGAGGTTCACTTACTGTAAATATCTGTTTTGGTTCTTTCAAGGTCATCTAAGTGCGTGCACGATTTATGTTCACTTACACCTGATGGTCAGTCAAGCGTGTACGCTTCTGGTGGTCAGTCAGATTTATAATCCATGGCTTTGTCAGTTTACTGTTGGCTCATACTATTTCTGTTCGACATCATTAGGCGGTCAGGTACAGGTGTGTAGTTGTGAGCATTGTTAGGCAGTCAGATACAGGTGTGTGGTTGTGAGCATTGTTAGGCAGTCAGATACAGGTGTGTAGTTGTGAGCATTGTTAGGTAGTCAAGCACAGGTGTGTAGTTGTGAGCATTGTTAGGTAGTCAAGTACAGGTGTGTAGTTGTGAGCATTGTTAGGTAGTCAAATACAGGTGTTTTCTTGATAAGACATTTTTAATTTATCACATTTGACATCCATGTGTCTCAAGTCGGTAATAATTTGTCACATTTGACATCCGTATGTGGCTCAAATCAATAATAATTTATCACATTTGACATCCTTTTATGTCTCAAGCCAGTAATAATTTATCATATTTGACATCCCTTTATGTCTCAAGCCAGTAATAATTTATCATATTTGACATTCCTTTATGTCTCAAGCCAGTAATAATTTATCATATTTGACATCCCTTTATGTCTCAAGCCAGTAATAATTTATCATATTTGACATCCCTTTATGTCTCAAGTCGGAAATAATTTATCATATTTGACATCCCTTTATGTCTCAAGCCAGTAATAATTTATCATATTTGACATCTCTTTATGTCTCAAGCCAGTAATAATTTATCATATTTGACATCCCTGTGTATTTCATTAACTGTCAGCGGATAATTTGTCACTAGCGATTTTTAAATTTCCCGTTATCTCTTCATTTATACCTGCAATAGTAATCACTGATCTGTCCTATTTCTGTTGTTCTATTCGGACGTGGCTTGTCTCCCTTTAACTTCTTTTTCCTTTCCTTTCGCTCTTTTCCTATTTGTTTCCAATGTGTTTGTGGGTGGCTTTTCTCTCTATAGCTGTCCCTTCATTGTCTTTGGTTAACTGGTCTGTCTGTAGCTCCTGTCTGTACGAGAGCTGACTGTCATGTACGAATACGTACTCCACCCATCTTCCAGTGCCTCTACCTTAACCAATGTCTCTTACAATACTTGCACGCACCGTGAGTAACACCTCGTGACGTTACATCTCAGTACTGCCGCATGTTCTACACCAGTGGTTCCCAACCTTGTTGCATCTAAGAACCACGTTTCCAACTATACTATAAGTTGTGGACTACTAGCTGTACAATTTATTGGTTACATACACAGTGGATAACGCAGCTGTACAATTTATTGGTTACATGCACATTGGATAACGCAGCCTGTACAATTTATTGGTTACATGTACATTGGATAACGCAGCTGTACAATTTATTGGTTACATGCGCATTGGATAACGCAGCTGTACAATTTATTGGTTACATGCGCATTGGATAACGCAGCTGTACAATTTATTGGTTACATGCACATTGGATAACGCAGCTGTACAATTTATTGGTTACATACCCATTGGATAAAAAGCAGTTGTACAATTTATTGGTTACATGCTCATTGGATAACGCAGCCGCGGACCGTATTACTTATGGTCCCATCTACTTCCTGATTCTATGCAAACTCTCGCAACTGAATGAAACTTTCTTCTTATTTCACTGTCTTGAGGCTGCGGACTGACGTTGTAGCTGTTGATTAAGGATTTAGTTTCTTGTTTGCAATATAAAACGTTATTTTACCAATTCGGTTTTAAGTTTGTTGGGCACAAACGCTAAATGTTCACATTGAATAAAAAATACATCCAAATGTTTTGCCTTATCACCAAGTTGTAAAATATTTCCTATGATCAATTTTCATTGGCATTTAAAAAAAAAATTGTTTGAATCCCTCAACTCCCATTTTCATAGATACGTAGAGTCAGTTTACATCAGGTTCTGGAACAGGGCCTTTGAAGTCTGCGAGAAGCTTTCTTGTTTCCCTGTCTTCTCCGCTGGTCTCGTTTGCTGTCCAGTCTGTGTCATCTTATACTAAAATTACTGGTCTCGTTTGCTGTCCAGTCTGTGTCATCTTATACTAAAATTACTGGTCTCGTTTGCTGTCCAGTCTGTGTCATCTTATACTAAAATTACTGGTCTCGTTTGCTGTCCAGTCTTTGTCATCTTATACTAAAATTACTGGTCTCGTTTGCTGTCCAGTCTTTGTCATCTTATACTAAAATTACTGGTACGACTTATGCATTGATGACATGTATTTTAGTAATTGTAAATTTTTCGTTTAGTATGATTTAAAATTACTATATTAAATTTTAATATTAATAGTATTTTTTTTAAAATTAATAATAAACAATAAAATGCATTCATTTTATAAACGGACAAGATTACAAATGTAGGGATATCGAATCCAAATGTAGAAAAAGCTAGGTCAACCATGCATATAAGTAAGTAAATCCAGTAGATTTAGGTGTTCTGATAGCATAATTATAACAAATTTCAAAAGTCATAACCCAATAGAAATTTAATATAAGCGATTGGAAGTGAGTTTTTCTGACAAACATTTGATGACGTCAAATGCACAAGCCTGAGCTTGATGACGACACAGAGGTCCACACAACTATTCTTTTATAGTGAAGGCGTGATACTCGACGAAAGCAAAACGTCCACTGCACGAGCGTCTGCAGAACAACAACAACCACAACAGCAGAGGTCTTGACTGGATTATGGTCTAGAGTATTTTCGCCACTTTGTGTCGTCATGCAGCGATCTCAGGCATCAATGAGAATTTTGATTATTTTTAAATTGAACTTTCAACGCTGAAATAGAAATAATTTTAAAATTGCTATTTAGGTTATTTTTTATAGGGTTTTTTTGTCTTTTTCTTTCTCTTTCTTTCTTTTTTCTTTGGGAGTAGGGGGAGATGACGTTGCTAAAATTCCTGATTTTTAGATAAATGTGTTGGATGTAGTAGGGGAGTGAGCACCCAATTATGCTGGTCACCAAATCAGCCAATGAACACCCAATATACTAGTAGCCACCCAATAAGCTAATGGTCACTCAGTCAGCTAATAGTCACTCAATCACCTTGTGGCAGAGTAAATTTGCCTATCCTTATTTCTAAACTTAATTGTCATATAAATTGTTAAATGTCAAAGTGACATCACATTGGGCACTGCTTATACTGATATTTTTAAGTGTCAAAGTTGGAAGTAAACAAGTCAGATGGAGAATATGCTAGAACATGCAGTTGCAACCCAAAATCAGTTCCAAGCAGATGAGTAGTTTTTTTTCTGACTAATAGTTTCACACTTGTTTATAACAACTTCAACCAATGGGGATGGATCAAAAGTTATTGTCTTGAGGAAAGTTCTATATTCTAATCACTTTGATATGACATAACTCGTAATGATGATTATTTTTGTTTGGTTGATTGGTTTGATTTTTTATTATTGAGGATTTCTTGTTTAATTAATTAATTTATATATTTATATGTGTTATTTATTGGGGGGGGGGGCTTTTGTTACCACAACACTTTTGTGAATTTTTCCTTCTAGGTCAATAATTTAGCAGTTTGAACAAATTATCATCAAAACGTTGCTTTCTTCTATCGCTAAACAATCCGACAGAGAGAAAAATATTTTATAACCTCTTAAGCAGGGGTCTCAAACTCGCGGCCCGCGGGCCATTTGCGGCCCGCGTGATGATATTTTGTGGCCCCCACTTGATATCAAAGTTTAGTGATAGTGCGGCCCGCACGTTTTTCTCACGCAGCTTGGGAGTTTTATAGTTTTTGTCACTTGTGGGCTACCATACCTCAGGATCGTGACAGTAACGTGTGTTGCCAAACTCGGCGACTTTCTTTCCCAAGCCTGTTACATATTGCTACCCTTTAGCAAAGTTCAAAAGCATCCAGATCTAGCAAACTAATTCTATATAGATTATAGACCCTACATGCCTACACACAGATGAGTGGTTCGGAAAAAACAGCATTTTCATGTCGAAAAAGCAGGTGAATGGTTTAGCAAAGAAGAAAAATAGTAGACTGAAAGAACAGAAAAATAACCAAGGTAGGTTGGCTTAGCAAGGGACAGTTCTTGAAGAGGTTTTATGAGTTGAGAGCAGAAGTGAAAACCTTCATGGAGAAGGATGGGATGGCTGTTCCTGTACTAAGTGATCCCAAATGGCTCATGGACTTAGCTTTTCTAGTTGACATCATACAAGAGCTGAATGTACTGAACAAGAAACTACAAGGCCAGGGGCAGCTTGTCAACGCAGCATTTGACAATGTCAGAGCATTTTCCACAAAACTTGTGTTATGGAAAGCCCAGCTTTCTCAGACAAACCTCTGCCATTTCCCAGCTTGTAAGGCACTCATGGATTGTGGCACACCATTCAGTGGTGAGAAGTATGTTGATGCCATTGTAAAGCTGCATGAAGAATTTGATCACAGGTTTGCAGAATTCAAGAAACACAGAACCACCTTTCAAATATTTGCTGACCCCTTCTCATTCGATGTGGAAGATTCCCCTCCTGTGCTTCAAATGGAGCTAATTGACATACATTGTAATTCTGAACTCAAAGCCAAATTCAGGGAGGTGAGTGGAAAAGCAGAAAAGCTTGGGCAGTTTTTAAGAGAATTGCCCCTTACCTTCCCTGAGCTTTCCAGGATGTTCAAGCGGACCAAGTGCCTTTTGGGGAGCACCTATCTGTGTGTAAAGCTCTTCTCCACCATGAACTTGAATAAGTCAAAATTCAAGGACAAACTTACTAATGAGCATCTTCAAGTCATACTGAGGGTCACAGTGGCTTCCTCCCTGAAGCCAAATGTGTCTGAGCTGTGTAAGAGGAAGCGTTGCCAGGTCTCTGGCAGCAGGGAATAATGATGCGGCCCAGCTTCACCCAGACTCTACTTCCAGCGGCCCCCAGGTAAAATGAGTTTGAGACCCCTGCTCTTAAGTATGTGTGTGCATGTGACAACTGTTCCAATATTTAAAAACAATGCCGAAGTGAAAAAGAAATGTATTTTAAATCTAATTATAAATAAAATTTTCATGATAAAATATTCATCACTCCCCAGCTCTAACCTGCTGGCAAGTTACTAAATAACACGACTAATTTTCTGATGAATTATGTACGCGACCTTAACTCAGGCTTTGTTTCAGCATGGCATAGAGGTGAAATGAATTTCGTGTTTAGGACGTAACTTTAGTCTACCGATTACCCCTCTAGAGCACACCATTTTCTGACTATTATCCCATATCTCTCATGAGGACTTTTTCTGCCCGCGAGGAGCATAAGTATGGTGAGTACCCGATGAATAGCTTGTCATAAAACACATCAATTCCCAAGCAAGCCTTCAAACAAGAGCACACTTACACACACGCGCACGCACACACACACACACACACACACACACACACACACACACACACACACACACACACACACACACACTGCCCACGCACTCGCCTACACACATGCATACACCACGTTCTCCCGCATGTAAACACACACACACACACACACACACCTTGCATGCATTCATGTATACACATATATTCACTATTTCTTTGACTATGAGGGTGGGTGTTAGCGCTGAACGTGTGTGTGTGTGTGTGTATGTATGTATGTGTGAGTTTGCATACATGTGGGCGAGCGTGATGTGTACCTGTGTGTATGCGAGTTCAAGAAATTATTTTGTTCAAGAATTTCTTATATTTGCGGATCTAAACTGACTTGGACCCACCTGGATTTCAAGAGAGAGAGAGAGAAAAAAAAAACCCGTCGACGTACAGCCATAAAATACTCTCACCTACGACCTCCTTGCATTTATTTCATTTTTTCTTCAATCTCCCTATCACGATTATTTCATTTTTTCTTCAATCTCCCTATCACGATTATTTCATTTTTTCTTCAATCTCCCTATCACGATTATTTCATTTTTTCTTCAATCTCCCTATCACGATTATTTCATTTTTTCTTCAATCTCCCTATCACGATTATTTCATTTTTTCTTCAATCTCCCTATCACGATTATTTCATTTTTTCTTCAATCTCCCTATCACGATTATTTCATTTTTTCTTCAATCTCCCTATCACGATTATTTCATTTCTTCTTCAATCTCCCTATCACGATTATTTCATTTCTTCTTCAATCTCTCTATCCCGTTTATTTCAGTTGACAGCGAGAAAACTATATTTGTTGTCATTTCTATCACCTGTCTAAGAACTAAAGCAAAACAAAACAGCAAACCCTCTTAAAATAACCCGCTCTACTTCTTGTTATTTCATTTTAATAACAATACATTTCCCTTTTCGTTATGGACCATCGTATATAATTATATGTATTTAGTCTCTCGATCATTTAAAAAAAAACAACAACATGAAAGTGATGGGTTTGTCTGTTTCTTTATTGATTATCGCCTGGAGATTTCGCGCCTTTAATCAAGTTGCTTATAGGGTGTTCGGTAATGGCGAGTATATTGGTCGGCCTTGTACCTGCTGCCGATAACACAAGTTCTGTAATTCTGGAATTCAGAAGTGTGTCCGCAAACATTGTTGTGTTTTCCTTTGCAAAGGCCAACAACACTGCTGAATAGTGACTGTACTGTTGTTCTCTAGTCATGTCAGACTGGCATCCTTGTTTGGTTGAGTCGGACTTTGACGTCAGCACTTCTCATGCTTATAATGGGTCAAGGTTGTTAATACTGCTGAAGGCCACCACGCCTGACGATTTGTCGTAAGAAAATACATTTTAAGACCGAGATGTTCTTAAGCAATTTTATGATATTAAAAATGTATTTGGGTTCTGTAACTCACGCACTTATCATTGTGGCTTATTTTAAGTTCGTCAACTAAAAAATCGCTTTTAAAGGCATGCTAATTGTTAAAAAAAAAAAAAAAAAATCCATTAGAACTAGCTCCAGTAAGTCATGCACAGTTAGTCTCACTACACACGCACACATTCTCATGCACACACAAGACATGCATGTACATACACAAACACGTATCTTGTATTATGACCTAATGACTTGTTCGATTACACTCACAACACACGCAAACACAAACGCATATACACTAATTATCATTCTCATATATATACGCACAAGCACTCTTCAACACTTCACCCCACCCACCCCATCACACACACACACACACACACACACACACACACACACACACACACACACACACACACACATTATCTTGTATTATTACATAATGATTTCGATAAAACTGTTTTTGAAACAGAAAGAAACTCGAGTTTAAACATAATATTACTACGTCATTAGTTGGCCGGATTGCATTTTATTAAGTCCGTCGATACGTTACTTTAGCAAGTCTTGCACTTGGACTCGCACTACTTGATCGCTAGGAGGGCTGAGTTAACTCCCCTCGCGGATAAAAATAGAGCGAACCAATTGACTCTTAGATACCACAACAAAATTCAACACCTTTCTACAGCGTAGTTGTCGATTGTTCGGTGTTGAAGACGCAATGTTTGAAATCTATTTAAAACAATACATTCCACTAAATTACTTGTCAAACAATTTGCTTTTCATTGGTTCTTCGTATTGCCTCCCCTTAGCAAGCAGTGTCGAAGATTAAACTTTTTGAAAAATATTCTTGAAATACCTTTTCTTACTTCAGAGTTGGTGATGGGATATGGGGTCGAGAATTAAGTTACTTGTGTCATATATGAAGTGTTAATATCCAGGGAAGAGTTCTGTCTTCTTGACTAGGTAAACATATAAATGCGTGTTACTGAAAGAAATATTACGAGAAATGGCATAGATCAGGTTTTATTAGTACAGATAACTCAGCAAGTACCTGTAAAATATCAGATGTCGCGTTGAACTTTTTTTTCTTTTGCAGTTATGTGAATACGTGTACCGTCGAAAGCGTAAGTGTGTGAATGATGTGCGCGAAGGTTAAGAGGTCACGATTCGTCCGCAAAGCAGAAATGTCATTTCTTCACAGTAGCAGACGACTCATAGATGCGGTGTGCCACTCTGTCTCACTGTTCATTTGATGGGGACATCGGTGTAGACTGCAAAATTCATATTTTGAGAGATTTTCGTGGAAAGTCCTAAAATGAAAAATAGGTGGGCACTAATTATCACAACCAGATACTCTTGTCAGTTCTTGTTTTGGTTCCTTATAGATTTTTTGTTTTAAGTGTTCGTATATCAAGTGACCGTTGCTCCATTTTAATAACTAATAGTAATGATCAATTGTGCATTCTGAATGAAGATATTAAACAATGAACAGGTCAAAGTGTTCTCGACAGCACACAGCAGCACGATGAAGTGTATCCACGACAATAGATTCCGAGAGAGATTGTGCAAAGACCGAACAACAGTTCTTGTAGTTCACGGCCTTGTCAATGGATACTGACAGAGATTGTGCAAAGACCGAACAGCAATGCTTGTCAATGGATACTGACAGAGATTGTGCAAAGAACGAACAACAGTTCTTGTAGTTCACGGCCTTGTCAATGGATACTGACAGAAGCTGTGCAAAGATCGAACAGCAGTTCTTGATAGTTCACGGCCTTGTCAGTGGATACTGACAGAGGCTGTGCAAAGATCGAACAGCAGTTCTTGAAAGTTCACGGCCTTGTCAATGGATACTGACAGAGGCTGTGCAAAGATCGAACAGCAGTTCTTGAAAGTTCATGGCTTTATCAATCGGTACTGACAGAAACTGTGCAAAGGCCGGACAGCAGTGCTTGTCAATGGATACTGACAGAGGATCTGCAAAATAAAGTACGGTTTTGTCAATAAATCAGGCTGTGCAAATTTCGGACAGCAAGCAACCCTTGTTGATTTACGGCTTTGTCACTGAATACTGAGAGCGGTACACAAAGACCGGACAGCCAGTTCCTGATAATTCACAGCGTTGTCACTGGATACTCAGAGCGGTTCTAAAAGGCCGGACAGCCGGTTCTTGATAATGCACGGCGTTGCTAATGGATACTGAGAAAATTCATACTTCACAAAGGCCGGACAGCACTCCTTGGTTCTTGATTCACGACTTTGTGCATGCATTTTATGACAACTTCCTCTGACCTCTAACCTCACAATGCACAGACATCGTGAAATCCAAGATTCTTTTCAGTGACACATGCTGATCCATAAATTATATTAGGATTTCAAACCCTTGCTCTTCTATGAATTTTTATAATTGTTCACACTTTCAGCTCACAAAATTTGCATCACTGAAATTTGGTGCACATTGACAGCAAAATAGAAACAAGACTGACGTCATTTATCACAGCAATTTCAACTGGAGGGTGATTTTAAAAAATTACACTAGATGACGCCATTTATCACAGGGATTTCAACCGGCAGTAATAAAAAATTACACTAGTTCTCGTCATTTATAACAGGGATTTTAACCGGCAGGTAATAAAAAATATTACACTAGCTGACGTCATTTATCACAGGGATTTCAACCGGCAAATGATAAAAAAATTACACTAGCTAACGCCATTTATCACAGAGATTTCAACAGGCAGTAATAAAAAATTACACTAGCTGACGTCATTTATCACAGGGATTTCAACCGGCAAATGATAAAAAAATTACACTAGCTGACGTTATTTATCACAGGGATTTCAACCGGCAAGAGATAAAAAAAAATTACACTAGCTGATGTCATTATCACAGGGTTTTCAACCGGCAAATGATAAAAAATTACACTAGCTGATGTCATTATCACAGGGTTTTCTACCAGCAGTTGTTAAAGAAATCACTCTAGCGGACGTCACTTATTATAGTGTAGTGTTTTTGAACCAGCAGTTGATGCTAGCGTTAAGTGTATAATTATATGTATAACTGTGGGACCTAATTTATATAATACCATTCTAGCGCGCCAACATGCCAAGAGCAATTATATGTATTGTATACAAACTCACACTCATAAACGCGCCAAATATATATTTATGAGCCTCGTTGTGAATGTTGACCTTTGCACTAACAGACCTTTCTTCTGCTTATACGCCATTGGCCTCACGTTAAATATGGCTATGGTCGCGGGTGCGCGAAATCAACGAACGCTCGAAGTAGACGTTAAAAGCAGAACAAGTATATCAATCAATCAAATCTACTCTGCAAACTGAAACAATGACTTTCGCTGAAAAGAAAAATTATTAATTTTTGTTGTTGTTGTTACTCAAGTCAATGTTTATGTCAAAGGTCAGAAGTCATGTCTCAGTGAAAATGAGTGAAGATCACCAATAGAATGCTGGCAAATCGCCATCTTATTACGCAGCGCGAGCAGCATATTTAGCCACAAGTTTTTCGCTTGTTTGTGTCGCCATCTTTGATTGAGCAGATCGGGACTGCCGAAAGCAGTCAGACCAGGTCACGCCAGGTCAAGAGAGTGGGAGGATAACGATTCTGCTCTGGAGGTAGGAAGCAGAAACCAGTTGTGGAGCTAGCTGCTGCACGCAACGCCTAGGTGAGCGGAAACCAGATGTGGTGTTGCTGCACGCGGAAGAACTGGTGTGTGCGCTCTGTACCTGAACGATAGAGCGCGCAGGAATAGGAGCAATGACCGACAGTGCCGGCACGCGGAATCGTGGTCAAAATCGCTTTGAAGAATGGTACAGAATACATATGGTCGGGTACACTAGGAGCCTGAAATAGCTTCAGTTTCTTTGTGAATGAGCGTTTGTGAGAATAGATTTCTAGGCGTAGAATACAACGCTGAACTCTGTGTTATCTGAGCTGAAATTTTGCAGCTACTTAAAAGGACATTTTTTGTTGTTAACCGTGGGGTTATGAACTCTGATCTATCCTCCCCACCACCTTTCTTTGCTTCTATTTATAATTAATGTTTCTAATCAGGCGAGTTTGCGCCGTGCCTTAAAATTCCTTGGACACAGAAAGACTAGGTAGATCAGATTACATTCAATGTCCACCACCCATTAGAACTGTCATTCTCCCTACCTCTGGTACCATATGGAGAACCCATCTCCACTTCTACCCCAGCCCGGACTGCGAGCGAAGTAAGTGAAAATTGGAAGCGGAGGTAAAACTCATATCAAACAAAACAATCTTCATAAGGATCAACCAACCATGTGTGTGTACAGCCTAGCTACATCGACAGGATTGTTACCTGACAGCCGCGCTAACATCAAAGTGATGACCTTGACTGGCGTGTAATGAGCACCATGCGCCTGTGGCCGCTTGTTAGCATTCAACCGTGACGACCGCACACGTTTTCTGCACGTGCGGCAGCCATCTGAGTTAAGTAGATCATATCACCACCCACCCCACCCCTTAGTACAAGTAATGAGTTCCAGAATAAAGGGAGGAAACTAGTGGATTTACCTTGCTGCATTTTGTGAAAGTCAGAAATAGCTTACTGACTTGTTAAAGTCAATTCGTCTTAAAGAACAGAGGAAATGGCGTTGGGTGAACTTAATAAGACAATGACTGGAGAATATTTCTAAGAACTTGTCCCTTTTAGGCTTTATAATTTAGAACTAACTTTTCTTTCCCACTCTAAAACCCCCTTTCAAGAATTTTAGATAGCGAACTAGAATGAAGGCAAAGCTTTACGCAGTCAAGGGAAATAACTCCTTGCCAATATTAGATTTTTAACACTTTATACTGCTTATTGTTCTTTCATTCGGGCTTTCGTCAGTTAACAGAAAATCGGCACATACTAATTTGTGGCGTTAATTTTTATTTTGTCTGCCAACCATAAAGAAAATGGTAACGTGGTGAGTGATGTTGGCTAGCTTACCATAAAGATTACATATGCATGCCGAAATTTTGCCAGACAACTAGTCATATAGTTAACATCTGCATTTGTAAATAGGTGGTCATAATATAATTAACACATTCATTTTGTATATAACTAGTCAGTCGTATAAATAACACATACATTTCTAAATAGCTGGTCATAAGCTAACACATACATCTCTGTATACCTAGAATATATATAGTTAACACATACATTTGTATTTAACTAGTCATATAGTTAGCACATACATATAACTAGTTAACATACATTTCTACATAGCTGATAACACAAACATCTCTATATAACTAGTCATATAGTTTAACATATACATTAGTGTATAACTAGTCATATAATTAATACATACATTTGTACATATCTGCACATACGTATGTATATTAACTAGCCATATACTTAATTAATACATTTGTATATAACTGGTCCTTTTGTTAACATATACAACTGAATATAACTAGTTATATAGTTAACACATACATTTGTATATAAATAACTACATAGTTTACTCAGAAAATCAGTTTTACAAAATTAATTACCTGGTTAGAGTGTGTACATCTCTTACCACAAGGTAGCACGTACAGTTTTGTTTTTTTTATATCTGATCACACTGACAAAACATAGTATACATAATATTGTTTAATTTACCTTATTTTCAAAGAAACCTACTAAATTATTTTTTAATTTTTAAACTGTAAACGAAATTATCCTTTTTTTCCGACTACAAATATGGAGTTATCCCCATTTCTAAGTGCAATGTATATTCTTTTGTAATTCTTTTTTTAATATTTCGCAAGTTTGATAAAATGATGTCTCTGAGACTTAGTATTACTTCACGGTTCATTTCACACCGACAGGCCACCCTAACATACGCGTGCTAATTGTCTGTAATCAGATTTCCAATTTCGGCGTTGCATTTCCTGAGAGCGATTTAGAATACATTGAAAGGTTACGTATACGTAACTAGTCAAGAGAGCGTATACGTAACTAGTCAAGGTTAGGTATACGTAACTAGTATAGAGTGATTATACGTAACTAGTCAAGGTTACGTATATGTAACTAGTCAAGAGTGCGTATACGTAAGTAGTAAAGACTGCGTATACGTAACTAGTCGAGGTTAAGTATACGTAACTAGTCAAGGTTAAGTATACGTAACTAGTCGATGTTAAGTATACGTAAGTGGCCAAGGTTACGTATACGTAAGTAGTCAAGGTTAAGTATACGTAAGTGGACAAGGTTACGTATACGTAACTAGTCAAGGTTAAGTATACGTAACTAGTGAAGGTTACGTATACGTAACTAGTCAAGGTTACGTATACATAAGTAGTCAAGGTTACGTATACGTAACTAGTCAAGGTTACGTATACGTAACTAGTCAAGGTTAAGTATACGTAAGTAGTCAAGGTTACGTATACGTAACTAGTCAAGGTTAAGTATACATAAGTAGTCAAGGTTAAGTATACGTAAGTAGTCAAGGTTACGTATACGTAACTAGTCAAGGTTAAGTATACATAAGTAGTCAAGGTTAAGTGTATGTAACTAGTCAAGGTTAAGTATACGTAAGTAGTCAAGGTTACGTATACGTAAGTAGTCAAGGTTAAGTATACGTAACTAGTCAAGGTTAAGTATACGTAACTAGTCAAGGTTACGTATACGTAACTAGTCAAGGTTAAGTATACGTAACTAGTCAAGGTTAAGTATACGTAAGTAGTCAAGGTTAAGTATACGTAAGTGGCCAAAGTTACGTAAGTAGTCAAGTATACGTAAGTAGTCAAGGTTACGTATACGTAAGTAGTCAAGGTTAAGTATACGTAACTAGTCAAGGTTAAGTATACGTAACTAGTCAAGGTTACGTATACGTAACTAGTCAAGGTTAAGTATACGTAAGTAGTCAAGGTTACGTATACGTAACTAGTCAAGGTTAAGTATACGTAACTAGTCAAGGTTAAGTATACGTAAGTAGTCAAGGTTAAGTATACGTAAGTGGCCAAAGTTACGTAAGTAGTCAAGGTTAAGTATATGTAAGTAGTCAAGGTTACGTATACGTAAGTAGTCAAGGTTAAGTATACGTAAGTAGTCAAGGTTAAGTATACGTAAGTGGCCAAAGTTACGTAAGTAGTCAAGGTTAAGTATACGTAAGTAGTCAAGGTTACGTATACGTAACTAGTCAAGGTTAAGTATACGTAACTAGTCAAGGTTAAGTATACGTAAGTAGTCAAGGTTAAGTATACGTAAGTGGCCAAAGTTACGTAAGTAGTCAAGGTTAAGTATATGTAAGTAGTCAAGGTTACGTATACGTAAGTAGTCAAGGTTAAGTATACGTAAGTAGTCAAGGTTAAGTATACGTAAGTGGCCAAAGTTACGTAAGTAGTCAAGGTTAAGTATACGTAAGTAGTCAAGGTTACGTATACGTAAGTAGTCAAGGTTACGTATACGTAAGTAGTCAAGGTTACGTATACGTAAGTGGCCAAGGTTACGTAAGTAGTCAAGGTTACGTATATGTAACTAGTATAAGTAGATTGATTAAGTATACGTAAGTCGTCAAGGTTACGTAAGTAGTCAAGGTTACGTATACGTAACTAGTCAAGGTTAAGTATACATAAGTAGTCAAGGTTAAGTGTATGTAACTAGTCAAGGTTAAGTATAAGTAAGTAGTCAAGGTTACGTATACGTAAGTGGCCAAGGTTACGTAAGTAGTCAAGGTTACGTATACGTAAGTAGTCTAGGTTACGTATACGTAACTAGTCAAGGTTACGTATACATAAGTAGTCAAGGATACGTATATGTAACTAGTCAAGGTTAAGTATACGTAAGTAGTCAAGGTTAAGTATATGTAAGTAGTCAAGGTTAAGTATACATAAGTAGTCAAGGATATGTATATGTAACTAGTCAAGGTTAAGTATACATAAGTAGTCAAGGTTACGTATATGTAACTAGTCAAGGTTAAGTATACATAAGTAGTCAAGGTTACGTATACATAAGTAGTCAAGGTTACGTATACGTAAGTAGTCAAGGTTAAGTGTAGTAAATGGTCAAGGTTACGTATACGTTACTAGTCAAGGTTAAGTATACGTAAGTAGTCAAGGTTACGTATATGTAACTAGTATAAGTAGATTGATTAAGTATACGTAAGTCGTCAAGGTTACGTAAGTAGTCAAGGTTACGTATATGTAACTAGTCAAGGTTATGTATACGTAAGTGGTCAAGGTTACGTATACGTAACTAATCAAGGTTAAGTATACGTAACTAGTCGAGGTTAAGTATACGTAAGTAGTCAAGGTTACGTATACGTAAATAGTCTAGGTTACGTATACGTAAGTAGTCAAGGTTACGTATACGTAAGTAGGTTACTTATACGTAAGTAGTCAAGGTTAAGTATACGTAAGTGGTCAAGGTTACGTATACGTAAGTGGTCAAGGTTACGTATATGTAACTAGTCAAGGTTAAGTATACGTAAGTACTCTAGGTTACGTATACGTAACTAGTCAAGGTATACATAAGTAGTCAAGGTTACGTATACGTAAGTAGTCTAGGTTACATATACGTAACTAGTCATGGTTAAGTATACGTAAGTAGTCAAGGTTACGTATATGTAACTAGTCAAGGTTACTTATACGTAAGTAGTCAAGGTTAAGTATACGTAAGTTTACGTATATGTAACTAGTCAAGGTTACGTATACGTAAGTAGTCAAGGTTACGTATATGTAACTAGTCAAGGTTAAGTGTAGTAAGTATTCAAGGTTACGTATACATAACTAATCAAGGTTAAGTATACGTAAGTAGTCAAGGTTACGTATATGTAACTAGTATAAGTAGATTGATTAAGTATAAGTAAGTCGTCAAGGTTATGTAAGTAGTCAAGGTTACGTATACGTAACTAGTCAAGGTTAAGTATACGTAAGTGGTCAAGGTTACGTATACGTAACTAATCAAGGTTAAGTATACGTAAGTAGTCAAGGTTACGTATACGTAACTAGTCAAGGTTAAGTATACGTAAGTAGTCAAGGTTAAGTATACGTAAGTGGCCAAGGTTACGTAAGTAGTCAAGGTTAAGTATACGTAAGTAGTCTAGGTTACGTATACGTAACTAGTCAATTTTAAGTATACGTAAGTAGTCAAGGTTACGTATACGTAAGTAGTCTAGGTTACGTATACGTAAGTAGTCAAGGTTAAGTATACATAAGTAGTCAAGGTTAAGTGTATTTAACTAGTCAAGGTTAAGTATAAGTAAGTAGTCAAGGTTACGTATACGTAAGTGGCCAAGGTTACGTAAGTAGTCAAGGTTACGTATACGTAAGTAGTCTAGGTTACGTATACGTAACTAGTCAAGGTTACGTATACATAAGTAGTCAAGGATACGTATATGTAACTAGTCAATGTTAAGTATACGTAAGTAGTCAAGGTTACGTATACGTAAGTAGTCTAGGTTACGTATACGTAACTAGTCAAGGTTAAGTATACGTAAGTAGTCAAGGTTAAGTATATGTAAGTAGTCAAGGTTAAGTATACATAAGTAGTCAAGGATATGTATATGTAACTAGTCAAGGTTAAGTATACATAAGTAGTCAAGGTTACGTATATGTAACTAGTCAAGGTTAAGTATACATAAGTAGTCAAGGTTACGTATACGTAAGTAGTCAAGGTTACGTATACGTAAGTAGTCAAGGTTAAGTGTAGTAAATGGTCAAGGTTACGTATACGTTACTAGTCAAGGTTAAGTATACGTAAGTAGTCAAGGTTACGTATATGTAACTAGTATAAGTAGATTGATTAAGTATACGTAAGTCGTCAAGGTTACATAAGTAGTCAAGGTTACGTATATGTAACTAGTCAAGGTTATGTATACGTAAGTGGTCAAGGTTACGTATACGTAACTAATCAAGGTTAAGTATACGTAACTAGTCGAGGTTAAGTATACGTAAGTAGTCAAGGTTACGTATACGTAAATAGTCTAGGTTACGTATACGTAAGTAGTCAAGGTTACGTATACGTAAGTAGGTTACTTATACGTAAGTAGTCAAGGTTACGTATACGTAAGTAGGTTACTTATACGTAAGTAGTCAAGGTTAAGTATACGTAAGTGGTCAAGGTTACGTATATGTAACTAGTCAAGGTTAAGTATACGTAAGTACTCTAGGTTACGTATACGTAACTAGTCAAGGTATACGTAAGTAGTCAAGGTTACGTATACGTAAGTAGTCTAGGTTACATATACGTAACTAGTCATGGTTAAGTATACGTAAGTAGTCAAGGTTACGTATATATAACTAGTCAAGGTTACTTATACGTAAGTAGTCAAGGTTAAGTATACGTAAGTTTACGTATACGTAACTAGTCAAGGTTACGTATACGTAAGTAGTCAAGGTTACGTATATGTAACTAGTCAAGGTTAAGTGTAGTAAGTAGTCAAGGTTACGTATACATAACTAATCAAGGTTAAGTATACGTAAGTAGTCAAGGTTACGTATATGTAACTAGTATAAGTAGATTGATTAAGTATAAGTAAGTCGTCAAGGTTACGTAAGTAGTCAAGGTTACGTATACGTAACTAGTCAAGGTTAAGTATACGTAAGTGGTCAAGGTTACGTATACGTAACTAATCAAGGTTAAGTATACGTAAGTAGTCAAGGTTACGTATACGTAAATAGTCTAGGTTACGTATACGTAAGTAGTCTAGGTTACGTATACGTAACTAGTCAAGGTTAAGTATACGTAAGTAGTCAAGGTTACATATACGTAAGTAGGTTACTTATACGTAAACGTAAGTAGTCAAGGTTACGTATACGTAAGTAGGTTACTTATACGTAAGTAGTCAAGGTTAAGTATACGTAAGTTTACGTATACGTAACTAGTCAAGGTTACGTATACGTAACTAGTCAAGGTTAAGTATACGTAAGTAGTCAAGGTTAAGTATACGTAAGTGGCCAAGGTTACGTAAGTAGTCAAGGTTAAGTATACGTAAGTAGTCTAGGTTACGTATACGTAACTAGTCAATTTTAAGTATACGTAAGTAGTCAAGGTTACGTATACGTAAGTAGTCTAGGTTACGTATACGTAAGTAGTCTAGGTTACTTATACGTAAGTAGTCAAGGTAAAGTATACGTAAGTTTACGTATACGTAACTAGTCAAGGTTACGTATACGTAACTAGTCAAGGTTAAGTATACGTAAGTAGTCAAGGTTAAGTATACGTAAGTGGCCAAAGTTACGTAAGTAGTCAAGGTTAAGTATACGTAAGTAGTCAAGGTTACGTATACGTAACTAGTCAAGGTTACGTATACGTAACTAGTCAAGGTTAAGTTTTCGTAAGTAGTCAAGGTTACGTATACGTAACTAGTATAGAGTGCGTATACACAACATAGTCAAGGTTACGTATACGTAAGTAGTTAAGGTTAAGTATACGTAAGTAGTCAAGGTATACGTAATTAGTATAGAGTGCGTATACGTAACTAGTCAAGGTTACGTGTACATAACTAGTATAGAGTTCGTATACATAACTAGTCAAGGCTATACATAACTAGTGATCAACAACCTCATAATACAACACTTTAGAATATTAAGTGATTAACAACCTCACAATTCACTTTAGAATGATAAGTGATCAACAACCTCACAATACAACACTTTAGAATAGTAAGTGATCAACAACCTCACAATACAACACTTTAGAATAGTAAGTGATCAGCAACCTCAATACAACACTTTAGAATATTAAGTGATCAACAACCTTGTAACACCGTTTAGAATGGTAGGTAATTAAATAAACATTGCCTGCTAGAGCTACTGAAAGACTGGCAAATCATGAAAGAATACATGGCAAGGTTGATAAATAATATAAATGTTATAAATCCTGTTATTTTAGGATACCTATTGGTTGATAAATCACAGGATACAACGTTACTGACAATTGATTTTTTTAAAAATACTACTTGATACAAAAAGGCTGATAATTATAATTGATCAAAAGACAGGGCCTCTATAACAGAATGAAAGAATCATTTCACACTACTTGGATAGAATTCAGGAATGATTTAGCAGTACTTAGTACAATTATTTAGCTCTATGTCATGTATAGTACTTGGGTAGGATTCATACTTCATTTACCGTACTTGGGTAAGATTCGTGAGTCAGTATTTGGATAGGATTCATGATTTATTCGAAACACTTGGATAAAATTCAAGAATTATTTTTTTGGACAGCAAACAAGAATTATTTTCTAGTACTTGGATAAGATTCAAGATTATTTTCTAATATTTGGATAGGATTCACTAATCATTTGAAGTACTTGGATAGGATTCAAGAATTATTTTGCAGTACTTGGATAGGATTTGTTGATTTTTGTTTTATTCATTCGAAAAGAAGCCATAACTGTATAATTCTAGGCAACTAGCTTAATTTAATCTTTCTTAGATAATAACACTAAATTTCACTTTAAACAAAACAAGAATATTTTAAAAGTACGCACATCTTTCACTTCTATAATTCTAAAATGTCAAGCCGATAGCAACGCGAAAAATGGCGACAAATATTGTGACGTACTAGACACGTAAAGACTCTTTTAACAGACTAATCAATTTAACATGGCTTTTTACCCACACAGTCTTATGAAAGGAAAGACTTTGTTTTTAAGAAATAGACTGTAATCAGTTTATCACGGCTTTTGTCACAACAGGCTTACTATACAATCTTGTGAAAACGATAAACAGCTTGCATTACTGCTCTGCCATGTGTCATCCCCAGTCGCAAGATGGCGCTCCAGCACAGTGTGTTAAGTGTTCCTGCTGGCGATAAAACAATATCTAAAATAAAATTAGAATAAAAATGCTGGGAAGGAGGGGGGGGGGGGAAGAACCAGAAAAGGAGCAAAGATGCAAATCAAAGTTTCTGTTTGGCCTCTTGGTTCTCAAAATACACTTACGGTTTGATAAGGCAGAGTGGTTATCTCCCGTTCAGTTTACGTTCAAGCGGTCGGGAGTACCCGTTGGAAATATAAAATATTTCATTGTCTTAATCTTTTGTGCTTGAGGTTGCTAGCTACGATCGGCCCCGCGCCTTCTATTCTCACTTATCAGTAAGCGTTAGAGAGCAGTAATTACTTAGAAAGTGTCCTGCTATTGCTCATGTTGGTCTCGGTTTACATTTGCATACGCTCGCAGGCGACAGGAACAGAGTGACCTCGATAATCCACTGTCCGAACCCATACGGTAACCCAAACAGAATTAGTTGCAAGAATTTTTCCCCCACCCTATTTCTTCCACATATTTACTGAGATTCAAACAAAAATTATCAAACTAGTATGTCGCACTGCTTTGTGTCGTTTATGTTCTATCAACGTGTGTGTGTGTGTGTGTGTGTGTGTGTGTGTGTGTGTGTGTGTGTGTGTGTGCAGTAGACAAGATGTGTTTGTCTGTCTGCCTGTGTATGTGTGTGATGCAGAAGACACGTGTGTGTATGTTTGTGTGTAGTACTGCAGAATACGTGTGTATGTGTGTGTCACAGACATCATGGATGTAGGCCGAATGTCCCAAAATGCGTCATTTAGTAACCGACCGTTGTGCCATAATAACAGTCATTGACCGGAAGTAGTGTCACGACCGACGTGTTTAAAATTTGAAATCGGAGGAGCCTCACCAGCGAAGCTTTGCATTGGGACCCCAGATAAACTTGCTACGCCACTGTGTAAAACAAATTTTTTAGTTCATAATCAGAAAAAACAAAAACAATTTAAACGGTGTACTGTGGGCGAAGGGAGTTGGGAGGGGGGGTGCGTTTATTTGCATTCCATACTGTAACTACAAGTACTGACTGGAAAGTGGTGACGTCACTACAAGAGCCGAGTGTGCCTCGCAGTGATGGCACAATGGAAACTTTTGCAAGTTACAAAGCACAACACTACTTCCCGAGACTACTCATCCATGTTTCGTACTGTTTGTCTCCCCTTTTCTTAGTTCAAGTTACAAAGCACAACACTACTTCCCGAGACTACTCATCCATGTTTCGTACTGTTTGTCTCCCCTTTTCTTAGTTCAAGTTACAAAGCACAACACTACTTCCCGAGACTACTCATCCATGTTTCGTACTGTTTGTCTCCCCTTTTCTTAGTTCAAGTTACAAAGCACAACACTACCAACCGAGACTACTCAACCCCGCACTTACACAGTTTCTTTACATACACACTACACACACGCACGCATGCACACACTACACACCCGCACGCCAACTCGAAACAAAAATACAGAGTTCAAGTTTCTTATGTAATACAGTGCATTCGACCTGTACTGCTTCTCTATCTAAAATTAGTCTCTGTTTTATATTTCTACATATTTCAATGTTCTTTTAATTTTTAATACACTTAAATATTTGTTTTAAAACAGCCATTTGTTTTTTAACGTAGATTTTCTCAGCAGACTCCCATCTGTTTACATTACTAATTCGATCTCTCGCTGTTTGTGTGTGTGTGTGTGTGTGCGTGCGTGCGTGCGTGCGTGTGTGTATGTATGTGTGCGTGCGTGTTTGTGAACGTAGCGTAGCTAATATTGATTTTGACATCAAACTATTGATGTGAAATAATGCGTTTAGCATATTGAGTCGCTATGGTTTCATTGTTTGAACTTTCAAAGTCTTATTATTCAATTGATGTTATATTCCGTCTTGTTTATTTTGCTGTACCTTTATGTCTAATAATTTTCTGTTCTCCATTTAGGCAGATTCCGTTTTCTCTCAAAATCACAAAGTGAATGCACTGTATGAAAACTTTGAGCGAAAATCCAATAATATTTCATTTTTGTTTATTTATTATTAAATATGCCATTATGTAAGAAAATGTTGATTATAGTCTTTGAACGCTGTAGAGGTGCATTCTAATATAATTAATTCACTTACATAGTTGTTTGGTTTGGTTTGGTTTGTTTGTTTGTTTTGGGGGAGTTGCATGAAATATTTGAATACATGTACTACAAAACTGCTTCAAATTTAATTTAAAACAATTGTATGGCTACACACTTTGTACAAGATGCTCTAAGCCTGGTGAAGCGTGAATGATAAGACTAACTAAACGTACACAGAAGGCGATGAAATAAAGACTCGATGTATGCTGTTAATATAATAAACCCACGAGTGATATGTTGATTACACATCCAGTACTGTGCGTCTGCGGGATTGTAACTGAAGGGAGACAACTTATGTTATTTGTTTCTGCAATCTGGTACGAGGCTTCGACTTTATTTGTTATTATTATTACAAGAATATCTTCCCAGCATTGCCGGTGTAGGACGCTCAGTGCAGCAGAAAACAAAGTATTTGGATGACGTAGTTTTTGTTTGTTTGTTTTTATGCTGACTTGTATCGGTCATTGAATTCATTTGTATTGTTTTCTTTCAGTAGTTAATGTTTATCATTGTCTTCCTTCAGTAGTTAATGTTTATCGCTGTCTTCCTTCAGTAGTTAATGTTTATCGTTGTCTTCTTTCAGTAGTTAATATTTATTGTTGTCTTCTTTCACTAATTAATGTGTATCTTTGTCTTCCTTCAGTAGTTAATGTTGATCGTTGCATTGTTCAGTAATTAATGTTTGTCATTGTCATGTTTTAGTAGTTAATGTTTATCGTTGTCTTCTTTCAGTAGTTAATGTTTATCATTGTCTTGTTTCAGTAGTTAATGTTTAATGTTTTATTCCTTCAGTAGTTAATGTTTATCGTTTTATTCTTTCAGTAGTTAATGTTCAACGTTGTCTTTATTCAGTAGTTAATGTTTATCATTGTCTTGTTTCAGTAGTTAATGTTTACCGTTTAATTCCTTCAGTAGTTAATGTTTGTGGTTGTCTTCTTTCAGTAGTTAATGTATATCATAGTCTTCTTTCAGTAGTTAATGTTTAGCGTTGTATTTCTTCAGTAGTTACTGTTTATAGTTTTCTTGTTTCAGTAATTAATGTTTATCAATGTCTTGTTTTAGTAGTTAATGTTTATCGTTGTCTTCTTTCAGTAGTTAATGTTTATAATTGTCTTGTTTCAGTAGTTAATGTTTGTCGTTTTATTCTTGCAGTAGTTAATGTTCATCGTTGTTTTTTTTCAGTAGTTAATGTTTATCGTTGTCTTGTTTCAGTCACAGACTTTTGCCTCCTTCCACCGCCTCCGCTTAAAAAATAAAAGAAAAAGAAAATAAGAAAAGGAATCAAGATATAAGTGGAGCCGAAATAGTTACTATGGATGTAATTAAAGTAAAATTAATACATCTGAAGAATTGTTTTCAAGGCAATAAAAAAAAAACCCAATCTCCTTTAAATCTCGAGATTCTGGATTGTTATTATTACAGACTTGAGTTAATTTTAACAAAGAAACAATAAAAAAAAAACTACCACAAACTTACAAGATTATAGTTTACAGCTAAACTGTAAAATGTTCTGGCCGTTGTTGTAAGTGCATCGTGATAATATCCTGTATATGTCTTCTTAATTATATCTGTATATTTGAATTTTAATGAATGATTTCATTGTGAAAGCTGGACTACTTATGCATAGCACTCTAACGCTTCCGGTTGAAACAGATTCGAGCTCGATTAGGAAAGTTGAGTGTTTTTTCTTCAGATTTCTTTTAAGTCGCACGATTCGATGTTGACATTTTAATTTTTGTAAACTGCAAGCGTTCATTCAACTTACCTGTTAACAATGTACTGCAAGCGTTCAGCCAACCTAACTGTTAACAAAGTACTGAAAGCATTCAGTCAACATAATTGCTAACAAAGTACTGGAAGCGTTCAGTCAACATAATTGCTAACAAAGTACTGGAAGCGTTCAGTCAACGTAATTGCTAACAAAGTACTGGAAGCGTTCAGTCAACATAATTGCTAACAAAGTACTGGAAGCGTTCAGTCAAAATAATTGCTAACAAATGTTTTGGAGGAGATCATAGTGTTTAGAGATAAAATAAATATTTAATCTCTAGGCGATACAGTGGGTGGTGGGAGAAATGACTGACAGTTGCATGCTTAGAGAAATCGGAAGGATTTTTTAAAATTTCTTTTTGATCATTGCTTATCATCGTCAATCTTCTGATGTTGTGTTATGACTTATTTAAAATAAATGGCAACTTGCAAAACGTTGCTTGTAACCAAGTACCGTTACCTGCCATCTCAGCCTTTGATCTCGGTTCCCAAAGGTCGCAGTGATCCATTTTCACAGACACACACACACACACACACACACACACACACACACACACACACACACACACACACACACACACACACACAGCGCATCCGAGCGATACTGGCAGACTGCAGCCAGATCAACAGTCCTGTCATTTGTGCCCTGACATTCATTTCAGGTGGCGACACAATTTTCGCCGGCGATTAATAAATTCATGAAATACTCGAACAAGATTCACGAGAGTTACCCAGCCTGACCTACGAGGGTAACACTGAAATCAATAAGTTTCTGGCCAAGAATAAGAATACTCGGACCCAGCTTCGACCGCTGTAATACTTTTATCTAGTCCAGCCTTGAAGCAATTCATATTCTGTTTGTCCAATCCTGCTTTCAATTAAATTCATTATGTATAGAGAGTATTCATTCCGGCTTTCGCTAATGAAGTTTTACTTTAGTGCAGTGTAGTGTAATTATCGCAGTGCAGTGTAGTGTAATTATCGCAGTGCAGTGTAGTGTAATTATCGCAGTGCAGTGTAGTGTAATTATCGCAGTGCAGTGTAGTGTAATTATCGCAGTGCAGTGTAGTGTAATTATCGTAGTGCAGTGTAGTGTAATTATCGCAGTGCAGTGTAGTGTAATTATCGCAGTGCAGTGTAGTGTAATTATCGCAGTGCAGTGTAGTGTAATTATCGCAGTGCAGTGTAGTGTAATTATCGTAGTGCAGTGTAGTGTAATTATCGTAGTGCAGTGTAGTGTAATTATCGTAGTGCAGTGTGCTCGTTCAAGTTTTTGCTGTGAACTATGGGGGTACTTAAAGTGTATCATCTCATTAAAAATATTTTTTGTTAATAAAACAGTGATGGGGACGACAGTTTGAGCATTTCTTACAAAGATTCATGTTTACGAAGAGATGCTTACATTGTTCGTTATTCGTTCGCAAGAGTTCTAAAAATGCGACTTTGAGCACGAAGGTCAAAGGTACAAATTTCCCTTCAAATACTTCCGGGTCGCGCTATGACATACTTTCAGGATAACGATCGTAGTCTAGCTATACTGTTTCTGCTTGCTCGGATGCAATCATGGTTAACAAATGCGTCGCTTTCGGGTGCCCAGATTCCAGTAAGGTTGAAGGATTAAGCCTTCACAGATTCCTGAAAGATCCCAAAAGACTGCGGCAGTAGATACAATTCGTTAAAAAGGGCAGGTCTAATTTTTCTGAGCCGGCAAAAGAGAGTGTTGTTTTCAGCGCATTTTCCTACTGAAGCATACACTGACCAATACACTTTTAGTACAGTTAACATAAGCGTAATCAAATGTAAAAGTTTTTTTTTTTAATTTTATAGAAAATATGTCATCGTATATCATTTATATCTTATACTTTAATTATAATCTGAATGAATGAACATAAATGTGTCATATTTCTGATGGGTCTTTTGATTCTGCATAGTAAACAATAGGATATGAAGGAATAATGTTAACCAAATAATATATAGTATATATTTATATTTTTAAAAAAATCATTGTAATAAAAAAAATAAAATATCTTATCATGAGTACTGATGCTAAAAATGAAAGAAAATAAATGTTTGCATCTAGAAAAAAAAATATGAACATATTAGAATGTTAGAAAATTAATAATATATCTCTGTATGTATTTGTGTGTACTGTTAGATAAATAATATTTTAAGAAGGAATAATGAATGTGGGCTAAGATATATTTTATTTACAAGCCTTATCTGTAATATAAGTAAATACTTTGTAAAAAGGAATAAATAATATGCGCTAAAGGTAGATTTTATTTGCATTCCTTATATGTATTATAAGTAAATATTATTTAAGAAGGAATAATGAATGTGGGCTAAGATATATTTTATTTACAAGCCTTATCTGTAACATAAGTAAATACTTTGTAAAAAGGAATAAATAATATTAGCTAAAGGTAGATTTTATTTGCATTCCTTATATGTAATATCTGTGTAATATCTTTGTCATGTGGCTAATACCAGAGTAAAAAATCTTTTTCATCTCTAAATAATATTAAATATTTTCTTCTGAGTTTATTTTTGTTTTTAAATCAATGTTACCTTTTATTTATTACTAACTTAACAATTTTTTTTAAATATTAATTTTTAAGAAACAAAAACTGAAGATTTTAACTGATATTTGTCTTCATACATTTATACAATTGTAATCTGACATAAATTATATCACTCTTTGACAGGCTTTCTTTGATATTTGTAAACAATTTCTCTCTCTCTCTCTCTCTCTCTCTCTCTCTCTCTCTCTCTCTCTCTCTCTCTCTCTCTCTCTCTCTCTCTCTCTCTTTCATTGTTATTGACAAAATTTGTACATGAAAAATATTTCCAGTATGTAATCCTTTTGAGGAAAGTAGAAGCATTTTCTATAAAAAGATCTGACAAATATACACAGAATAAAAATACAAGAAGGAAAACAATATGGCAAAACTGTTAGTATGAAAATGTATATACTCTGTCATAACAGTTGATCCACCCTCATGTTTGCTCTTGTTACATATGTTAATATGAACTTTGTTATATGTTTATTTTGTACTGCATATTACTGTATGTGTATGTTTTGTATATGTTACTTTTATGTATATATAATTATTGCCTGATAAAGGTCTGCTTATTCAGATTTTTATTATTTTTATCTAAATTAATGCCCTTTTAGCTTAAAAAAAATATTATTTATTTTTATTCTTTTAGCTTTACAATCTAAAGGAACAAATTATTATGAATAAATATTTATTTACCTATTAATTTACAAGCATAATAAAAATTGCCTACTCACCATCAGAGCATCACATCGATGGACGCCTTAGATGTGTCTTGCGTGTGACGTCACATCGATGGACGCCTTAGATGTGTCTTGCGTGTGACGTCACATCGATGGACACCTTAGATGTGCATTGCGTGTGACGTCACATCGATGGACACCTTAGATGTGCATTGCGTGTGACGTCACATCGATGGACACCTTAGATGTGCATTGCGTGTGACGTCACATCGATGGACACCTTAGATGTGCATTGCGTGTGACGTCACATCGATGGAAAGAAGAAACAAAAAGCGAGACAGTGACAGAATAAATAGGAAGACAACTTTACTCCTAATTGCGATGAAAACTGAAATGTCTTCTAAAGTCAGTGTCAGAGTTGTTACACTGGTCAATTTCACTAACTACTGAGTATGTAACATACGCGAGAATGATCGTGAACGAAAAGATGACACATGCCACTTAATTATGTAAACCACACTTGGACAAGTTTAGAGAAAGTTAGGGCATCTCCAGTATGCCTCTGAGTGTGTAAATAAGTTCTTTCCAGTCAAATTTATATAATGAGCTGACTTGTCATAAAGTGACATACAGAATTTGGCTGCTCTGTTTCAAAGAGTGTGAATTCCTCTTTAGACGGGAGGAAAAAGGCATCTGCTTGCATTTTTCCTTTCTTACAAACACAGTCAAGATAGACTGTGTGCGTTGAATAATTTTTCATTTTTCATTTAAATTTTTTAAAATTTATTTTATTTTTAAATGAACTTGAAGCATAAAGAACTGCTTCTTATTTTGGCATTTAGAAAATAAAAAGCGATAATTTTCTCAAAAGGTTTATACATACCGACACACACAAACTGAAATAAACAGACGCCACACAAAATAGAAGAAGAAAATAATTTGTTTACTAGTGCAGAAGTGCATAGCTCCAAATGTTGTAGCCAGGAGCAATCAGTGAAAATTAAGTGAGGCAAATTAACAGCCACGAGTGAGTAAAAAAAAAAAAAGTTATGTGTACACCACTTCTGAATCATTGTAGTCAAAAGTAATAATATATTTTAATTTAGTTTTATCATTTAGTTTGCATACTCACCCTGTACTTTTCTAAATTGAAAGATAACAGACACACACACACGCACGCACGTGCGCTCACTCAAGTTTTAATCAACTTAAATCACGCACATTTCTCAACCATCACTATGATATATGTATGTAAGTATTTACATTTAATTATTTTTTTTAAATAGGTCATCGGAAGTTTCTGATGACTGCAAAATCAACCCCAAGGGTGCTTGCAAAATCAACCCCAAGGGTGCTTTGTCTCTACTGCATTATCTATTTCTACTCAGTGAATACAGCTGAGAACAAAGTTAGACACACACTTGCAATAACCTGCTTTGAGTCATCAGCTTATATTTATAGTTCAAAATATTAAATTTAGGATTTGAAAATTTATACTTTTTTTTGTTAATTTCGCAAACGGACGCCAGCGTCGGGGAAGGGGGAGGGATTTTAAGTTTGGGAAAATAGACAGTCTTGGGTAGAAAGAGGGCGTGAGATTTTGATTCAGGTACGTAAAAATTTTCTGTGCACGTTTAAGTTGGCCGCAGTCGACGGCCTCTTCTACTCTTATAGATTTTCATCTGCCTGAGTTCTTTAGCATGTACAATATATTGTACAAGGGTTCTTTAGCATGTACAATATATTGTACAAGGGTTCTTTAGCGTGTACATTATGTTGTACAAGGGTTCTTTAGCATGTACATCATGTTGTACAAGAGTTCTTTAGCATGTACAATATATGGTACAAGGTTTCTTTAGCATGTACAATATATGGTACAAGGTTTCTTTAGCATGTACAATATATTGTACAAGGGTTATTTAGCGTGTATATTATGTTGTACAATTGTTCTCTAGCGTGTACATTATGTTGTACAAGAGTTCTTATCATGTGCAATATGTTGTACATGGATTCTTTAGCGTGTACAATACATTGTACTCGGGTTCTTTAGCGTGTGCAATGCGTTATACAATGTTCTTTATCGTGTACAATACGTTGTACAAGGGTTCTTTAGCTTGTGCAATATGTGGTACAAGGGTTCTTTAGCATGTACAATATGTTATACACGAAATCTTTATTATGTGTATGTTGTACAAGGGGTTCTTGAACAAGCTGTACGGGAGATCTTTAGCGTGTACAATCCATTATACAAGGGTTCTTTAACATCTACAATTTGTTGTACACGGTATCTTGAGCATGCAAAATCTGTTGTACACGCGTTCTTTAGCACGCACAATATGTTGTACACGAGATCCTGAACATGCAACATCTGTTGTACAGGGTGTCTTTAGCATGCACAATCTGTTGTAATTGAGATCTTTTCTTTTACTCCTCCATCACACACTTAACACTCTAATGAAATGTTGCGCCGTTTAAGAATCGACTAAAAGTTATTCACCCCAGATCACACTTTGTTTCAATCAATCAATCTCTCTCTCTCTCTCTCTCTCTCTCTCTCTCTCTCTCTCTCTCTCTCCAGATTTAGATCCAATTTCAACTGCCGTTGTTTTCGCTTATGGGTACACATGTTTAATGTAGAAATGAGTAAGGTTGGTGAAGGTGTATGATTTCTGGCCAGATTTGCTCAGACAGCAACCAGTTTTCTATTTTTTTTCAGGTGTCGAGAGATCTTAAAGCATGCGCAGCCGTCTATAGTTCAAGGGGCCCCATTTATCGTTCCTTCATGCGAAGCCTATAGCTCACTGATCAATTTATCATTTCATTTTAAGCGTTCCATCACCGCGAGCTGGTAAACTTTACCAAATGGATTGGACACCTTAAAATGAAGCCTCATCACACTGAAAAAGGGAACAATAAACTTAACTTAGTGGACTGGTCACTTTAAAAAAAATGCCTGTGAAGGGAACGATAAATCCCTCCCACTGGACTATACATTTTAAATTAAACCTGGACTATACATTTTAAATTAAACCTGGACTATACATTTTAAATTAAACCTATCACCTTGAGCAAGTTACCGATACAGCTTAGTCAGTTGGGTTTTGTTTGTTGTTTGATTTATTTTTTTTATGTTCTTACCCAAATGTGGATCGAACCACGGGTTTCTTGAGAAAAACGCCTTTACCACCGCCTATTCCAGTGGTTCTAAACATTTTGAGAGTCACGGACCCCTTTGAAAATCTATTGAAAGCTATGGACCCCCTCCCTAGAAACATGCACACAAACAGAATATAAAAATATAGTGAATATTTGACATTCACGGACCCCCCTGAAGCCCATCCGTGGACCCCGGATTAAGAACTCTATTCGGTCTCTTTGAAAGAGAGGGTAGTGGCTTTCCATTGTGCCACCGTCAGCCTCTTGATCAACAGCCATCGGTCTTAGCCCGCTTGTCTCGAATATGAAGACTGAAGAAAGAAGTCTTGACAGTGACAGTGGCACTCACTGCATAGTAGTGCCGGGATGTCTCGTTTCGTCGGTGATACCTTGCGGTAGTGGCGTGTTTGCCGATGTTTGGCATAAAGGGAGATTGCTTGCGAGCCCGTGCTCAAAATAGCAGCATGATGTACGCACAGTGCGGGTTCGCTGCCGGTACATCGTATCTTTGGGACCAAAGAGCGTCTTAAAGGAGAAAACATCGGTGGTCGACTCTCGCCTGGGACTTGATAATCTTGGCCAACTGGAGGCGCAGTAAAGTTTCGCGTGTAAGCTGAAAAAGGCAAAAATGACAAGAAGTGCTACTCTTCCGGTCCAGCTTGTCATGTTCGACAGCAGTTACTGACTACTTGAAAAGTCACGCAATCACGGAACGGTTTTTTTTTTTTTACGGAGTTGTCTCCCTTCCGTTATAATCGTGTAAAACGTTTTTCGGAGTTGTCTCCCTTTATATCGTGTCCAGTTTTCTGGCGATAATTACATCAGTCAGTAGAGAAGGTACCGTTTTTGTCTAGTTTAATTTTGACCTGGTTTATTCCTTAGATACATTTTTTAAAAACAGGGACTTTTACATGCACTACACTCTAAAACATTGATCACTCGGTTTATTGCTCCAGCTCGCGTCAGGCTGGGAGACTGACACACTAAGCCACCATCGTGAGGGGAACCCCCAGTTCCTCCAGAGCTATTCATTGCCGAGAATGTCCTAAGACCCCACGCAATCTCTGAAGAGGGAAAACCACCTCCAGTCTACTTGAACTAGGATCTAGAACGTGAACAAGGGGCACCCTAAAAAGGCGGCTTTTATACTGAAACCCGAACAAGGGGCACTTAGGCACAGGCTAGTGCATATATAGGTAAATAGGTCGAATTTTTCAGTCACCAGACTTAAGACAAATGACAAAAAAGCCTGCTTCATCATACCGATACTAGCACTTTAAAGCCTGAGTAGGGTGGTAACTAATTACGTCATTACTGTCACTGACACTGCTAAATTTGATTAGGAATGGTCATTGATTACGTCATTACTGTCACTGACTGCTAAACTTGATTAGGAATGGTCATTGATTACGTCTTTACTGTCACTAGCAATGTTAAACTTGATTAGGAATGGTCACTGATTACGTCTTTACTGTCACTGGCAATGTTAAACTTGATTAGGATTGGTAACTGATTACGTCTTTACTGTCACTAGCAATGTTAAACTTGATTTTGAATACACCTAATCTGCCGTGTCTTACTTTAGACAAAGCTTAATTTGACATTTCTAATTTCCTAGATTGGATTTCAAATAATACATTTTTAAAAAACATATTTCCATATTGACTAACGTTGAACACAGTTCTAGTATATATAATTAGAGTACTTTCCCTTTCAAATCTTGAGAGGATGCACAATAATTCTGTGGTATATAATCTAAAGTGCTACAGCACAAACAGGATTTTCTTTTTTAAAAAAAGGCATATATTTAAGAAAACATATTTCTCCTTTCTCTCTGCTGTTAAATTTCCTATTCTCTATTCTTTTTACTCCATTTGATATGATGTGCGTGTGTGCTTGCATGTGTGCGTGTTTTTGCGTACGTATGTGTATATGTGTATATATGTACATATATGCGTGCACGCGCGCGCGTGTGTTTATACATGTGTGTGAGAGAGATGACGTAATTGTTATCTGTTTGTTTTTTTGAACGAGAGATGATCAGAATGTTTGTCAAGATGAGACATAACATGAAATAGTGTGTATGTGTAAGCCTATATGTATATACAAACACAAGACTTTCTTTCTTGTGGCAATAGAAATGTCTCACTGATTAAACTTCTTTGTTTCTTACTCTGTGTTATAATTCATCTCTCAGGAATCTCGATTTTAAACGATACACTTCCAAGGAACGGTCTGGCACGAACTTTGTGCATTTCAAACCGGCATCAAGTTCTCTCGTCCTTCCTTAATAAAGTGACTTAACTAAGTTCCCTCCTCTTTCTTTTATAAAGTGACTTAAACAAGTTCTCTCCTCTTTCTTTTATACAGTGACTTGAACAAGTTCTCTCCTCTTTCTTTTATAAAGTGACTTACAAAATATTTTATTTTTCCTTTATAAAGTGACTTAAACAAGTCCTCTTCTCTTTCCTTTATAAAGTGACTTAAAAAGCAGTGTATTTGTCACTGTCAATGCAGCCCTGCTTAAGAAAAGAGTTCAGACTGATTGAAACATGTTATATTACATCTTCATTATACTGACTGATTGAAAAGTACTATATTATATCATCATTATACTGACTCGTCTTACGACTATTGTTTTCCTAAAGATGAGTTGGTTATGGGCATTCCGCGGAGTGCTGCTTATAGCATTGGGGCAAGTCTATGTTTTCTTGGCGTATTTTTCTAATAATCTTCCAGTTCAGATGTTAATATTTCTAAATGCTGCTCTTACTATTGGTATAACTTTTACCCTTTAGCCTTTGGATATCTCCTCTAAGAACCTGGCATTTGTCAATCTTTTCTCTCCTTTTGTTCTTAGTTTTATTCACTCATGATTGGTGAGTCCTTCTGTTCTTTTGAACTTTTGACAACTATAATATCCGGTCTTCAAGCAGGAATTACTCGTTCTGTTCTGTTTGGATATTTGTATTAAACAATGTCTGGTCTTCAAGCAGGAATTAAGCATTATGTTCTATTTCGATACTTGTTTGAGACAATGTCCGGTCTTCAAGGAGGAATTAAGCGTTCTTTTCTATTTCGATACTTTTTAAGACATTGTCCAGTCTTTAAGCAAGAATTACATGTTCAGTTCTATTTCAAAGTCCCACAGTATTTTGACATCTGCCTGGGTGATGCGTGTGTTTAGTGCATCCATGTTCTTGCTGGTGTTTTGATTCCTGTTTTCGTTCCTTCAGAACGTCTTTTGTCACTTCATTGAACCTTCTGGTGTATTTTGTTCCTTCAGAACGCCTTTTGTCACTTCATTGAACCTTCTGGTGTATTTTGTTCCTTCAGAACGTCTTTTGTCACTTCATTGAACCTTCTGGTGTATTTTGTTCCTTCAGAACGTCTTTTGTCACTTCATTGAACCTTCTGGTGTATTCTGTTCCGGCTGGACACTGACATCTGCAATTTTATCCAGACTCTTGCAGAGTTGGCATTTGGGATCCTTTCAGATTCTCAAATTTATTTTTGGTTTTGTCCTTGGTGAGATTTTATATTTTTTTGTCCTTGGTGAGATTTTGTAATTTTTTTGGCCTTAGTGAGATTTTGTATTTTTTTTTGGCCTTGGTGAGATTTTGTATTTTTTTGGCCTTGGTGAGATTTTGTATTTTGTGCTTGGATCTTGCACAACAGCGATGAGTGTTTTTGTTTCGGTTTTTAAACTTGTCTCTCTCAACCGTCTATATATAGTTTATTATTTTGTTGATATTTCAAGGCACATTTCGTTGTTTCATGATGCTTGTTGTGGTGCCTTCTCAGTTCTATATATCTCTTTGATCTTTTGTGACAACTGGTATAATCTGCTGAGTTTTACTGTTTCCCTCGTGGTTAATCTTTCCTGTTGCTCCGGATGTAATTGGCAAGGCCCTTGACCGCTCCATCAATAGCGTCCTTTATTTTCCTGAGTCCTCTGCTCCCTTCCCCCCCACCCTCCATTTCCCGAGATATAGAGTCTGTCTACATTTGCTTTTACGTATAGGGTTTCGTGCGCTGTGGACAGTTTTCTTGTTTTCCTTTCTAGCTCATTGATTTCGTTTGCCGTCCAGCCAGTACCTCCCGCACCCCCTCCCCCGGCTCATTCCAGGTATGGCATAGGCATTGATGGCGCGTATTTGGTTAGCACTTTTTAAAAAAAAGTTTTAGCATCTTCATCTTTACTTTGGCTTGCATGTTTTCTTGATGTTGTACAATCTCTAGATATGTTTTTCCATCTTAAACATTGTTTGTTCTTTAAAATCAAATTCTAGACCCACTGTGGATTTGATTTCCTTTCTGGATTATGTCTTTTGCATCACCGGAAATCTTGACGATATTAATCAGAGAATTGGTGTAGTTTTAAATTTTACGGAACAGCTTGAGATAATCCATGTAGAATAGATGGCCAATTCAATGTCACGATTTCATTTTGTACCATAATACTGTTTTCTTGATGACTTGACAAAAGGATTTAGGGCTTGATAATTAGACACAGGATTTAGGGCTTAATGATTAGGCACAGGATTTAGGGTTTGATGATTAGACACAGGATTTAGGGCTTAATGATTAGACACAGGATTTAGGGCTTGATGATTAGACACAGGATTTACGGTTTGATGATTTGACACAGGATTTACGGTTTGATGATTTGACACTGGATTTACGGTTTGATGAATTGCGCATTTTACTGGGTAGGTCAAATTTTTTTTTCATCGCATGTAAAGGTGGTTTTCCAGTTTGTCTTTGATACTTGCATAAGATTTTGTATTACAAGTGCTCATCTTGTATAGTTTCATTATCTAAAGTACTCATGAATATGGAACTGAATCATATACCTTTTAGTAGTCGGTCTCTGTTATAGCTAGTTTTCTTCTTCGATTCTTGCAGTAATATTAATGGCTTTAATCAGTGCAAGCTGGCTTTCTATTCTTCTGCACTTTACCTAACCCTTTCGTTCATTGGCTAGCAATCAGTTTCAAGATAACTCTGCATCTTGTTTGCTATAATTCCTGAGAGTAATTTTGTAGTGATTGATAAACACGTGACTGGATGGTAAGTTTTTCGATGAAGTGCACTTTTTTTTTTTTGGTTGGGGGTGGGGGTGGGTGCGGTGTTTTCGTAAACTGACTTACCTTTCAAAATAACCTTTATACCTTTAATTAAATTGCACACTTTTTTTTCATATTCATTGTACCGTTAAGTAAATGGTAGGGGCTTACCTGAAAATTCTGTGCACCTCTAATTAAAAGACACATTTTGTATTTTTACCTTTATCATAAAGGCATATTAAAAAATTAGTTGTTCCTTTAATTAAAAGAATGACTCATTTGAATGGTCTTTGCACCTTTAATTAGATAGCACATATTTAAAAATGGTTATCTTGACAATTAATAAATGGTACGCTTGTTAACAGTCAAAATTCTCTTTAATTATATAGTGCACTTTTCTTAATACCTTTCATAGCAGACTTACCTTAATATATATGTGAACATTTAATTAAGTGGCATACTTTTCTTAACGGTCATTGTGTCTTTAATTAAATGACAAACTATTTTGAATGGTTCGTACTTTAAATTAAATGGTGCGCTTTTCTTAACGGTCCTTTTCCCATTAATTAAATGGTGCACTTTTCTTAACGGTCAGTGTACCTTTGTTTACATAACAAGCGTTTCCGAATGGTCTTTGTAAGTTTTAATTAAACAGTTAATATTTTGTCCTCACACTGTATAAATTCCTTGATTGAAAACATCGATAAAAATATGTATGCACCAGCAACTAGAGTAATTAAAACACAGCGCATTAACATGGAGCTTGCCTCGCCAATTCTTGGTCGTGATTCTGGCGTTACAACATTATTCTGGCGTTACAACGAAGAGGGTTAACATGGGCTATACATACAATTTATTTCTTGCTTCATGTTGGCGTTACAACATTATTTTGGCGTTACAACGAAGAGCGTTAACATGGGCTATACATACAATTTATTTCTTGCTTCATGTTGGCGTTACAACATTATTCTGGCGTTACAACATTATTCTGGCGTTACAACGAAGAGCGTTAAGATGGGCTGTACATACAATTTATTTCTTGCTTCATGTTGGCATTACAACATTATTCTGGCAGAAGTTATCCGTGGTTTAACGAAGTGTATAAAAGATATTGGCTTTGTACATCAGGTATATTACTTGTGGAAGATTATTGTTTTAATACAAAATATTTAACAAAACAAGTTACAGACTGTGAAATACAAAAAAAAAAAAAAAAGAAAAGAAAAGAAAAACAACAACCCAACCCAGAAAGGTATACTTTCTCGCATTTTAGCAAATAATTTTCCTTACATCCTACAAGCGGTGAGAAAAATACAAAAAGTAGCTTGACCATTGACATACAATATATGTCATTGGAACAAACAAACGAATGACGTAGGCTGGCTTTATATACTGGAGAAAAACATAACATTCTGGAATAGCTCACCAAATGGGAGGCCCAGGTAGTGGGCACGGGAGTATTCAATAATTTTTCAGTTTGGTCGGAGAGGAAAGGGAAAAAAAGTTTGTGTGAGTGTGTGTGCATGCGTGCGTGTGTGCAAATTGATTCATATTTGACAGCTAGAGTTTCAAACATGGTGCCTGCGCAGTCATAGCGCCAAATCTAGGCCAACAACGGTGGGAGGGAGAAGGATGGACGGGTTGTGCCGCAGCTGTCGAGAAGAGCCTAACAGTATATTAAAATATGTTGCTAACAAGTTGCACCTTCCTCTTTCCAACATTTAAAACAGAAATTACTCCTCATACTCCACCCCAGTTGATTGCGCTATGTCTCGCTATACTATAAATGGCACAGTTCTTTATAAGCACTAAAAAAGAACCTAGCTACCACCACAAGTGCAAGAAGACGTTAATTCTGGGAGGAGAGAAATATTGCGATACCTGTGCGTAGGGAGCAAGCATAAAACTTGTGAGTGTTGTTGTAAGGTAACATTTTGCCCGGGTAGTGGCTTTCTGTTGTAAGGTATCATTTTGCCCCGGATAGTGGGTGGTGGCCTCCTTATGTTCCCTCTAAGGTGCGTGGCCGCGCAGCTCATTAGAAAATGCTGCGCCGCAGTTTCAAAATTCCGCGTTTTGGTAGAGCAAGCTCAAACAACCGCCATTTCTGCGCACACAGGAAAAAGTTCCCTCACACAGGAAAAATATTAGAGGGAACGTTGTTTATAAGGTGACATTTTGCCCGGATAGTGGTTTCCTGTTGTAAGATGACATTTTGCCCACGATAGGGCTTCCTGTTCTAAGGTGACATTTTGCCCTGACTACCTCACTACTCTCTGATTTTCAATTGTATAGGAACTGTAATATGCGCATGGTGTGGCACACTGGACCAGCAGACTGCCTAGATACGAAGCTCACCACCACCCTCCCCACTCCTTCCACCACCCGTCCCTTGAGCTAATAAGCAGATAAGAATCTTCATTCAAATGTTCATCCCGATCTGACTTTTGAACCGATTCATAAATAAGACTTGTCGTAATCTGTCGACACCAGACAGGATGAGTGTCGTAATCGTGGTCTTGTAGCGTTTCACGGTGTTGCTTTTATGTTTCATTATTTTATGCCCCCTCCTCCCCTCTCCCCCCCCCCCCCGGACACTTGGCCTTCTGTCACTGAAAATATTGTTTACATAGCCACAGGACTACCACTACCATATGATTAAGAATACAAAATCTTAACAATTCTAAGATTTAATACAACAAATGGACTGGACACGCGGTTCGTGAACGCGTCTCAGGCTGGCGAGAGGGCGGGGCAGAGAACAACTGTAGACAGCTTTACTAAATGACTTTGTCTATTACACTAGAAATCTGTACAGGTCAGAATGTCGTGTCTAAGTGAAAACTATTAAGTGTAAACCAAGCACAACTATGTAATACGACTCTGTTGTCGTGCTGACTGACATAAAGGAAAGGAAGAGCAAGAGTCGCCACTGTTGTTCGGCTGCACGAAGCTTTCCTTTCGACAAAGACAGAACTGCTAATAACTGGTCAGTGATAGAGAACTATGGACTGGACTGTCGACAGTCGGTCACCGATTCGATTTGATGGCTAGTAATCGGTCACTTAAGTGTCAATAATCGGGCTTTGATATTGACTTAACTGCCATTTAGTTGACTACTGACTCAGTTTGACTACTGCTAATCGGTCAGTAACTCGAGCTGAAAACTCGGTCTTTCCATGTAATTCTGGCTAAACTGTCATTCATCTTGACTGCCAGTAAAATAGGTCACTGATTATAATTTGACTGCAAGTAATCGATCACTGATCGTGATTTGACTGTCAATAATGGGTGATTGTTTATGATTTGACTTCAAGCAGTTGGTTACAATTCTGACAACTGCAGATAATCGGCCACAGCCTCTGAAGACCGATAGAGACAGACGGTGGCGCAAAAGGTTGAACATTTGCTCAGGTGGCCGACGTTTTATCCACGATCCCCGGAATGAAAATCTTACGAGTGATTCTTAACCACTCCCTAGCTCGTTGGTGGCTGTCAGGTGGGACGACAAATCCGGTTCCGTTTGCACTTACTTGTACACTCTAAATAATCCCCTGGCAGTTAAATCCAAAAGAATATGCCATCAAAGTCAAAATTGTACTTAGAAAATCCATCAAAAAACCCACTAATCTTTGGCACCATATATAATTCTTCCTTGGTGTTTGTACCCACCTGCTAAAGTTAAAGTTAGAAGTGGAGGTGAAACCAAAATCGAATAAACACACAACTTGTCTGTAATCGGTCATTTACTGACGGAACTGTCAGCAATCGTCGGATCACTGATGTTGCTACCAATGATCGGCTACTGTCGTGGACTGCATAAATCGGTGACCGTCACTTTTGCAGCAATCCAAGCAATCGGCTACAGAACTAAAATCTATTATAAACACGTAAGTGGATTGCAATCTCCTAGTGAATGTTTGTTTGTTTAAAATAAAATAATTAATAAATACGTCTATTTAAATACATTCACAGATATAAACATGCGTTTTATACACACTATAACATCAGCCACAAGGAGCCAACCTCTCCAAACAACTGCATACAAAATGAATAAAATGGCAACCATCGTAGGAAATAAAACGATAGACACTAAATACGTTTCGAAATACAACTACTTGAAAGAAATTCCAACGCTGCCAGCTGAGCTATTGAAAGCTAAAATCACCAAGATCATCAGCTCTGCGAAAAGATTTTCCAGGTCGTTGCCGCTAACTCCTTCCCCAAACCTTCAGGTGAATCCAAGACTAAAACCTTCGAACCTGACCAAGTACGTTAAGCTATTTCACCTGTTTCACAGCAACTGTTTTGGGTTGTTTCTCGTATTGCACTCATTCTTAGTTCTCTGGAAAGGCTACAAGTCGATTGGCATCGAAGTTCTGAAGCCAGTAGATACCGCTTTCATCTGTGTCGTCATTGGCTTAATAGTATTAATCCGCAATGTGAAAAAGTGAGGGCCACTCTGCCAACTCTGAAGATAAGGATATGTGTGCATATGGCTAAAGCATAAAAATCAGTGTGTATATGCTAAAGTATAAAGATTTGTGTGGGTATTGCCCTTGCATGTGTGCTGGTGCATTTACCACCCTCTCCAATTAGAAAAAAACAAACCCAAGGATAAATTAAATATTTTCAAACTGATCTTTTTCGAATTTCATTAAACAACGACAAAAACCCCAGAAAAAATGGAAACAAAACACAATTGCAAACTGCATTAAATATATACCACGCCCACCACAAACTCGCCGTGATAGCTAGTTTGTCAAAAGTAATGGCCCTTTGCATATGATTTTTTTAATATTTTGATAAAGAAATAGAGCAATATAATAAAACTATTTAGAGAGCAATGATATAATAATTATTGATAAAATTCTGGAGAATTTCTGTCGAAGGGTTCTGAAGACAGAATAACTTAAATTCCTTGTCCTGAATCTTCGAACTGTGGCCACCACTATCCTTCGGTACAAATAGGCCTACTCAATGCTTGAATTTGTAAACACTTTCTAATATCTAGCTAGCTTATCTTTCCCCTCTCCCATAACGATATGTCTGTCATACAGTGTATTTATGGATTATTCAGAATAATGTTGGCATTATTCAGATATTTAATATGAAAAGAAATGAAGTGAAGATTAATGTAGATTTTCACTTGTTTGTTAAAAGAGCTTTCCATGCCTCCACGAATCAGTCAGTCACGCATAAAACTTGGCTCTCTGGCCAAAACTCTCAGCTGATCAATCAGTGGATGGGAGTAGGCGGTGCCAAACTAATTCTAATCGTATTACTGGATTTTTCTTTCAATGTGTTATTCGAAATATGTAACTGTATACACCATATTTTTGTATGGAGTTTAATCTTCGAGCTGTATTGTAAGTTAAATAATTACTGAGGATTTACACTATTTTACTTTAAAGGTAGTATAATAATTCAGTTACACCGGTTCTGTCAATCTTCAACAGTTAGGCCACACACACTTTTACCGGATTGGTCCATGGAATGATATTGATATGCACATTTTCCAAAAATGGAAATTGACAACAACAATACCTCCATCTTCAAAACACACTACGGCAGAAAGGGGGAACCTGGAGGTGTGAAATACTGGCCTAGTTTCGCATGAACTGTTGGGTCTTCCAGAAACTCCGTATAATATCCAGATACAACAGGAAACAGCTTAGCTCATGATTAAGTCAAGGATTCGGACTGCTAACATAAATGGACAGCGCTGTAGAATTCATTGATCGGGGTAGGTTTCGCGCACTCGGACGGCGACTTTGCAAAGTGCTCTTGCGGTGAAAAATTAATGATGTTTGGAAGAAAATAATGCAGTAATTTTCTTTCCTTGATCGCATACTATTTATTTGCATATAACAACATCAGCAAAAGAGATTACACTACCTAATAAAGTTATCTGCACGTGGATTTTCCTCTTAGTTTGCGGACTATTTTCCAAGATGGCCGCCTGGCACGAAATCATGTTATGACGTGCTTCTTCAAATAGACATGGCACACATTCTCTGCGAACGGAATCGGCGAATTCGACGCACTTGGTGAAAAATTCCCGAACATAGACGAATAATGACGTAAATAAGGTTTTCTCACATTCTATATAATTTTATTTACTCTTCCTTAGGGGTGACATTTGTTTCCTTGGAATTTGTAAGTTCCAAATCGTCCCAAGTGAGATAATTTTCGCTGCCTGTGGATTCATGTATCAGTGTGCTTTCGTCCAGGAACATGGAAGTCGAGGAATTTACTGATTCTTCCTCAACTTCACGCAACCCGCAGAAATATTCACATGGTAAATATGCATGTAGCTTACATAGTAACGATTGCACAAATCTATAAATTATATAATGTTTGAGCAGAATGTGAATCGTACCCCATCCCCCCACCTAGTTTGTTCCCCTCGAACTCGCATGGGTATTGGTTCCATTTTTACCAAGAATGGGTTGTACTGGAGTCTCAAGGATATTTAGTGTCTACAAAGACTCACTGGGTCGGTCGGTCTTCGTTTACAGTCACAAATCTCTTCGCTGGTGAAGAGTAATAGACACAGGATCTCTTTCATAATATTCTATAGGCCTAAAGAAATGCTACATAATTATCGTTAATGCAGCAATTTAGTGATTTCTTTCCTAACACGACTCTTTTACGGTCTTAGTATAGGTGTTAAGTATGCATTTCAATTTTCAGGACCAAGCTAAGTTCTACTATGGCGTTTGTACGCTGTTGAGACATCGATATGATTGATTCATGCTCACTAATTTATGCCTGCCAGCTCTATACTGGTTACACATATTTGAAATGCAAACTCAAGTATTCCTCTGAGTTTTACTGCTGTGGAGCATGGTATATTTGGTAAGTGACTTAACAAACTTTATTCAGAGTACCTTTAGAGGGCCTGGTTCTAGTTTTATAAGTATAAAAGATGTGTTGCTGAAATTCACAATTAGTGCATAACCAAAATTAGCAGTAAATAGCACACAAAAAAAAAGACACATAAATTGTGAAGACAGAAGGTAAGTTGTTAAAAAATCCTATTAATATTATTTGATCCTGATAATGATATATTTCTTTTATGTAAATGAGCTGTATGACCAAACAGTTTCCTCATATAATGAGTTTGCTGGTTTTCTTTAACTTAGTTTAAGTAGTTTAAACTTAACCAGGAGGTTAATTAGAGCAGTTTATAGAAACAATTTTATGCTGATTTCTAAGTCACATAATCCAGTACAAGAGCACAGACATTGTCTACAGGTTTGACTAGGTAACAGTTCTGCTTAGTGAATTGTGAAAGAATGTTTGTAGTTGTAGTTATTCAGTAGTCTGTTTTTCAAAGCAAGGCTTAGGCTAGGACATAAGGAGAGTTCTAGACATGGGCCTAAATAATCTTGCTTGTGTTATGTGAATTAGATATTTAGTTTTTGTATCATTCAAAAGATTCATACTCATTTGGTGAGGGTCATTCTATAGTTCATACATATATTCTTGGTACAGAGTTTGTGCAATGTTAACATTACAATTGCATGCAGTTTATTTTCTGGGGTGTGCTTCATGAATGATGTTAAAATTATTTTATAATAATAATAATGCTTTATGATGATGTTTCTTTATAGTTAATAATAATTTATTCTGACTGCATAACATATTTATTAAATATTAGATTTACTGTGCGCAGATGTATATATACAGTCTATCTATTCATATAATCTGTTTCCAATATACATTATTATTTGTTTTATAATTATATTTTGGTTTTTAGATGATATTTACTTTTTAATCATTTTATGTTTTTATTTTATTGCAGTTTTTAAGAGATTAGATTCCTACTCCCATCTCAAAATTAATTTTCCTTTTATTGTTTTAATTCTTTGTAATTCTTTAGTTGCTTAGTTTGTTCATTTTATTAAAATAAAATTATTAAAGAACTAAAGCTGCACATAAGTCATAAGCTTTATACTAAAAGTGGTGTATCAAAAATTATATCTGACAATGATTCAATAAAGTGAATGATTGATTAACATTTGAAACTGCCCTCTAACCATTCTCTTTGTTTTGGTTTTTTCCTAATACTTAGCATTTCTTTTTAGAAGACCTGCCACATTAAATTATTTAAAAGTTTGAATGTTTTACCAGACAGGAGCAACATGTTGCAGTGTATTGCAATAATTTTTGTTTGTTTGAGTATTCAGGGTTTGTTATGCTCAGTATAAATCATTATATAGTTAGTGGAAGTACAGTTCTGAATACTGAAGTAATTGTGGAGTAACCTTCATAACTTTCTGTACATTCATATATGCAGTCTCTTTATCTAATCAACTTAATTATAATAATTAAAATATGCATAATCATTAACAGTATAACGCACACTTGCAGTTAGATGCTAAAAAGATATTTGAATTGAGTTATAAAGTATATGATACTTGATAGTAGACATTCAACAGGCTAGAATTATAATCTTAAAACTATTGTAAATATATATATAAAATACACAAAATTGCAACAAAGTAAGTTTTACCACATTTATAAATTGAAGTGATTAAAAAAAATTATATAATATTCAAATAACTATAATATATGCATATATATTTTTTTAAAGTCAGCAAATAATGATTGTAACATCTAGATCTAGATCTAGCATAATTTAAGTCACTTATTTGAATATTATTTCTTGAATGTGCACATTATAATATATTACAAGTTCGTTTACATAATGAAGAGCTTTGTTTGCACACAGTTTGTAAAATATAATACATTCTCTGCAAAAACTGCTGCATTTTTATCATTTCGAATATACCATTCTGTTATAATTTTAACTTTGTCATTTGATAATTGAAGGTTTTTGCTTTTTACAATGTATCAAAAATGAGCATTTATTCATCTTGTAAATTAATGATGACTAACTTGTAATTTCAGATGGTGATATTTCATAAACTGCTTGAGATTTTTTCATAGAATTTTGGAAGCAACCATATATCATCTAATAATATTATGTAAACAACACCTTTGAAGTTTGAATCAAATTTGAAAAATTGCTTTGGGCTATCTAAATTCTAATTAAAGCTAGGAAAACTAGTATTTTGTAGGTGTCTAGGAGTAGGAAGTGAGTTAATTAGCAGTAAAATACTGAATGTAGTAGGTCACTAGGTGTGGAAGATGTGGGTTAATTAAAGGTAGGAAAATTAATATGTTGTAGGTGTGGAAGAAATGGGTTAATTAAAGGTAGGAAAACTAGTATGTTGTAGGTGTGGAAAAGGTAGGTTAATTAAAAGTAGGAAAATTAGTATGTTGTAGGTGTGGAAGAAGTGGGTTAATTAAAGGTAGGAAACCTTGTATGTTGCAGATGTGGAAGAAGTGGGTTAATTAAAGGTAGGAAAACTAGTATCATAGTAGTATGTTGTAGGTGTGGAAAAGGTAGTAGGTTAATTAAAGGTAGGAAAACTTGTATGTTGTAGGTGTGGAAGAAGTGGGTTAATTAAAGGTAGGAAAATTTGTATGTTATACTATATATAGGTGTGGAAGAAGTGGGTTAATTAAAGGTAGGAAAACTAGTATCATAGTAGTATGTTGTAGGTGTGGAAAAGGTAGGTTAATTAAAGGTAGGGAACTAGTATGTTGTAGATGTGGAAGAAATGGATTCTTGGAGTTGGAGCATTCATGATTAATTCATGGTGTTAGTGGGTTTTAGATGGTGAAGTTGGTTTGGGGGGGAACTTTTCTCAGCTCAATCCCAGGCTTTGGCTATGATACGTTGTCCATAAAATTTAGAACTGAGTTTGCCATATGATATAGATATATTTTTAAGAATAAAGAATTAACTTGTTAGAAGAATTTAAGAAATGCACGTGCACATTAAAGGAGTGTACACATCCTTGGGTGAATGTACACAAAGTGAGATCAGATAGGTCATTTTCAGGTGAAGTCTAGAGGCAGGCAGTGAAATTTAACCCAGGAAAAGAGGAGAAAATAATTTTCTGAAGTGGAAAATAGTGCTGGAGTAGGTGGTGGTATCCTTTTGTTGGCAGCACTGAAAGTTACCCTATTTGCCATCACACACCATAGAAAATCCTGATTTAAATTTTTATTTAAAATTATTAAAATAAAACCACTATTAAAATTATTTTCCCGTATTATTAAATAAAGTAATTATTTTTGCTTCTACTGCCAAAGAATATTATTAACTAATATAATAGTACATGGCTATATAGCCTTTACTTTAGGGTTTAATTATCAGATTTGTGATTGAAAATTCTAATAAAATTTTCTAGTTTGAAGAAAGTTTTTTTTTCAAATCCAAGAATCATAAAACATTAAAGAAGCTTTTATTTGGAGATATTAATGAACACATTATAATTTATAATATACTTTTCAGAATTGATCTATATATTAATTTTATATCATAATTCATAGTAATTTTAATGTTTAAATCAAATGAATATAAGTACAATATTATTAATACTAATAGGTTTTTTTGTTTTTTTTAAAAGTAATTGATTACATGCATTAGTGTTTAGTGTAGTAGTTAGAAATTTAGTGTATATTTCATACAATAGTAACTTTTTTCCTTCTATTTTATTTGACACAGTGGCAAGACTTCTTTTGTCCTTGCTAAATTCTAGGTTTGTTTAGGGTCAATGCAATGGGCACGCTAGGCGCGTTTTGATGGGAGATGGCATATTTGAGTTTGTTTTTCAGTTGTCCTTCTCATTGGCTGCTGGTGTGTTGTTCATTGTATTCATGTTCTTGATGCTATAGCTCTTCCTTAAACCATAAGTCATTCTTTGTTGCTATTTTTACTAATGTTAATGTTACTATTGTTTTTTCCTGAAACCATACCAATTTAAATTGAATGTTATTATTCAAATTATTATTATTATATGTGATTCTGATTGTGCCTCTACTGCTAGTAATAGATAGTGTTATAACTAACACTCAGTACTGTTACTAGAGTTAGTGTTGATTACTACTAGTTAGTGTTAATCAGGTTAAAAATTATTATAGTCTAATTTTAGAAAATTACATTTATATTTACAATATTAACACTTATAAAATAATAATTCACCCATCTAAATGAAGAAATACATGTCATTTCAATAGTTCTTTATACAAATAGTGTACAATTATTTTAAGATTTCTTTTATTCATGGAAATGGGATTTTTATATATACATTTAAATCTTTATCATGTATTATAATTTATATTCATTAAAGAGGTATACAATTTAATTTAATTTCTTGTTGAATGTTCATTGAAGGGGATTCTTTATATTGTAGTTGGCAGTTCACTTTAATTTCTTGTTTTAATATTCAGTTCCTTATGCTTATGCTTATTCTTACAAAGTTTTATTTAATTTCATGCTTTATTTATTTATTATCAGCAAAGTGCTTTCTTTATACTATATTTTTTACAGTTTGATATAATTTCTTGTTCACATTCAGTGAATTGGTTTCTTAAGTTTATGATGTATGTACAGTTTCATTTCTTGTCTTGTTTTATTATATTCCATACTTTGGGTTCTTTATTTAAAGTTGTTTTCATTTTTGTTGTTCCTTATAATTTATAGTTTACTTTCACTTCAGTCTTTAAAAATAAAAAAATATAAACGTACAGGTGGCTATCATCATTATTGAGCATTGATTTTCTTATTTACAATTACATTTTCTTTCATTTCACTTATTCTTTGTTTATTGTGTGTTCTGTATGACTATGAATGATAAGTGAAAAGGTTTACTTTGAATGCTTTTTATAATTCTAAATAATATACAACTTGTCATTATTATTCTGTGCTGTTGTGTTTATTTTCAGTAATTAACTAAAAGAAAATATATTTAAATTTGAAACATAACTAATTTGTTGGATGAAACTATAGATCATTTTTATCAATATTATGTATAAGTAAAACTATTTAATTAATAAAAGAACTTAAATCAAATACCACAGTACCAGCTGATCAAGCCAGCTGCAGAACCAACCAAGTAAAAAAGAAATGATTAAAAAAAATCTAGTAATTATCCAATGGGTTTGTTTTGTTTTAAGTTTATTTACCCAGTATTTATATTTTAATTTTATCATTGCTATATAATGTGAACTGATGCAGTTTTTATCAAGAATATTAACTATTATTATTTATTTATTGTGTTAATATATATATATAATGCTGTAATAGAGAAATTTAATATTTATTAGTATTTTAAAATATTTCTTGTGTTAGAGAATGCCCTATTTCAGTGTTTGTTATTAAAATCAAAACAGCTTTTTTAATTTTATAGGGATTTTATGAGTACAAATTATAAATACTGTCATATTAATACTCATACTCAATACTGTTATTAGTGTTAAGCAAGTTATGCCAAAATATAACATTGAAATTTTGCCAGTTTCTCTCAGTTATGAGTTGCAGAATTCATTAGAAATAATGAGGGAAAGACAAATACTGAAATAGGCAGTTGTATAATCATATACAACCTATATTGAAACTCTCCCCCCCCAAAAAAAAATGTTTCTTGATTAAATAGAAAGCCACAAGAGTTTAATAATAAATTAAAGAAAGTTTGTATATAATAATAAATAATTGCATTCTCTTGTTTTCCAATTCATACTACAGAAGACATACTACTAAGAAAACTGTTATTATTTCTACATGCTGGTTTAGTAGTCTGGATTACGTCATAGTGATTTAAGTAAAATGTAAGTTGACAGGGGGTTAGTTGTGCCCAGTATAAAGTGTGCCCTTGAGTTTTCACAAAGTCTAAATGTTATTGAGACTATAAATTTTATGTATAACACAAAAGAACATAATGACAACTAATTATACATACTTTATGAAGAAAGTGGATATTTATTATACATTATGTTTAGTTATAAGAATATTTTTACCAGAGAATAAAATGTAATTGTCCTTAGTCCTAATCCTAATAAAAAATTAATTATAAAGGACCTCAGAAGAAAATATCTCAAAATTGTTCAGTTTTAACTTTTATATTATTAAATGTCATGGTTAAAGTGGGTTTGCCAATTACTTTTAATATAAGCTTCTATAGTATTGTAACAACAAAAAAGTTTATAATTTATTCACTGATGTTTTTAAAAGCAGTGACCTGGTAAGTACAAATTTATTATTATTAATATTATTACTATCAATAATTATTTAGTACAAAAGTGTAAGCTTAAACATGTTAATTTTCTTCATTTATTTTATCAGAATACAATTTAAAAATAAAAATATTCCTATTCACACATGCAAAATGGACATTTTATGACATTAGCCTGTAAAATAAACCTCGACTTTGAATTGAAGTAATTGATTGGAAAATAATTTTTCATACTTGGCAACAGATTTACTTCAGTATCTATGATTTAGTCTGCTGAATGCTCTCCCATAAAGCATACCATTTATTTGCTGCAGCATTTCACTAGGTAAACGTCGTCAAAATTGTAGAGCACTCATAACTTTCAAAGATAAGGCATTTTTGTAATTGTGCTATTTATATTGCAATTTGCATCATGTCATTTTCATTAGGAACTTTTATTGATAAGACTTTATTTTTTAAAGATTTTTTATTTTGTTGTTTTTAAAAATGTAAAATATGCTATTAAATTTACTACATATTTTTTTATTTGTTTGTTTTTTAAGTAATTTTAATATTTTTCTAGAGGTCCAAATTATCGAGTATTGTAGAACTTTTAAGAACTGAGATTGTATACCAGAATAGGTTTTAGATGTCAGAAGATTTTAGATATCAGCATAGTTTTTTTTTTGTGACTGAGTAGCTTCTAAAGATTTGGTAACTTTCCTGTTCTTAGTGACATGAAATATCAGCATATTTAATCCAAGGAAGAGGACTGCCTTGGAAGTAAGATTATAGATATTATTTAACACAATTGATTGGTGACATAATCAGATAATGATAAACTATCAACATATTTAATTATAGCAACAGATATTTTTTAATCAAGGGTAAGGTGCCCTGCAGTTACTTTTTAAAATAGGGACCTAAAATATAAACTTTTTTAATTGTAGCAGCAGTTTTTTTTAAAAACAGGAGAAGTGTCCTTAATTAAGTTCACAAATATCATTTAACACTGGTGACATAAAATAGTATATTATAGAGCTGCAGTTTCATTTAGTCATTCATGCACACATACACCACACACACAGATGTGTTCTGGAAGTTCTTGGATGTTATTTTAACAGTTCTCAGAGACTGTTTGAAAACTGATGCATGACCATTACAAGCACTACAGAGATCCTTGATCTTGAGGCATTATTATTTCAATAAATAAATCTGCTTCCCAGCTTTGACCTGACCTGACAGACACACAATTAAAATTGCTTATATATAAGTGACTAGTTTTCTTTTGAGCTGTGCCATTCTAGTATCTACTGAACATCAAGACTGCTGATGGATAATACAGTCTAATTAGGCCTGCATCTTTCATCAGACACTGCTGAGTGTTTCTCTTAGGCTCAGTGTTGATAAGTACAGAGTTAGAGGGGTGGTATTTTTTCTTTTCCTCAGGGAGCTGTTTCCTTGCATGTCATTTGGGTATCACTTGCCACGTCCCAGTGGCCTATCCATTGTCAGCTAGGTTTTAATTGAGAGGAAAGAGAAACAGCCTACCACTAAGCAAAATTAGTTTTGCTGCTGTTAAAATTTATGACTTTTCTGGGGTTTTCCTATTTTAAAATTAGTTTTATTGAGTTTTATATGACAGGATCATTACCTGTACTTGAATTTTGTTGAAGTTTATTATTGTATAATGAAGTATTATTGCTTGCACATGAATGACAAATTTTGTCTTGTGTTGCAATTATGGCTGCTTGCTTTCAGAATAATACATAAGCATTTCTCTGAAAAGCATTTAGATTTCAAGCAAAACCATGCTACAGTCACATCTACACAAATAATTGACTGATCTTTATTTAAAAAAAAAAAAAAATTACAGTTCCACATTTTTACAAAATTAATTTTATAAAATAAATAAGTGTTGGCATGGGACAGAATGTTATCTGGATTTAAATTGAAAGTGGAACATTGAAAATCATTCTGTTTCAGTAAAATGAGGTAATTATTAAAAAAAGCAATAATGCAGACAATTATGATAATATTGAATGCATGTATTATAGAAAATGTATGCATTGAAAATGACCAGGAGTAAAAATATTCCTTATCATTCTCAATGAATACATTTTTATATAAAAGTTAAAAAAATCTTTATTCATTATTTTTATTTAAAGAATGCCTTTCTGTAGTTGCATGCAATTTCCTTAAATAAAATATATACTAAGTAAATCATTTTAGTACATGCTTGTAGTTTTATATTTAATTTTAGTATATTACTATTTTGTTATATACAATGACAGAATAGTCATAACAAATGTTCCCTCTAAATCTAATATTTTTTCCTTTGTGCGCGGAACTAGCTGTTGTTTGAACTTGCTACCCAAACTTTTGCATGGAATTTTGATACAGATACGTGGCACATTCTAATGAGTTGTGCAGCCATGCACCTTAGAGGGAACATTAGTCATGACCTATTAATTGTATCTGAAGTAATTTAAATAATTGATTTTGCAGATAATCACATATTTCATACATATATTAATATTATTATACAAAAGAGTAGAATCATGTTTTCTTTGCTTAATCATTTAGTGCTCACAGAAAAGACCACCTTGTTGAAATCAGTAGACTAAAAAGTAAATACAAATAATTCAGGGCACCTCTCATGCCATCCCTGGTGGGAAGGAATAAGCCATAGTGGTTTACCCTTCAATGCAAAAATTCAGCTTCCTGTCTCCATACAGGCATGAAACATTAAATAATATGTATTTATATGTTTGTGGATGGGGTGAATGCTGGCCCCTTGTGACCATCTTAGGGGTAAACCACACCTCCGTTCATAGGTGGAGTGGATGCCCCAGACTCTGGAGGCAATCCTTGGCCCAGACTCTTCACCTCCATGCAATATTTCAGCATCCTAGCTCTCTCCATCTTAATTCCCATTGTGATCTATTTTCCTTAGAATAAAAAATTAGAGAAAGTTTTTAAATTGCCAAGGTATTGAAACATTTCCAAAGAGATTTTATCTGCTGGTTAGAAAGTTTTTTTTAATGCTTTTTATGCTTGGTATTATATAATTATGACCTAATGCTTTGTCATTTGATCTTTCACAAATCAGTACACCTCATCAGCTGTTCAAGAATTATGAGCGTGCTGTTGTGAGAAAATTTGGAGGAACATGATGATTAGGAAGGGTGCCTAGCATCCACTGATGCTAACTTTTAAGTTCACAATCATTACTTCATACTCATTGCGAACACCTGCCTTCAGTAAATATTGGAAACTGAATAACGATGACATCTGCACCTGTCTCAGGTCTTGGGATTGTGATAAGTCCAGAATCAGTGCGAGCTTGCAACGGTTTACCATTAGCAGCTTCACTGACATTGAGAATAAAATTGACAGTACAAGTAGAGATATTTATTTAAAGCTATAGTGATTCAACAGAGAGTAGTGTTTGAATGTCATGTCAGAAAGAATAGAACTTGTGTGTACATGTACATAAAATTGAGAACCCTACCAGTACCAGTTTATATGTTAAAATTGTAAATAATCGCTTGTACAGTTGTAGTAATGTTGATGGATTTGTCATTCCCAGATGGCTTACCAACAGTTTATGCATTTTATAGTTAAGATATGAAGTACTACTAAAACTTTGTATTATTATTATCTTTAACATTTGTGAGTGACTATTTCTAAGGTATTTGTGATGGAGTGAATTGAGTTGAAATCAGGACATTAACATATATTTACTTAATATATGCTGGTAGTTTTGACATTACTTCATTGTTTCAGTCTTTGTCAGTTTGTGAGATTATTTAAATCTCAGCATTTACAATAAGTGTAGTTTTGTTCCAGCTTGTTATTAATTTTAATAGTAAATAACTGTACTAAATAGAATTATTTTTGACTTGTGTGTGTTTGCCAGAACTCATATCTTTGTCATGAACTTTTAGTGTTGACATTGAATAAATGAATTGTTGAGCTTGGAAATAATCTAGTCTAAGTTAATTCCTTTAGACAAATAAAAATATAAAGAATACTTATTTCATCAGAATTCTTTCATCATCCTAATCTACATTTCAGTTAGTTAAGAACAATGTTGATTTACTGTAATTTTTACATGATTGATAACAATTTTCTTAATATTCATATTAAATTATTAATGGAGAATTTTATTTTAAATTCAAAATGTCAGATACACTTTGTTTTGTCCAAAAGATTTTTCTTAAGTAATTTTATTTTTAAAAAAAATTCTTTTATGCTTTTATTTTTTTTGTGTGTTCTGTTTTAAAATGTTTTTAATAATATTTATTTTGATTTATTATTATTTTATTATTTACATTCATCTACTTTTTGTTTTAGTCACTTTAATATTTGCCCCCCACCCCCCGTTCTTTCTTTCCAACTTTTATTTCATGTTTGGTCTTAGAACATATATACATATATACTGTGTCTTACATTTTTATTTGAAATTCTATATTTTCAATTTGAAGATCATCTTTACTATGTTAAATTAATAATAGTAAAGTTACTTCTTTATTAGTAATCTTGTATATATATATACACACATACAGACATTAAAAAAATAATTAATATTTGATTTTTTTTTAATGCTCCTGTTCTCTTAAGTATATTTGGTCTGATAGTTGAAATGACTTCACCATCTTTTGACATAATTTTAGTTTTTAAATTAAATCTATTATTATCCTTTGGTATTATTGCAGGATGAATTTCATCCATTTATTGAGGCACTTTTGCCTCATGTCAAGTCTTTCTCCTATACCTGGTTCAACCTCCAGGCAGCCAAGCGCAAATACTTCAAGAAACATGAAAAACGTATGTCTATGGATGAAGAACGCAGAGTCAAGGAGGAATTGCAGGTAAAATGTTAATTGTTTATGATGACAATTTTTCCCCTCATGTGACTATTAAATTTCAGGACTTTTGGTTTCAGATTCAAGTTTCTGTAAAATTTATATCCCAGATGTTATGGTCTCAACCTCCAACTTAGTGTGTTCTGCCATTTTAGCGAAACAGGGTTTCTCAAGTTAGAAACAGTTTGGTACAATATTTTCTGGTGATAGCAGCATCTTTATGAGAGTATCGTTTGCTCACTGGTGATCTTTTTAAATTAATCATTAATAACATCCTTTGAGTTAAGAGCAAACACCTCTCCTTTCAGATGTTTTTGTAAAACCCATAGTAATAGTTAATACAAAAATAGTCATTAAAAACAGCCTTTGAGTTTAGAGCGAACACCTCTCCTTTCAGATGTTTGTAAAACCCATAGTAATAGTTAATACAAAATATATTAAAAATAAAAAATAATTAAAAATATATATATTGAAATAGTCATCTAAAAATAATTCATTACTGAAATGAAATGAAAAATTGACTATGGACATTATTTCATCATAAATTTCATTTGTCCCATGTACTCCCTTTGGGAGAGTTAGCATTCTTAGTTACATAATAAGATAATAGTACTGAGTCACAGATTTTGAATGTTTTTTTAAAATAATTTTTTTATTTAGTGCATAGTAAAATAACACACAGATTTTGAATGTTCTTTTAAATCATGGATTGTCGCTTGACCTAAAACATTTTTCCACTGAGACAGTACAAAAGGAACATGCAGAAGTTTATGAAATGTTGGACTGAGCTTGTTGACAAAGAAAGGGGTGGGGGGGATCTGTATAGGAAAATGAAGATGTTGGATATAGTCATTGTAAATGAATTATTTGATACAAAGATTAATTGTGGATACTTTCTGGTACCCCCTTCTTGTCTTGTTTTAAACATCTCCCCCTAATGTAATTTTGTTTGATTCTGCTTGTTTGTTTAGTTTTGATATGTGTAAAGTTTTAGGCAGATTTGCTTCCTTTAGAGTCATTTTGTTTACAGCTTGTAGTGAGCAACATGCAACTTCATGAGTATCTATTTCGAACACCTTCCTTCATGACATTTACTTGTCAAGTTAGCAAGCAGAATCTTTCAGGAACATCTCTACTAAACACCTTACTTCATGACATTTACTTGTCAAGTTAGCAAGCAGAATCTTTCAGGAACATCTGTACTAAACACCTTACTTCATGACACTTATTTGTCTAATTAGGAAGCAGAATCTTTTAGGAACTTTATGCTTTCTGTTTGTGTTTGGTTTGTACGATTTACTGCAGCATTACTTTATCACTTGTTTAATTCCTTGCTTGTGACTTCACACAGCCAGCAAGACTTTGCTATGCAACTGCAGTTCAAGCAACCCATTCTGTTTACTTTTTACATTATTGCATACATAATCAGCATAATAATAGTCATTTGGTGTTATTTTGTGACTCTTAATTCTTAAAAATATATTTTGTAGAATGTTCATTTTCATATACCTATAAAATCTGAGTTATTTGAACACCAGCTCTAAGCATTAATTAATTGATTTATGTGCATTAGGTTATTTAACCTTTCATTTACATTATTTAAAAAAAATTACAAAACCTAGGAAAGTCTAGTGCCTACTACTACTAACAATATTTTTTATTTTGTTAATGATGGCATATGTTGTAGTGGTAACTTGAGAGCTCCAGATTAAATAACTTTTCTTTCCTGATAGTTTAACATCAGCTGTTCCCCACATACACATACACACACACTACAACCACTAACCAGTTATACATCTTTAGGCGTTCCTGAGTGTGTAACAACCAGTACTTTCTTCAGGCCAAATAGCTATAACACATAATTTTTTGTTTAGAATTTAAATAAATATTTAAATTTTTAAAAAAAAGTTATATGGCAATAAAGTTAGATTTGTTCTTGAAACTAATTTTGTTCTCTGCTCATTACTTAATATTATTAAATGAAATAAACTTATTTAGCCTTTCAAATTTTCTAATTCACTAAACATTCATTTTGTAAAATATGATATAATAAAGTTAATGAAATTAAAATTTGAAGAAAAAGGCAAAAAAATACCAAAAACCCCAAACAACCCATGCACAAGCAACAGCTTCTTTTACCTGATCTTAAATAATAATTTAAAAACAAAAAAATTCAAATTGAAAACACCTAACCAATGCATTACAGTAAAAGTATCCTACAATTACTGAATTAGTAGAAAATGCAAGAGATTTTATGATACTAAACTGCTGTGAACATTAACAGAAAATGCAAAATACATAGTGTTGTCAAACTTGATTTTGTTATAAACTCTCATATATATTTTTAATGTTATATAGCACTTTTAGCAGTGGTTCCCAATGGCGGTGCCTATGGGCATCATGGCGCCTGCCAAGGCATTTACATGAGCCTGCAAAAAGATATGAAAATTAGTGCAGATATAGGCTGTTCCATCCAAGTTTTCATCGCTCTTTTAGATCCTTTAAAATCATTCAAGGCAAAACTGATCTTGTGGAAGTCAGAAGATATCTCTTGTATATTTCTGAAGTATGAAGAAATTGATACGTGAGTGATTTTAACCCTTCACTACATTCAGGGACCTCTGGAGCAATTTGAAAAGAGAGTTAAACAGTTCATCATCATTGAGCCTGGTTGCCCTACTAATGAATCCTTTTACTTGCCAACTAGTGGTAACAAACATAGCTACATTGATTGCAGGTTTCATTCAAGTAAGAAGAGATGGAACTTGAGATTTTGGACCTTTCAAACGATGTTTTAAAATCACGCGCAAAAGTTATTTTTTTAAATTGTAGAGTATACCATAAAATCTTAATTTGTTTTCATTTATCTACTTGAAACTCTGTTTTCAACAATGAGCATAAAGTCAAAACACAGATCTTGACTTACAGATGCCCATCTTGATGATTGCTTTCTAACAAGCATATCATCTTACTCTCCTAATTGCTAAAATCTGGCAAATAAATGTGCCTAAATCGCACTGAATTAATAATTTTTCTCTATTCAGTGCTGATGAGCTCTTAAGATTATTAGTAATATTTGTTTATTTATAGAAATCCAGATACACATAACAATAAAACTTGTGTTTAACTTTTGTTTATATTTGTGTCTTTGTTTATTGAAATACAAATACAGATAACAATCCAAAGAATATTTTAAATTAATGATAACTGGCTATCTATGTTAAAGTAAGAATATAAATATATTTCAATCACCAGTTCAATAGTATTATTCTTTAAAAAGTAAAAATGATGAAAACTGCCTATGATATTTATTTTGTAAAAAATACTTTATTTATCTTCCCGGTAAATTCAAAAAGAACAAATTCACATAATAATGAATTGCCAAATAATTTAATGAAAACTCTTTACATGTAAATTAACTCTTTAATGTTATTGAGACATATATTAAGCTTTGAAAAATTGTTGGCGCCTGCCTTCTGAAAATTTGAATATGCTCTTGGCCACAAGGTTAGGAAGCATTGTTATACAGGGTATCCCAAAAGTCCTTGTACAGTTTTAAACTTTAGTAACTTCAGATGTATAAATATTATATACTTAAAATAAACTGTTTGAAAGCTTAATTATTGATTTTTTTCCCCTCCCAATATTAATCAGTTTTATGAATTTGGAAATACATTTCTTTTCTTTTTTCCAGTCTTATTAACTGATTTGAATTTGATGACAAATGTTGAAGAAGAAGTCAGCTTTGTGATTTTGTTAGCTGAACTTGAATCCACAATAGCAATTAGAAGAAAATTCACTTCCGATTATGGGAAGGAGGCTCCCAATAATAATTCAATTAACAAATTTACCTAACAACTGGAGGATAAAGTTTAACTTTAAGCAAACCAGTTTGCTTGATGAAAACCCCGATATGGGAGCCCTGGAGAAACAAGAAGACTGACCAATATTAAGAGGGCATTTGAAACTAAAAAATCTGTAAAGCATTATTTGTTGTACTCAACATTCCATAAAACAACAATGCACAGAACTCTTAACAAATTCTAAGTGGTTCAAATGTTACATTAAAAGTTCTAAATGGTTCAAATGTTACATTAAAAGTTCTAAATGGTTCAAATGTTACATTAAAAGTTCTAAATGGTTCAGATATTACATTGAAGAAGAGAACTACCTTTCAAGGATGAATGTTTTTACACTTTGAAAATCTGTATCACATAATGGAAGTTATGATAAGTCTGAGAATAAAAATTAGCACTGTTTTAAATTTGTAAATCTATATGCTTGAAGTTATTAAAGTTTAAAACTACACTATGACTTTGGGACATCCTGTATTTTTGTCAGATTTGCATCAAATTTCACAGTATTACTTATATCAAAAAAATTTTGATTTAATCCTACATTTTATTTGTCATGGTAAACTAAATTCTCTTTAATTTATATCATCTGATATATATATATATCATGGTTGTTTTGACTGGAGAAAAATTGACCCACATATAATTAATTTGTTACATTTATTTGTGGATATGGTTAGATCTACACTCCTCCCCCCCCCCCCCCCATTCATTCTCTCCCACCTTTTTCACACACAAATAAACAGATGCACACATTTGTTCAAGCACATTTGAATTAATAAAACTGTCATTGATGCTTAACTGCATTGATTGCAGGCAAGATTTAAATGTGATTATTGTATTTCCGATGTTAAGATTAATTTAATGAGTGATTATTTAAAATTATTTTTAATGGAGATTATTCTGTCATATGTTTGTTACATAACTTGCTGCAAAGTGCTTAGATTTTAAAATAAATTCATTTAATTGCAACTTGAAATTTTTGGGGCAGGAAGAAATAGCATTTAAAAATAGTTATGTATTTTTATTTATAAATAGACTGTAACATTAGAGACTGTACATTACATTTTATCAAATTATTTGAATAATTATTTTATTGCAGAATGAAAAAGCAGAAGTTAAACAGAAATGGGCATCCAGACTCCTGGCTAAGTTACGGAAAGATATCACGCAAGAATGTCGTGAGGACTTTGTTTTGAGCATTACAGGAAAGGGCCCACCAGTCTGTGTGCTCAGCAACCCTGACCAGAAAGGCAAGATGCGACGCATTGACTGCTTACGGCAAGCAGACAAAGTATGGCGTCTAGACTTAGTTATGGTCATTTTGTTCAAGGCCATCCCGCTGGAAAGCACAGATGGGGAACGGCTTGAAAAGTCACGAAGCTGCGTCCATCCAAACCTGTGTGTTAATCCCCATCACATAAGTGTCTCAGTGCGTGAACTTGATCTCTACCTCGCTAACTTCATCCACAGCTATGGTGAGTTTTTCTTTTCTTCTTTTTTTGTATTAATTTTTTTTTTTAAAGCCATTTCTATATAATATTTGTTGGGTCTGGTACCTTTAATGTACAGATTCTTTTGTGTAATACTAGAATGAGCAACATATACCAGCTTTGAAATTGATATAACTTTTTTAAATGTTGAAATTAATTCAAGAAGCTTTCACCATTTTTAGATTAGTTATATTAAATAGGTGTATTTAATTTTAATTGGTGAAGGTTAATTTTAAAAATTATATAAATGCAATAAAAACGTCATTGAAATGTGAAAAATATTTTTGGTGAATTCTATGTGCCTATAACTTGCTCATGTACATTTGTTACATGCATACAATTTTGTATTTTAAATAAGTGAAGCTGTACACAAATGTGCACATTATACACATAAATGTACAGAATGTAATGTTTGGTGATTGCAATCACATTTGAGTTCCATTATAGTGTACAATGTAGCAGTGGCCCATGATGTGAAAGACAACTACTGTCAGCCTGTAATAAAGTGTTAAAATTTGCAAACTTTTAAGCAAAGATTGTGGTTTTTTTTCAGAATTACAAAACAAAACAAAAAATGAGATGACATTTATGGTAGAGTTACATCTTGTGTACTTTTTTTAACAGGAATTCAGTTTTATGTGCTAAGCAAAATGCAAACAAAAAACCTGAAACCAACTTTTAAAAAAATAGTGCATGTGATATTGTCCATCATTTAAAGTGAGCAGTGAGATAAAAAAAATCTACAGTTCCCTTAGTCTGATATCAATTCCCACATGCCTGTCATAGTGTCAGCAGCATCTTGCTGTATTCAGTTTAAGTATATACTTAAATATTTTTCATATTTAATTGACCCCTATTTGCAAGTCAACTATCTATATTTCACCTGTTGCTCATTCAAACAAACAGCAATCAGTTTCAATACTGGTAAAATAAATTGGATGTGTTGGACTTGTTCAAAGATGGTATGTCTTATCTTTCATCATCACTGATCAACATTATAATTTGACTGTATCAGTATATGTGATTTTTGCTTTGTATGCTGATATCAGAATATAACAACAGTGTAAAATGTGACTACGTTATACTATCACTAAAAATACTCTAGTCTATCTAAAGTGATAAATTTATTATGATGAATGCTGTAATTGTGTATATTACAAATTGGAAGATTGATGAAACAGTATAATGAGAACTATAATTCTTTCTTTTAGAATGTTTTAAATTTGTTTTTAATTGTAAATGGGTAGTCCCTACATCACTGTTTTACAGGAATAAGTTGCATTTAGTGCACAAATTTGGTGATTTTTTTGTAGCAAAATGTGATACTGTAATACAATTATTTTTTGATGCAACTTAGATAAAATTATGTAGTACACTGTTATATTTTATTCACTGTGACTTAAACTGTGTTTGAAAGAAAAACAAATACACTTACTATATGTTGGATGCATTTTTGCTAAAATTGGGGCCTTACAGCCATATGTCGACATGATCGAAAAATTTGCTTTGGTCCAAATTTCTGTTTGCACGCAACTGCATACGACTTTTTCTTATATCATTAAGAACAAAAAATAAGGGTGCAACTTTAAGCTTTCTCCTGATCCATTTATATTAGCACAACTTTAAAACTCAAGCTTTGATAATCAATTAAAAACTTGGCTATTTTGAAATTTTTGTTTTTACTGCATTTGAATAATTTTTTTCCTGGTGAAAACTGCAATGAGAAAGATGTTCATTCCTCTATGAAACTAGTATTTAAAATATCATGTAGCTTTGGCTGCAGTTATGCATAAACAATTTCCATTAGGTAACCAAAAATGCTTGTGCTTCAAATTCTAGCATTGGCCACATTGTGAATGTTAGAAAATTTAGAGCTGCAGCAAGCTTCAAAAGCAATTAATCTTGATGCTTGTTATTCTTATATATATCTATCAGTTAGTATTGCTTTAATTAAATATAGCTCTTTATTTGTGTATGAATTTATTAAGTAATTGCAAGTTAATTTTAGCAGCTATACAATTGCAAGATTGATGTCTTTAGATCCCCGGTTCTATAGTTCCATAGTTTCTGATTATTTCTTTGTGACAACCCTACTTTTAATATTCCTTAGTATATCTATAATACTTATTTTGAAAATCTTTTTAGAATATACTCGCTTTTAATTTTTGTAGTAGACTTGTAAAAAAAATAAAACGATGCTGTTTTCTCTTAAATTTGTAAGCAACATTATATTATCTAATATTACTATTCTGTAAAATCTTTGTTTTACTTTGAATCAAATTTGAAAAGTTGGTTAGGACAGACTTGTAAACAGAATTCTGTTAAATGAGCATATTTCAGTATTCAGTTATTCCTTAATGATATAATTCTTTTACCTTGCAAGATGCTTACAGTTTCAAACCAGAACATATAAATGTACGTGTGCATTTTCTTACTTTGGATTACATTTATCATGTGTTTCATGACACAACGCCACCCTAGTTATATAGGTTATGATTATTATTATTAATTTATCATCTATAACTAAATACAAATGATGAGAATCTAAATTTATGTTATTAATAATTTTCCAAAAGACACATTTCATCTCCCTCACTTAGCAGATATATGGGCGCTGTAAATGTTTTCTGTCTTCCACAACATTAAAGACATAAATTTACCACACACAATATTTCCTTAGGTGGAAAACTTCTTACCAAAGGAGAAGATAAATCCATCTTTTAATCAATATTTAGCAAGCCCCCGTTCACCCACTATCTCTCCAACATGTTATCAATATGTGTAAAAAGGTCAGTAAATTTATTAAATCAACAATCAGATATACAACATATCGAAAGAGCATTGACATTTACATCACTTACAACAATGTTTAATTAATGCTAGACAATCATTCAGTTTATCCTAGAATAGACATCAGCAGTCAAATATATATATATATATATATATATAAAATCAAGTTCGTAGGCATAAATCATCACAGAAAAGAGAGTGGAATTTAAGAGAAATAATTAAAGTCAATGTGCATAACCTTTTTTCAATGATGGCCGCTGTCATTAGCATGTGTTCACAATCACACGGTTTGCAACAAGTCACTGTCTTTCTTATTTAGACGACAGTCCTATGTACCCTTCTAGGCACATTACACAAATGTTCCAGAATCTTTAATGTGCACTCCAAGCACACTGTGGAGAATTGTCCCGAATTTCCTTTATGATATCAAGCACATCAGGAAGAATGTTCCTAAATTTTCATTTATGCTTCTTGCTACTTAGTCACACCAAGGCAGAATGTTCAAAATGATCTTCGTGAATTCTCGAGACCAAACTTAAGCCACCATTTTCGGCCGTATTAGCTCTCGAACAGAATTCACAGGAATCAACTTACATCAACACATTACTGATAAGTTCTTCGATAACATTATATAAACATAACAACGTGATCCGGTAGGGTACAGCAGTCATTGCTATTTGAAGCAGATCAAATGCATCTAAGACAGACATCTCTGCAAAACCAAGGCAGCACTACGTTTCAGGTCTATTTCATCTCTAAACTACTTTCTCCCTTGCATACTTTCTCAACTTACAAATGTGCAACAATATTCATTAGCCTGATACACATGCATCATAAAATATAGCATCTATATCACAAGTATAATGTACAATGTAATCAAATTAGTGAACATAGAAATAATGGTTCAATTACATAAGCATTTTCCAGTTAAAATCATAGATCAATAGCAAACATGTACAAAATATTTCTAAGTCCATTCTTTCTTTATCAGTCAGTTAACTTACCATAAGCTAATGAGCGCCTTTATGACAGGACTTGAGTTTTGTCAAAATCAAAGTGATTAGAATATAGACTTTCTCCAACAAAGTAACTTTCTGTCTAGATCCCCTTTGGATGAATTTGTTATGAACAAGTGTGAGACTATTAGTCAGAAAAACTACTGATTCAGTTGGAATTGGTTTGGATTGCATCAGCAGTTTTTAGCATATTCTCCACCTGAGTTGTTTACTTCCAACTTTGACACTTACAAAAAGTACCATCATAAGGAGTGCCCAATGTGTGTCACTTTGACATTTAACAATTTATAATAAGTTTAGAAATAAGGACAGGCAAATTTAGTCCGCCACATAAATATTCTTTTTGGTCAGTGTTCTACCTATACTAATAGATGTCAAATTTAAAAGCACTGATGGTCCATTGTTTGAATCTAGGCTGTCATAATGAGCTTTGGAGATTGAAAGCTGCCTTATATTTTCTCTTTTTATACAATGACTGATTCCTACATTGCATTAGTATTTTTAGTTTGAAAAATGTTAGTGTCTTGCAGGTTAAACACACTTTGTTAAATTATTTTATTGCATTATGAAATTTTGAGTAGGAACATATTATTTTTTTAAAATTTGTAAAGGGTGTGAATAAATTTTTTTGTTTAAATGTTCATCATTACACTGAATCAATGGTCTTCCAACTTATGTTACACACTATTGCAAAATTGATAATTAAAAAAAAAAATTAAATTGTCATCACCTATTAGAATAGATATGAGCATTTTCATTTGACATTAATTATTTTTCTCTATCATATTCCAGAAAACTTAGTCCTTCATTCAGAAGTTTGCATATTTTGACATTTTATTACAAGCAGGCAAGGAAAGATAGTGCAATACTACTCAGTCAGCCGTGACACTATATTGCACACAATAATAAGGATGCAATCACATGAGGGGGGGGGGGATGTCTGCTGCACTGAACTGTACTGAATATTATGGACAAGTATATGCACATAAAATTCACCAAAAATATTTATCACATTTCAGCATTCAATATTATTTTACTGATATAAATTTTAAAAGTAACATTCACCAATTAAAATTGAACATACATATTTATAATCAGTTTATCTAAAAATGGTGACAATTTCATGAATTTATTTCAGTATTTCAAAAAGTTATATCATTTGCAGTGTTGGTATGTTTTGTCATTTTACTGCTGCACAAAAGAAGTCATTGTACTAAAAGGTTATCTATTGCAGTGTACAAAGACTTTAAATGTAAATTGCCTTTATGATCTTTTTCTCCTTTGTCTTATGTGGGATGTGGCCTTGATCAATTCTTCAGTTGGAGGGATGTTGCAAAACCAGTTCTACGATTACACACAGAATACCTGTAAGTCTTGCAAGATGAATGCCTCTCAGCGATTTAGGGGTGTAATGTTGCTATTCATATGTTGCAAAACCAGATCCATACTTACAGATATTTCTAAATCACAAAAGATAATGACATAAAAGTTATAAAAATAATTTGCTATTCTTATGCTGTAAAACCGTATCCTTAGTCATTTCTAAATCGTAGAAGATAATGACTTTAAAAGTCTATGATAATAACATGCTATTTATTTGTTACAACACCACATCCTTACTTATTGACATATTTCTAAATCACATAAGTTAATGACTTCAAAGTTTATAATAATTAATGTACTATTTATTTGTTGCAAAACCAGATCTTACTCAGATATTTTTTAATCACACTAGACATTGACTTAAAATTTATGATAGTAATGTGCTATTTATTTGTTACAAAAATCAGACCCTGCTTAGGGAAAGAAGTTTCATGCATAAGACCTTTGGTCAGTATTCAAGAATGCTGGCTGCAAAGCAGTAACATCAACAAAAGTGGAATTTTTTTTGTTTATGCCAGTAAATTGCTGGAAAAGCAAGAAACAATTATCAGATGCTCTGCACTTAAGCAACACGAAGGCAAAACAATACAACAAATATATGTATATTAATATATAAAAAAAATAGTGAAAATAAATTTTGCTTATAAATGTAATTTTTTTGTTAATGGCTTAAATTTTATAAATGTAAAAATTTTACATAATTGAATAGTGCAGCAAAAGTATTGCAATTTTTACTACTTTCTTTCGCTGAAATAGATTAAATGGCCATTATAAGATATACATAGTGTTGACAGCATAATGGTTGAGCTCAGATTTTTCGCTTAAAAGTAAAATTGCTGCTTCATTTATTTCTTGACACCGCTTTAGCCAAAGATTCATATATTCAGATGCCTTGAGTGTTGGATTGAAATAACATTGTTTGAGTCATTGATTTACACTTTGAAATGCCTTGTCAATTGGATTGTGATAACATTTAAAAACTCACACATATTCAGATTTCTTTTAAGACACATTTTGAGACTGATTTATAGTTTCATAAACTTTTTCTGCAATGACACAGTTTAAAAATTCACATATTAGATATCTTGTCTGGATTGCAGTTGCACTTAAGATAACAAATTCACATATTAGATAACTTGTCTGGATTGCAGTTGCACTTTAGATAAAAATTCATATATTTATTTATATGCCTTATTTGTTGGCTGAAATGACAGAAAAATGTACATATTAGATATCTTGTCTAGATTGCAATGACACTTTAGATAAAAAATTCACATATTTTACTGTTCAAATGATACAGTTTATTAAAGAGCCACAAAGTGAAATTAATGTTACAATCAGACATATTGTAATGTAAGCATTACCTTTTGTAGAGAATTACAAATATTTACATTTATTTTGAACATTTATTTGGTTTATAATTGCTTGCAAAATAATTATAATTTGTTTACTTTAAAACTTAGTTGGGGGGGGGGGGGGGGAGGGGCTGCTTAACAAGCTTAATTAACACACATATACAAATGCACATACAACTCTTTTTGTTGTGAATAATGGTTGGTTTTGCTTTGTATGTTCAGCAACTATTATGCTAGGCAGCAGGAAATGTGTGAAGACAGTGGTACTTATTGTTTTCAGGACCAGAAAGGAATGTCAGGGATTTTATATACAGACTTGGATGATTGATTTATTAAATTATTGACTCACCTCATAGAGAAATGGTTCTTTATGATACACAACCTTTTCCAATTTCACTTGTTCCTTGATGGCTTGATTTCTTTGCATTATCATTCAAAGAAATGTTAAACTCGAAATGTTTATGGAGATGTAGATCGATTTGTGCTTATTTGGACACACTGGGCTTGATAGTTATTTTCTTTTGTCTTTTGTTAGGCATTACCTATCCGCAGGAATGGTTTAATGTATACTACTCAGCTTAAACATTGTTGAGATGAGTTGGGTTAATTGTTGTTGCTAAAGAGGAATGGTTTAATGGTCAAAACTAGAGCTGGTCTTAGGATAATGAAAGTAATGCAATGAGTTTAGTTCCTACACTTAAAGGATCCCACACTTTAATGAAGGATAAATAAATGATTTTTTATTTAAAGTGTATATTGAAACAATAAAATGTGTACAGTCACTAAGACCAGCTTTGGAAACTCCAAACTTGTATCAAGTATTGGGTCTTGCTGTATTTCTGTTTGGCTTGGTTTTTTGCTCTTGCCATGAATCCAAGAATTTTTTTTCTTTTAACCTCAGGTTGTACGCATGTCTGTTACCACATGGAATCTGCATAAATAGAATTGATATATTAATCTATTCTTCATAATTGTATCTTTTTATCTATCTTCATTATATATCTTTTTTTCCTAATGAAATTAATTGTTGTTTTGAATCAGAATTATTAAATAACTAACCAACTAAAAAAAGTTGCTTTGATTGCTTGTTCTGTTATCTTTCAGTATTTTGTGTAATGTGCTAACTGCTTTGTGCTGTTTCTGTTGTTGTCTCTTTAGTGCCTGATCCCAGAATGGATCCCAGAATGGATTATGGAGAATTACCCATGAATGGAGATCCTGATATCAAGGGTATGTGCTGTCTGTGTGGCTTGAAGTTTGAAGTATTTTGTCCACTCATAGGTTTGTCATTGCCCATTATAGATTGTGCTCACCTGCAAACGCCTTGGTATGTAGAAAACTGTATATGGTTGATTTGAGCGTGTGTAGACATGTCTTCAAATTAGAGTGTTTTTCTCCCTTCTTGAATTTCTTTCCTTCTTGCTACCAAACACTTTTTAACGCAATATTTATGCCATAGAAGCACACTAATATTAAATTTGTAGTGGCTGTTATTATTATTTTAACTTGATTTAAATTAACATGAGATTTAACGTTAAATGTTTAATACATTAGCATGATATGGAAATTGTTCAAGAACTGTATTTTTTTTTGTTTTGTTTTTTTATAAAATAATTTTAGGAGGTAAAATTTGTTGGCACCCTTCAACATGGTCATGACTCATAGCTGTGTACACTGGAATTTTGTTGAAGTACACAATGGTTATACTAAAGTGTCCTTTGATCTACAGCTAAAATGTATTGTGCATAATCAAAAGTAAAATCTTTGATTTGTTATATTTTATAGTTGATTTAAAATTCTGCATTTAGATTTTTTGTCTGATCATTTATTTATTATAAAAGTACAGTGACATGTTTAAAATACCATATTTACTCTAATATTTTGGCATTCCAAGTATTCATCGGTTTTTCATTTTCCTTTTTAAAATCAGTTTTTCCTTGTGTAATTTGTTAGAGATGCTTTTAACCAATTTAAGGTTGTATATTGGGGAGAAATTGTTTTAAAAAATCATCCAAAAAGAAAATGAATAAAAAGAAAACTTAATCATTTAGTTTTATTGTTAACTCTCGTTTGTGTATGCGCCTGACTAACTTCTTTCCTCGTCTAAAAAAAGCTCACTATGCTCACTCTCCAAGCCTTGTCATGATGGTACTTATACTTGCAGTTTCTAATAAAACAAATAAATCTGTTTTGCCAATGGTATCCTTCATTCATAGTCTCCCAAACTTACCCCCTTTGAAATATTGATGCTTATGTACATTTTTAGAAGCTGTCATGATGTCTCATGAGATTTGCCTGTTTTGTGATTACAAATGATATTTTTGTAATTTATGGACAGCATGAATTAAATGGATGGATGAATTTTGGAGAAGTATAGATGATAGCAAAAGTTAAGTGTTGATTTTTATAATTTTATCATAGATAAGCATGTTCAGTGCACTGTTTCAAAGATGCTACTGTCTGGGTTGCTCAGTAAAAGTTTGAGTTTGCTGAGACATTTTAAGATGGCAGTAGAGGTAGTTTTCAATATTGAATGTCATGGTTTTTGTACTTGTCTTTGTTGGAATGATTTAATGAAAGTATAGCTGCAGCGTTTATCATTTAATTTATTTTCCACCCTTGATAAATAGTTATTTTAATTCATGTCTAATCTTTCCTGATCCAAACTATTTGGGAAAATGTCACGGTCTAGTACTGCTATTTAAAATTAATACATCTTTATAGTTTACTGCTTCTTTGTGATGGTTTGAACTTATCCTTCAAAATCAAAACATACTGCAGTTAAACTTTGGAATCTATTTTCTTGTGTCATACTGTCTGTTTGTGTCAGAAATTGTGTTAATGTGGTTGCTAAGGAAAAAAAAAAAGCTTTCATCAGTAGTTAGTCGTCCTTTTCTTAGAATGAAGACCTCAAGGTGTGTCTTTCTTCTTTGATTATAATCAATTATAATTATTGCTCATGGTTTACTGTCTAGTTTTCTTTGAACTTCACTATGATATCAGTACAGTTAATAAAACATTTTTCTTCTAGTTCTGGTGATATCAGTACCATAAAAACATTTTTCTTCTAGTTCTGGTGATATCAGTACAGTTAATAAAACATTTTTCTTCTAGTTCTGGTGATATCAGAACAGTTAATTAAACATTTTTTCTTCTAGTTCTGGTGATATCAGTACAGTTAATAAAACATTTTTCTTCTAGCTCTGGTGATATCAGTACAGTTAATAAAACATTTTTCTTCTAGCTCTGGTGATATCAGTACAGTTAATAAAACATTTTTCTTCTAGTTCTGGTGATATCAGTACAGTTAATAAAACATTTTTCTTCTAGTCCTGGTGATATCAGTACAGTTAATTAATTAAACATTTTTCTTCAAGTTTACCTTCTTTAATTCAACAGAAACAGGCATTTCATATATTTCAAACTCCTACGTCAACAGTTTTTAATTTTTATCTTTTTTTAAAATTATTTTTTATGTGAGCAAGTGTTGCAGACATTAACATGTAAAATAATTAGATTTAATCCACTTTATTTTTTCTTTTACTGTCACAAAATTGTACTCATATAGAGAATGATCCATATATATATATATATATATTATTTTTCATAATTACATATATACAGATAGAAGATAGTCAGATTTAAAAATAAAGATTGATTGTTTGATTGTAAATCATATCTTTGATATATATATATTTTATTAAATCATAATTTTTTTTTATGTTGGACACCCCACTCCCATCCATACCCAAGGATATTTCTAAAAAGTATATGTGCATATTTTCTTTAGCTTTGTGTTCTTTTCCAAGAAATCTACTCTTAAACCTCAGAGATAAATCAGTCACTGAAACTATAAAACTTTAACATAGCTCTTAGAATCAATAAATGAATAATACCATCACTGAGATTTTGAAGTTAGAGTTAAGCACTAAAACATTAATACCAACACTTAACCATTGACGTTAGAACCAAGCACTAAAACAGTAACACCAACACTCAACCATTGAAGGTAGAGCCTTATACTAAAACAGTAACACCAACACTTAGGTTTTATAGTTGGAGCCATATACTAAAACATTAAGTGATTAACATTGACACTTAGAAAAGCCATGCACTAAAACATTAATTAACACTGACACTTAGAAAAGCCATGCACTAAAACATTAATTAACACTGACACTTAGAAAAGCCATGCACTAAAACATTAACATTGATACTTAGAAGTAAGAGCCATGCACCAAAACTTTGATTGTGATGTTAGAATCAAAGGCTAAAATAGTAACACCAAGTCTTAGACTCAAAGTCAGAGCAAGCACCAACTAAAACAGTAACACTAATACTTAAATTTTGATGTTACAGTCAGACAAGTTAAAACAGTTAAACACTTTGCTTGGATTTTGAAGTTAAAGCCAGGCAGTAAAACAGTAAAACACCATTGCTTAAATTTTGAAGGAAAGTACTAATTCAAAAACACCAACACTTAAATTTGAAGTTAAAGTCCAATATTATAGCGACCAACACTTAAATTTGAAGTTAGAGCCAGATGTTAAAATAATAACACCAACACTTAGATTTGAAGTTATAGCCAAAAACTAACTAAAAAGTTAAATGTTAAAATATAAATGCTATTCTTAGAGTTTTAAGTTATAGCCAAACACTAAACAGTAACATTAATCTGACATAGAGCCAAATGCTAAAATATAAACGTTTGAGTGAAGCACTACAATTGTAACACCTATTTTTAGACTTTGATGTTAAAATCAAGAAATAATTTGTATAGTAATACAGTAATTAGATTTGGAAGTTAAACAGTAGCACTAACATTTAGATTTAAAATTAGTCAGGTACTTAAACAGCAGCATCAGCATTCAGACTTTGAAGTTAGAGAGTCAAACACTGAAACAGTAACACCAACATTTAGATTAAGTCAAGAGTAGGCAATAAAACAATAGTACCAACATTTAGATTTTAAGTCAAGAGTCAGGCACTGAAACAGTAGCACCAACATTTAGTTTTGAAGGTGGAGCCAAGTATTACAATTGTATTAACACCACCTAGATTTTGAAGTTAGACCTAAACATTAAAACAGTAGCATAACACATAGATTTTGAAGGTAGAGCTAAGCATTAAATATTAGCACAACACTGTGATTTTTGAAGTTAGAACTAAACACTAAAACAGGAACACTTGATTTAAAAAAAAAATATTGTGCTCATCAAAACTTACCAGTATTATTTTGTCAATGTTGGATGTATATAATGATGACAAACAGGTGTTGTGCTTGTCTAAAACCAGTTGGCTTGCTGAAAAGACATCTCTTGACGCTATCACTCAGAGCTCTGTTTTCAGTAGAGGATAATGCATTGTAAACCCACCTTAAAAGCAGTATGTTTTCTTACTGTTGGAGAAGTTTTGTTAATTAATGGGGAGGCAAATTTGACTAATAGCACTAGTAGTACATAATGCTAGTGTTACCACTAACTCTGTTTTCCATGAGAATATTGCTAAATAAATAAAGTGTATGCTATTATTTCTTAATTCCATGTATATATTTAATATTTATTACTTGAATTTGGAGGAAAAGGCTGTTTTGAAGGAGGGAACTGATAAAGTGCTTAAATTAAATAAATAGTTGATAACACACAGGTTAACATCTAGATATACACTGATGTAGTTAATAAACCTGAAAAAGAGTAGATGTTAAAAATTCTGGAAAATGAATATGTTTCATTTCACATCATTTAACTTGCAACAAGTCACAGTATGTATTGAACATCTAATTATTTAATTTCAGGGGGCCATGAAAAGTTGCGGTTATCTTTGAACTGTATCATAATAGAGTTATAAGAAAAAAGAATATATTTTTTGTAGGCTTCTTTAAAATAGTTAAGAAATATCTCTATACTGTTTAATAATCTAAAGCTATTGATGTGATAAGAATTTTCATGTGGGCACATTTGTATAATTGTTTAACTAAACTTTGAATGTTAAACATGCAGTTAATTTTTTTTTAAATGGTATGATCTGTGAACTTTGCATTGTTTGTTTGATGCACAGTGTTTAGTTGTTAGACCAGCTTAATGCTATTTATTTTCAAACATGTTTTAGAATTTTATTATTGTTTAAAATAATGTACAAAGAATATAATAGAGTACATGTTTGTTGTGAAAAAATTTGACATTCCCACCAAAATACAATATATATTATTTTTAAATTAAGTCAGTTAAAAAGAAGATAGATATTGTATGTTGCAGTTCCTGGTAACATTCATTCAGGTGTATCTGGTAATGACAGTATTATGGCAACTGGTGTGTTTTCAGCAAGAGAACTCCATCAGGTCACAAGAGGTAAGTCTTTCCAGTTGTATTCTGGTAAGAACAATTTATTGCAATTCAAGGTCTTTCAGAAATGATTAAGTGTATTTGAGGTTCCATCTGTCCATGTCTGAAATTTTCTACCATCCAAATTTGAAATGAATATAATAATTAGAAACGATTTCAGTAGGCATTTACATTGTAAACTTAAAATATATGGTACTGTAATATAATTTTTATTGAAAACATTAGATATTTACTGTTTAAAAATGTATAATAATGAAAATATAAATACAAGAAATGCTTAATAAAAGGGAGCATGCCAGACATCAGCTTATAGGGTGTGTACATACAGTTCAGCACTTGGACACTTTCACATAGACTGTCAGTTTAATATTTCAAACAGAGTAGGGTTGTCGTAAAGAAATAATTAGAAACTACATAACTGAAGATCAGGAGACATCGCAAAACTGGTAAAATTAACTTGCAATTACTAAATAAATTCATACACAAATAAACAGCTATATTTAATGGAAGGAATACTAATAGATATAAGCTTAACAAGCATTAAGATGAATTCTTTTGAAGTTTGTAGCAGCTCTAAATTTTCTAACTTGTAACACAGCCATTGCTAGAATTTGAAGCAGATGCTTTTCCGGTTACCTAACGGAAACTGTTTGTGCTAAAGCACAGCCAAAGCTACAAGATATTTTAAATACTAGTTTCGTAGAGGAATGTGTGCTCTTCTCATCTCAGGTTTCAGTGGTGAAAAATTTATTCAGATGAGGTAACAGCAATGATTTTGAAATAGCCAAGATTTTAAATGATTACCAAAGCTTGAGTTTTAAATAAAAATAGATCAGGAGAAAGCTTAGGGTTGCACCTTTATTTTTTCTTCTTACTGATATAAGAAAAGGTTAATTGCTTTCGCATGCAAAAAGAAATATTCAGACCAACATCTGTAAGGCCTCATTTTTAGCAAAAACGCATCCAACACTTAATAAGTGGGTTTTTTCCCCCAAACATTGTCACATTAAATAAAAGATGACAGCATGTTAGGTAAAGAAATGATCTTTAATTTATCCAAGTTGCATCAACAAATAATTGTATTAAAATTTCACACTTTGCTATAGAAAATCACCAAATTTGTGCACTAAATGCTATTTATTCCTGTAAAGCAGTAATTGTTGGGACTATCTGATATTTGTCAGCCAGAAGGTGCACAACATCTTTTGTAAAGTTTGTCTAATGTGTGACAATAATGTTCTCTCTGTATTCTCTTATTTCTTATAAATCTCCTTTTAATATAAAAAAATCAATAGTGGGGATGTTAATGAGTATAGTAATAAAATAATGTAGTATATGACTAGAGAGAGAGTAGCTGTGTATGTTCCACAGCTGTTGACTCCTGTTTTTTGTGAGTAGAGAGAAGCTTTTGTTTCACAGTTATTTAGTCAACGGTGTTTAAATAAATGTATAGGATTGTTTTATTTAAAATTTTTTAAAGTATTGTTTTTGTTTTTTCATTTTTTCCAAATATAATATGTGCTGTGTTGCATAGGGGTTACTTAATTTTCTTCTCTTTGCTTGCAGCATCTAGTAATGATAGTTCTCTTTTGCATATAATTTTTCTTCTCTGCAGAATCTTTTCAGAGCTGCCTTATGTTTTTGTTTGCAGCATCTATTATGATGCCCCAAAATGGCAACCATGGGATGGTCCATCACCATACAGGTAGACTGGACAGTCCAGCCAGCTATTATAGCTACAGCCCTCACCCACAAGATCCGAACCAGCCAAACCTAGTGTCTTTACATCCAGGTTTATCTAATGGTCAGCCTTCCACTCTTAGTCCAGTGAACAACCCACACAAACGCCTTAAGCGAACAACGATGTCGTCAATATCGTCAGCAGATGAAGATGTAGAAAGCGTAGGTGAAGAAGGAGAAAATTTAAGTGGTTACTTCAGCAAGTCTGCAGCTGGCCTGGCACCTCAGCAGTGGCAGGGAGACCATGTCGATCATAGTAGGTGGTGCTTGTAATGAACCTATCATTTTATAGGTTAATGCCATAGTTTTCGCAAGTAAATATACCTGCTGGAAAATGGAAAGCATGTTCTGTGTGGTGTTTGGACATGGCTTATGATCAGAGAATGCAGCTTTGAGCACTTGCATGTTTTTTGTGGTTATGACAGAATTGCAAGAGTTAGCTTTAGGACATTTATTTTTTTAATGTTTGATTCTAAACAAAAATAAAACCCAAAATTTCCTAACAGTTAAAACATAAGTGAAAGTTACAAAGATTTTGCATTCTTTTAAGTATAATGTTAAAAAGATTTTAAAATAGCACTTTAAATAAATCAAAGTTAAGTGACTCAAGGTGCACCCCCCCCCCCCCAATTTAAAAAAAATATTATTATGGGGAGTGGTTGGAGGTGGGTAAAAGAGCAAAGAAAATTCCTTTCCATTTTTCCTTACTATCATTTTCTGTCTTATATCATATTGCTACTATATATGATAATCTAGTCTTATCAACATGCCAAAATCTGTTATTACAGTAAAAGAAAAGTAGATACACTTTTGTCATTTCTCAAAAACAAAAAAAAAATTACATAATTTATTTTGGAAATTTATAAAATAATATAATAATACTTCTGAAATACAACCTTTTATTGCCTTTAGCTGAATTAAACGTTTCATTGTCTTTGGCAGTAATTATTGGAATCCTCCATTTACAACTGAACCAAAATATGAAACCAGTATAATCATTCAGTCATGCTCTTCCTTAAAAGCAAAGGCCCAACATTTGAAAAACACCTTGCCAGTGGGACACTGAGACAAGCTAGGGTACAACTGATAAGAGTAATGTTCAAAATAGTCCTGATTGGTTACCTGGAGTAGCAAGAGAGTTCATTACTGCCAAACTAACTTATTCTTTGCACTTCTTAGACATGAAGCCAAAATTAATATTTATGGGGATGGTCCATAGTTGTAGGTTCCTATGAGTAATCTTAATTAGGCCTGATTGGTTTCCTGGAATGGGAAAAATTAACTATAGTAATAGTTTTTTTTTCCAACATTGAAGTGTAGGAAATGAGATAATTTTGATTTGTTTATCTGAAGTTTTAATATATACATTCATAGCAAATCTGCTTAAGACTTACTGACTGAACGCTTTGTGCTAAAACTGGCTTTGCTCCTCCTTTTGATTGTATGTCTGATTACAACCAAATAAGCAGTGTAGAAAAATAAAATAATACTTTAGAAATTGTATTCACTTCATTCTGAATTTTATTAAAACAAAAGATTTTATTTTATTAAAAGCATTTTCTTAAAAATATCAGGAATAAGTGATGTTTGGAAAATAGAAACAGGGGAAATAATGCATAAGAGAAGACATGGGGTGATGGATGAAATAATTGCTGATTGGTAGTATATATCAGAATTATGGAATTTCGACCTTTCATAATCATATACAATAAACATTCGTTTAAAAATTCTAATTGTGTTGGAAAAATAAATGAAGTTAATTAATTTTTTAAAATGATAAGGGAGACAATTTAGCTTTACATTAATTTATGTGATTAATCTGCCCTGTATGGAATATGCTCTTGGCCCTAACCACTTATGGATGGAGATGAAATAATTAAAACTCTTTTTATTTTAGGAGTTTAGTTACACAATTAATGTTTTTCTTATGTCAAATGGTTAAATATTATTTTATTAAAGTATTAGTCTGTAATACTATTTTCTTTGTTTACGTCTTTCTCAGTATGTTTTAATTTCTCCATTCTGTTGACTTTTTAATAAGCATGCAAAGACACCTATGAGAGACCAGATATGTTTGTTAATCACCTAAATTTCCCTGATTTGGTTAACTAGTTAATGTTTGTAGAACATATTATTATTTATCTGTGCTGGTTGGTGATTTTCATAACTTGTCATTGCCCTCTTCATCTGATCTTCTAAATTTAACTTTTTATAGTACTACTAAATGTTTTAATGGATCATCTTTCAGATTTAACATTTGATATTTGGTGGATTATCTTTCTTTGCTAATCATCTTTATCATAACACCACATTCTATTTACTGATTTACATGTCTAAACTTACATTTTCTTTTTTTTTTTTAAAAAGATTTTGAGATTATCAAACCTAATTCCAAATAGAAGATTAAATATTTTAAAATAATGATATAATGTTAATGTTTACATTTTAAAAATAGCCTTTTATTTATTTATTCATTTACCAAATTGAGAATCATTTAGAATTTCCCTTTCTTTTTTTAAACAAAATAAAATTTGGGTTGATCTGAATAGTCTGTGGTTTTTTGACAACATGGATTTGAGAGTGAATCCATGCAAGCTTACTAAGGAAGTGTTTGTGGATGGACAATTTAAATTAGTTTCCAGTCATTTGTGCAAATTTGCAGCATATTCTTTATGTAGTTGCATGGAGAAAAATTAGATAGTCCCATTTTGACACTGTCCTTCATAATTAAAACACTTGTATTGCATTGACGGTTTAAATTAAACAGACCATTGTTTATTCATTGCCTTGGTACTGCAGTTTTAGAAATGAGTATGATAATGAGACATTGCCTGAGAAGAGTCTGTTTAAGTGTTTGTAGATCACATTTACTTCATATAGATTATCAGTAATTTTCTCTATGATATTAAAATATTATAATAGGTACCACAAAGTGAATTTTGTTTTCACAGAAACACCAGAGAAAATAATGCACTTTGGAAGCCCTTGGGAAACCATGATAATTGGTACTTTATTTTTTAAAATTGGACATCAAATAAAAAAAGTTATGGCATTTTTAAAAGTGTGGGGACTTAGAATATCTTTTACAAAGTTGAAAAAGTTACATTATACCAACTTCAGAGCATTGTCTTCTTAAATATAATCTTACAACCTTCTCTAACAAACAGCATGCAGTCTGCAATATACTGATCACACAAAGAAAACTATAGGGCTATATCATGAAAAAATAGTTACCAAAATATTTAAGAACAAAAATTGTAAATCTGCAAAACACATTACCGAAAAATGTCGTCTTTGCATGAAAGTCACTTTTTAAAACATATTTCAAAAATTATAAAAGATACAAGCTTTCACTTTGTAAACATTAATCTGCATACTATACAGATGTATCTTAAATTTTTTTCAAAGGTTTGGAACACCAGTTTGTTTTTTATAATTTTTTTTTAGAGTCCAGAGGTCAATTTGTCTCAAGGAAAGAAAAATGTGAAAATGAAGAAAAAGATTTTGAGAAAGATACTGTCCTTTTTACATAAAGATAATTTGTAGACAATAATTAACAACATGTAAATGCTATTTTTAGTTAAAACAACTGGTTCTACTGGAGAAGAATGATCATGGCACATTCTTTTCCTGCGAGAGGGCAATGATGAAGCTTCAAAACCTAAATGTTTCAGAAGTCCAAAATACAATTCTTTGATATTTCCTGATAGTTTAATGTCCTTATCATTCATATTTCTTTTCTGTCAGTGTGACAGTTGGAAGACGGCTCTTCAAAGTCATTAAAAAATGGTTTTTCATAGCATCATATTATGAGTCATTTGTAGCAGTAAAATTCCAGAAGTGATTTTTTTTTTTTACATGTATAGAGAACTACATGTACTATTATATATTATACACACATGATTGTATTGAAAAATAAGACTATCTAATTATTATATATACATATATGTAAATATGTATTATTATTATTAAAAACTTGAAAAGGGCACAGTCTACTTAAATTAAAATGTATATTATTATATTAATTAATAAGAATATATGAATCTGAACTATGTAAAGTGCATTTTATAAAAGCTATTTATGTGTATTTCATCTTTGTGAGGGATTTTAACAATATCAACTGGTGGCTGCTAGTTCGGACAATTAGTAATGGAGTTTTCTGGTCTCCTACTGTCCTAGTCTTGACAATATGTTGGCTATTGGCATCGGCCTTGCGATATCCCTCAACTTTGAGATCATAATTCACCCTATTATGTTGTAAAAGAAACCCGTTTTCAATTACACATTAATTAAAAAAATGCATTTTTTATTCCAATTGTTAACTTTCTTACCTTTCCAACATTGTGAAATAATTATATTGATGTGTAACTCTCTGAAGTGGTGATAACACATTCAAGCCACACTGGGTTATAACTGTGTGAATATGTTAAATTGCTAAATAATAGTAAAACTATTGTAAATTTTACATTTGGAGTTCAAAACATTGTTAATAAGTGATATACATATGTACAATCACCCTCAAATCAGAAAATGTGATGAAGTGTGAACTTGAACCATCATAAGTAGCATCCCAATCTTGATTGGCATTGGGGGTGACCCTGGTCAATGGAACAGCCTCACCCTCATTCCACAGTAAAATTTTTGGCTGAGCTTGAGCGTTGTTCAAAATCAATTCTCTCAACTAGCAGATATCAGAAGTCTTTGAAATTTCATACGAATAAAGGAAAATGGCTACCAAATCTTGTCATACCATGCAAGGAATTATAACGCTTCCATAGAATGTCAGTTTTGTGAAATTATCACTTCAAGATATTGATGTCTTCCAGCATGCTTTCTATAGCTTGCATCATACGAAACTAAAGCTACATGTCTCTTTCTAGTGGTGAAAATGAGAGGTCATTAGAGGTTTAGAGACAGCAAACAAGGTGAGATAACAGCATTCAGTTTGCAGTGCGTCAGGAGCAAACCATCTATGACATTGCTGTTTGTTTTTATTAGTACAAAAATACTTCAGTAGCTTTTATTATTTGGAAATTAATACACTTCAAGAGAAGGTAAAGAGTATTGTCATATAAATTTTATTGCAATCAGCTTAAAAGCAAAGGGAGAGTGATGACTGAAACTTGAAGAATTTCCCTCTGTTTTCCCCATTTTTATCCATTTTCAGTAGCATGAAGCAGGCACTTTGTGGCACCTATTTATAAAGAGATTACAACTTTGTTTACTGCTAGTAAAATCATTGGATGGATGCCAAAAGAACTTTGCAGTCTCTCCTTGTTAAGTGAAAAGCATAAAGTTTAGAGAATATTTTGCAGTTTCAAGTAAAAGTATAGTGTCACCTAAAGTCTTGAGAACACTTTGCATCTCTTTTTGTTAAGTGCAAAACATTGTTACCTAATGTCTTGAGAATACTGTGCAGTCCCTGTTTGTTGAGTGCAGAACTTATTTGTTGCCTAATGTCTTGAGAATACTGTGCAGTCCCTGTTTGTTGAGTGCAGAACTTATTTGTTGCCTAATGTCTTGAGAATACTGTGCAGTCCCTGTTTGTTGAGTGCAGAACTTATTGTTGCCTAATGTCTTGAGAATACTCTGCAGGCCCTGTTTGTTGAGTGCAGAACTTATTGTTGCCTAATGTCTTGAGAATACTGTGCAGTCCCTGTTTGTTGAGTGCAGAGCATTAGCGTTGCCTAATGTCTTGAGAATACTGTGCAGTCCCTGTTTGTTAAGTGCAGAGCATTAGTGTTGCCTAATGTCTTGAGAATACTGTGCAGTCCCTGTTTGTTAAGTGCAGAGCATTAGCGTTGCCTACAGTCTTGAGGAAGCAATATTCAAAGGATCTACAAAAACATGAGTACTAATAGCAAAATGAAATTTTTACCAGCTCAGTAAATGTTATGTCTTTATGCAGACTCTTCAGATTAGACATATATATTGATATTTTTTATTTATATACATTTATTTTATTTTTTCTATTTCTTTTAATTTTTGTATATACTGAAGTAATTGTAGCTTAACTAAAATTTTCTTTTTGTTTTCTATGTAGTATATACTCATATATCTTTTTTGGGCCTGAATGGTAGCTGTAGTAAAAAGCTGTCTGGTTAAAGGAAGTAGAAGTGTATTGATAATACTCCATTACAACAAGATAGAAATGTCTTGTGTTTTGTGTTTTTTTTTGGACAGCACAGCATGAGGAAGCAGTGCCACCTATGATTCGTGCATTCCTTTTCCTGAACGAAAGTAATTATAAGTTACGTGCTCATATACTAGTATGATACTTGAAATTATTATTACATGTGTGCCACAAATAAACTTGGAACACCTTTACTTATTTTCACCAATCTTTGAATCAGTATATTTTTTTTCAGGAAAACAGGTAAGTTCTGTCATTCATGCATGTTCATGTCAATTGACTTACTTCTATAAGTGTCCTGTGCTTCTTGTCTAGCGATTTAGTCTCAAGGTTATATAGGTCAATGAGTAATGGTCAATTCAGCTTGAGGGCTAAATAGAATGATGAGTGACGGTCAGTTCAGCCTGCAGGCTAAATGAGTTGATGTGGTGGTTAGTTAGTTACTTCAGGTTAATGGGTTAATAAAAGTGGCAGTTCCTCCATATATTTTTTAATTATTTAAAAAAACAAGACAACTGAGTAGTTCTTCATAGCAATTATTAAACAGCTTAATGAGTTCTATTGCTGATATTACCCACATAGCATGTTTTAATTCAAAATAAGTTTATTTAGAGCCTAGCTTTTTGAATCATGTCTTTAAATGTAAAATATGCAGACTGTGCTCACAAACCAGACTAAATAAGCCAACAGACAGATTACTCTGATGATAATGCAGACTGTGCTCACAAACCAGACTAAATAAGCCAACAGACAGATTACTCTGATGATAATGCCATACTATACAATTTAATGAGATGTTAGTCCGAAATCTTTAGAGCTATAAAAAAGAACACATGAACATGATCTTTATTTAAGAAGAATGAAATTATAGAGAATATTATGTCTCATTAATGTTGTAAAAATATTGGAGAATATGTCTCAGAATTAAATATTGGAGAATATGTCTCAGAATTAAATATTGGAGAATATGTCTCAGAATTAAATATTGGAGTCTGTGTCTCAGAATTAAATATTGGATACTGTCTCAGAATTAAATATTGGATACTGTGCTTTAGAATTAAATATTGGAGAATATGGCTTAGAATAACATTGTGGAGACTGCTTGACTAGAACAAAATTGTAGAGAGAATAGTAGTTCCAGAATGAATTATTGAAAAATAATAGGTTCTAGAATGAAATACAGTGGAACCCCACGATAATGCACCCTGCGATAACGCGAATTCAGATATAACGTGGTCGTGGCATGGACCTGAAATTTTGATTATTCATTTGCATATGAAATTTTTTTTCAAAGTGTGTGAAAAAGAGTATTAAAATATTTAACTTCATTTTGGGGATGCGATCGTGTATGAATTTGAATATACATGTATTACAATCATGGCTTGATTCCTGAAATTTTAAATTCATGTACATGTACATGTATTTTTCTTGTATTGAGAAAAAATATTTTTTAAGTACATGTATATATTAGATGTTGAATTCAGACACAATGATCTTTGACAAAATTATTGATTTTTAATCCATGTGTGATTTTTCAATAGAATTTTTAATCCGTGTGTGATTTTTTAATAGAATTACATGCATTATGGATGAACTGCATGGCTTGATGTCACTATTATACTATACAGTGTGGATACACTTTCATGATGTAACGTCAGTCGGGGTATTATCAGTCAATGTGTATTATTGTACGAATAAATAAAAATTAGTAAAACTATTTAACGCAAAGTAATAACCTATAAATATATTATCCGTTCATTATTTTGAATATATTTTAATAATGCATTCCATTTAATATTCATCCAATAATAACCAGATTTTTTACATTAGACATGAATACACATATATATGTTCTTGGAAAAAAGTAAAATATTGTAAAACCTCGCATTAACGTGACACCACTATTAACGCGATCTGATTTTATGGACCCCAATTATCATGTTATAATGAGGTTTCACTGTATTAGGAAAAAATAGGTCTTAAAATAAAACTATAATAATATTAGGTCTTTGAATGAAATTGTATCCAGAATGAAATGTTAGGAAAAAATAGGTCCTAAAATAAAATTATAATAATAGTAGGCTTAACATGAAATTGTATCCAGAATGAAATATTAAGAAAAAAATAGGTCCTAAAATAAAATTATAATAATAGTAGGCTTAACATGAAATTGTATCCAGAATGAAATATTAGGGAATGATGGTTCCTAGAGTGGAATTGTAGAGAAAAATATGAATGTGTATTTACTGATACCAATCACCAAAGATCATTAAGCACATTCAGACATTTTTGCTGAGGTCGGCAATCATAAACTAGGTGAGGTGGGTCAGGATGGGTGGAGAAAAATCTCATTGACCAGATTTGGGCTCAAACCTGTGATGTGCATGAGAAGCTAGTGCCTTAACCTCAGACTGAATTAAATTGACACACGTCAGTAGAGTCATTCAAGATATGTTTAAGGTACTTTGTGCTTTACTACTAGTGTGACTAGAAAGATTTAGCCTTTTAGAAAAGTATTAATATTTTTAATTATAGGCATCAGTCACAGGCTTCCATTGATTTAACTTTTGGAATATTATATGTATGCCTTATTTAGTTTTTGAAGGGCTAAGTTCAGTTAAATTTAATCAAATTGAAGACAAGATTTGCAGCTGGACAATAGAAAATCACTTGTCAATTGTCTCCACTTGTTTGTGGAATTATATTTGTGTGCTTTTCTCTCTTCCCCCCTCCCCCCCATGAGACCATTCATCATTCTATCACTTTTCTCAAAATAGACAACCCCCAATCTCCCCTCTTTTATCCATTCTTTTTAACATTCCTGCTGTTTTTCCACCAGTTTTTATGTTGATTCACTAGTTTATGTAAAATTAGATTTTAGTTTTGTTCAGAATTTCAGTTTATTTTTGTTTGTTTTATTTGTTTTCATTGCTTGTTTATTACTTTCCTGTTGAAATTACTGTTACTAAAATTGTTTCCTGGCTTACAAATTTCTCAATATCACACCACCACCACCCCAATACCCCAATAAAAATACAATCTAAGTCATTGGTTCCAAGACTTTCTTGGTTCACAGCACCTCTAATATATTAGGATTTTTTCTCGGCACCCAGTCAGAAAATACCTACCAGTTGCATTTAGGTTAGTGTGACTAGGTAAAATAATAATCTTGTAGCACATGCTTTGGGAAGCACTGGTCTAAGTAAAAGTTAGTATGCTTGCAATGCAAAAGCAGCTTGAAGTCCCTTAGTGTCCCATTCCAACTTGCAATGCAAAAGCAGCTTGAAGATGTGTCCCATTCCAACTTGCAATGTAAAAGCAGCTTGAAGATAAGTCCCTTAGTGTCCCATTCCAACTTGCAATGCAAAAGCAGCTTGAAGATGTGTCCCATTCCAACTTGCAATGTAAAAGCAGCTTGAAGATAAGTCTCTTAGTATCCCGTTCCAACTTGCAATGCAAAAGCAGCTTGAAGATAAGTCCCTTAGTGTTCCGTTCCAACTTGCAATGCAAAAGCAGCTTGAAGATAAGTCCCTTAATGTCCCATTCCAACTTGTAATGCAAAAGTAGCTTGAAGGTAAGTCCTTTAGTGTCCTGTTCCAATTTTAAATGCAAAAGCAGCTTGAAGATAAGTCCCTTAGTGTCCCGTTCCAACTTGTAATGCAAAAGCAGCTTGAAGATAAGTCCCTTACTGTCCTGTTCCAACTAGATTAACATCCCTAGACCTCTCCTATGTAGACAGTCTGAAGCTGTTGTTGTTTGTTGTCTAGTTATTGCTCTCCTGGTGAAATAAATACATCTGAATTTGTTTTCTGGCTTGTTGTTGTCATTGCTTTCCTGGTGAAATGAACACATCTAACTTGTTTTCTGGCTTACTTACTTGTTGATGTTGTCTAGTCATTGTTCCCCCTGATAAAATGAACACATTTAACTATCTAACTTGTTTTCTGGCTTACTGTTATTGTTGTCTAGTCATTGTACCCCTGATAAAATGAACACATCTAACTTGTTTTCTGGCTTACTGTTGTTGTTGCCTAGTAATTGCTCTTCTGATGAATACATCTGAATTTGTTTTGATTAGTGATTACTTTTCTGTTGAAATGGCTACATCTGAACTTGTTTTGTGGTTTAGAGATTTTGTTACATTGTTTTAGGTTTTCCTGACAGTAAATCTTTCAAAAAACTAAAAATCTTTTGTAAACAAAAAAGAATTCTTTATCATTTGAATCTTTTTTTGTGTATTTTCAGTTTTTACTGGGGTGTTTTTTGTTTGTTTGTTTATAATTTCTTTGTTCTGTCACAGAATTTTCTTTAAAAATTTTTAATTTACCCCTGTCTATAAAAAGAAACTCTTATAGTTCACTTAAGTTTGTGATTTTGACTTAGATATTAAATTATCATGACCTTTAGTTTTGCATTATTATTTCAATCTATTTTTAATTATTGACTGTATTGACTTCTTATTGACTGTATCTCTCTTGCAACTTAAACAAAAGCCAGCATGCACCAAGTAAAGGTTAATGTTTTTTTGTACAAGTCACTTATTCACTCTCCATCATGTTAACTCTCTGAAATTATGCACATACGTGTGTAGTTTGCGCACTTTATCGTAATTAATCATAATTATTATCATGACAAGAATGGTGAGTGCAAAGGAAGTAAGTAGTAAAATGTCAGGTTTCTTACATTGGTTATTTTTTCTTTCTCTTTTATTCATATGAATAGTTATTTATTTTTTAAAAACTCATACCTTACGTAAAACTGACTAAAATAAAATGTATTTTCAAATAAATAATAACGTACTCGTGGCTCAGTATCCTTACCTAACCTCCATCTCGGTGAAACTTGGATGGAAAAGTCATGGTTAATGAATAGCTGATTGCAGATGTAAAAGGACGACTGCTGGCGGGTATTTAGCTTTGTAGGTATAATAAAGTCAAACATGGAGGGAGACAAGCATACAGGAAAAGATTTTCACTTCTGAAGTATTAAATAAAGTGAGGTACATCCAGGATGAGAAATTTTAAACTTTTGTAAACATTTGGTTACAAATTTAGCACAGATAATCCTCTGCCAGTTAACCAATATTTAACTGAGTGTCATGTTTATTAAAATTATATTGTTAAATGGAATTGCTTACTGGATTATTAAAATAATATTGTTAATGTAATTGCTCATTTGATTAAAGCTTTAGTCTCTGAAATCTTTAGAGGATACACGGAATGAATATTTAGGTTGCCATTTATGGAGTATACAAATTTCATTTTTTTTTTTAGGTGAAAAGCTTACACAAATGCACAATTATTGTAAAACATAGAAATTAAAATTATTGGTATGTATTTACAAATAATGCTTAGAGTTTGTATTTACACGGATGTGTACTTTGAGATATTGTCTGTGTATTTGAAGAAATAAAGATATTAGAATTGTGTTTTTATACAAATAAATCAGTACATAGACATTAGAATTATCCATACACAGATGTTATAATTGTTAGTATTTTTGTACAAATATATCACTACATAGGCATTAGTATTGTTAATGTTTATGTACAAATATATCACCATATAGACATTAGAATTGTCAGTATTTTTGTACAAATATATCACTACATAGACATTGGAAATTGTCATTATTTTTCTACAAATATATCACTACATAGACATTAGAATTGTTAATGTTTATGTACAAATATATCACTACATAGGCATTAGTATTGTTAATGTTTATGTACAAATATATCACTATATAGACATTAGTATTGTCAGTATTTTTGTACAAATATATCATCACCTAGGTATCAGAACTGCTGATATATCTTTTCATATAAATCATATTGGTGGTCAGAAATGCTGATTTGTCTGCACAAATAAACAACTATTTCAAGATGTGGAGTTGGTAATTTTGGTTTTACACATCTGTTGACTTTTTTATGTGCTATACAGTACAATAAATTTTTACTACAAATGAATTGTTACAAAGCAATATATTTGATATTGTGCTTTGTTCTTTGGCTATGCAGTCAGTAGAAGATATCAGTTTGAGTTTACTAGTATATAAAGTGCCACCCCAAAAAATCTGTGCCATAGTTAATTTGGACATTTTTTTAATTTCACTTTAAAGTAATAACATTTCATATATGCTGTTTGATTTCACTTCAGTAACATTTTATATAATATTGATTTCACTTTAATAACATTTTATATATGCTGTCTGTTTTCATTCTGTGCTTGTTCCAGGCATGTCACAGTCTCTTGGTATGGGCAGCAGCCATGGGGGTGTGTCACATCATGGGATCAGCATGAAGTATGCAGATAACCATCAGGGCCCTGATACATTTACCGACTTTGTAACTCTTGTATGCCAAGAGGCTCAGAGCTCTCAGAATCAGGTACTTCCATTTATTGGCTTGTTTTTAACAATTTTGCCAGGTACTTCTGTTTACTGGCTTTGTCATTATTACCAATTGTTACATTTGAATGCAAGAGTTTTGGTTCCGCCAGAATCAGGTGCTTCAGTTTACTGGCTTTGTCATTATTACCAATTGTTACATTTGAATGCAAGAGTTTTGGTGCTGCCAGAATCAGGTGCTTCAGTTTACTGGCTTTGTCATTATTACCAATTGTTACATTTGAATGCAAGAGTTTTGGTGCTATCAGAATCAGGTGCTTCTGTTTGTTGGTTTTGTAATTGCTGGCCTAAACGCTTTGTTATGTCAGGCTCTTAGAATCAAATATTTTACAATTGACTAGTTTTGTCATTACTGATTTTCTCACTCTCTTATGTGGGGCTCTCAGAATCAAATACTTTACAATTTACTAGTTTTGTCATTACTGACTGTGTCACTTTTATATACTAGATGCTAAAAGCTCTCAGAATCAGGTATTTGTACATTCATTTTTTTTAATGACCAATTTTAGGACTTTTTACCAAATCTTGTACATTAGAAACGACTATTTTTCAAGCCATTAAGGTCAAGGAATACGGATGTTGTATTTTCAAAAGAGACTTTAGGTACTTTAAAAAAGTGGTGACAGACTCCATGAATAGTATTGATATTAGTATTGACTTTATCACAGCAATTGGTAGTGTCTGAACATGTATATATCACTTCAACAGCAATGATGTCTGGACAAAGTCGAGTTCACATCATTTTGAAGCCATTTCTTCAGGGTTTGCCATGAGGAAAGAAGCTAAATAAAAATATCAACTAATTATTTCTCAAATTGTTATTATTCCAACTTAATTTCAAACTGTTTTTATTTTAACATAGAAAGGAACCATCACTTAACAAATATAGTGAGATTGTTTATTACTTTTGACAAGATTTAGCAGTAAGGCTAGTTTTAATTCTGATAAATAGTGACATACTGTTGATTACATTGTTGGTGAGTTATGTCTCCTTTTCTTCCAAAAGTCTTCTTCTTTTACTTATTTTACAATTTTTCAAAATGCATGTATATATAAATTGATTATAACATTGATAATTAGAGCTTTTTTAAAGAAAAATTATATGCATCTTACTTATGTGGAATTGCATTTATTGAAATTAAAGTTTTCTTAAATGTTTCCTTTTTATCTGAAATTTGGACCATTCACCCAAGTAATTGCCCTACATAGTTATTTCCATACTCTTTCAGCATAAGTCTGAGTTCATAATGATTTTACCACATAACTTACTTGTTTGATGTTATGGTCCTTTTCTTTTTTCAAAACATTTTTTACCATATGAACTTATTTGTCTTGTATGATGGTCCAATTAGTATGTGTGCTTAATGAGTTTGTTGTTTTGAAGTGATTTTTATTGTATGAACTTATTGTTGTTGTTGTTATGATAACTTATTTTGCTCCACAAGAATTGCGATAAAACTGTTCATCTTCTCGATTTTCTTGGTTTTTGGTGGATTCCTGTGGAGCCTTCCTCTTCTTATGGTAAAAAAAGTGCTCTGAAAATAGTCTTAGAATTTATTTGTCTAATGTCATGGTCCTTTTTATACCTGTGCAGCACCAGACTATTTTCAAAGCACTTTTTTACCTTATGAACTTAATTGTCTGAGTCATGGTCATGTTTAAATGTGTGCAGCATCTGTCTATTTTCTAAGCATATTTTACCGTACGAGCTTAATTGTTTGCAGTCATGGTCCTGTTTACTACAATCTATTTTCAACGTGCATTTTACTGTATAAACTTGTTTGTCTGAGGTCATGGTCATATTTGTACTTGTGTAGCACCAATCAGGCCAGTCATCACCACCACTGAAAAGCCCAACAAAGTTGCCTCAGTTCTTTCCTCCTGGAATGCTACCTCCTCCACCTCCACCTCCCCCAAATTTGGCAAGGCCAGTTGCCATTTTGCGAACCTCTGATGGCCAGAACACTGTGGCATCCTCTTCAAATATGCCTGTTTCTACCGCAGGTTAATATTATAAAAATATTATTAGGTTGTAGTAGAGAGTTATTGTGCTGACATTTATTTTTTTTTGGATTTTTTATTTAGTAATTCTTAATATTTTGTTATAGTATTAAAAGGTGTGCTTTCTTTTGATTTTTTACTCTTTTCTTTTCTTGCTTTTTTTTCTTTTTTTAGTACTTGCAAATCAAATTTTTTATCAGAAGCAATTAGTGTCTCGAAATTTGCTGTTTTCTCCTAAATCCTCCGCAATCATCAACATGTTTTTATAGATTATGGAAGTAATTTGTTTACCTGTGTGATTGATTGGGTTTTATTCTGTGCCTAATTCATCTCTTTATCAGTTATATGTCAGTGTCATTTTGTGCAGAGGTTTTGTATCCATTTATTGTCAGGTTATTTTATTCTTTGCCTTTTACAGTTCTTGTTTCAGTTTATTTTTCCATTTATATTACGTGTACACATTACAGTTCTTTAGTATTTTCACTGTCTTTTGTTTTTATCTTGTCCTTCACAGTGGTTTTTTAAAAAGTTTTCTTTATCAGTTTTTTTTCCTGTTTATGTTTTTTCTATGCACATTGCAGTTCTCTGTCAGTTGCACTGTTTTTATATTTTATTCTTTTTACATTTCTTATCATTTTCATGTCTTTTAATGTTGTCCTGTATTTCATGTTTCATAATATTATCCAGTATTTCATTTCTCTTTTGTCCTGTGTTTCATGCCTGTTTATGTTGTCCTGTGTTTCATGCCTGTTTATGTTGTCCTATGTTTCTTGTCTTTTTTTAGGCGTTCTATATGTCTTGCTCTTTCATGTCATCCTGTGTGTCTCGTCTTTTCATGTCATCCTGTGTGTCTCATCTTTTCATGTCGTCCTGTATGTCTTGTTTTTTCTTGTCATCTTGTGTGTCTTGTCTTTTCATGTTATCCTATATGTCTTCTCAGCTTGTTCTGTGAGTCATGTATTTTCATGTTGTCCTGTTTCTTGTCTTTTTTTTGTTGCCCTGTATGTCTTGTCATTATATGATGTTTCTTGTCTTTTCATGTTGTTCTAGGTTTCTTTGTCTTTCCCTGTTGTCCCATGTTTCTTGTCTTTTCCTGTTGTCCAATATTTCTTCTTTTTTTATGTTGTCCTGTATGTCTTGTCTTTTTATGTTGTCATGTGTTTCTTAACTGTTTTTGTATGTTTTTTGTTTCATGTCTTTCTATGTTATTGTGTGTTTCTTGTCTTTTTATTTTCTCTGTTTCTTGCCTTTTTATTTTTTCTGTTTCTTTGTCTTTTAAAAAAATGATTTTCTGTATTTTTGTGTATTTCTTGATACTTTTTCTTGGGCTCCTTGTCTTTTTATGTTTCTGTGTATTTATTGTCTTTTTATGTTGACCAATCCTGTATTTCCTGTTATTTTGAGTCCATTTATGTAATTTTATGCCCATTGCAATTTACAAGTTTTGCTTCTCCAGAAGTCATTCATAAAGGATTTGCATATTGGACATACAAGTACCAGTAACTTTTTATGCTACTGTTGGTGATTCTGTTCTTTCTTGCTCATAGGTTCAGACATACCTTACTGTAATTAGGACACTGGATGTTCCCTAATATATTGCTTTATAAAAGTAGGTTGTATTGATCACACTTTTGCAGTTGTGAAGCACTGAGTGGGCACAGTGTTGCACATTATCTGACTTCACAAACTGTATTTTAAACTAGTGGAGTGCCATCACTAGGGACAAAGGTCCTATTAACAGAGTCTGTAGTAATAGACTGGCACAACACCAGTTTGATGTTTTGAGAAAGGCTGCATTACTTAGGGTTTTTTTTTTAATATCCCAGGGGCAAGGGCAAGCGAGTTAATTTAGTTGTTCCATTATTCTCTGCTAATACTTACTTGACATTGGGAAAAAATCTTTTAGTTAGTTGTTGGATACTATTTGTACAATTTATGTCAGTTATATGGTCATCTACAACTGATTTTGTGTTCTCTTGCTTCAACTCTGGGGTGGTTTTGTATCATTGAAATGTCTTTTGTGCTTTTTTGGGGGGGAGGCGGGGGTTGACTGAGAACATTTTTTTCACTTAAAGCTCTTATAAGACTATTTATAATTTGGGTTGATTCTTAATGTATTCTTATTTATTTTTTTTCAATCATGTGTATTTTTTTCACTTTGACAGCTGCCAGTGTCTCAGTAAGCAGCAGCTCACAGGGAGGAGGGCATTCCAGTTCCCCCTCCACTTCTCCAGCCAGTCGGGCTGTTATGTCTAGTCCTTTCACTGTGCTCTCTCGCCCAGAGCATGCTTTCTCACATATACACCCACAGGGGCACCAGGTAAGGATATATTTCATTAAAAAATGCTGTCATTTAAATTCTTACTCAAAACAACACCTATAGACTCACTTTATTTTGCATTGTGCAAAATCTGGTAGGTTCTTTTATATTGTATTTCTTTTAATTAATTATATATATATAAATTCTTTGTCAGTTAATGAAAACTAATATGAGGAATTTACCCAGTACTGATTTTCCTGGGATTGGCTCTTTTGCTATTTTAAAAAATTTGAATTATCCTTTTGTCAAAGTTGCTGTGAAGTTAGTAGATATCTTAGATTGCAAACAGCAATTGATTATATCATCTGTTAAAATTTCAATACAAATGCATTTGAATAAAGCCAGCAATCAATGCATGTTTCCGTTTCATATCATTACTTTTTGATATTTGAATTGGAGAGAAATTGCAGTAAAATTTTAATATAAAGATATAAAATGCTATCAGTACAAATATTTAATATTGAACTGCATAATATAAACTTTGTTGTCTCTTCCCTTTGTCACATAATGGCTTATGTAGCCTACATATGCCCCTCCTCTAAAAATAGACTACACATAAACCTACCTTCGAGAAAGGCTGACCTTATCCCTCAGCTGGAAATATACCTGAATGTTCTAGACAGCTCACTAAACTAATCAATCAAAGTGCAGCTTAGCCATGCGAATTAATGTACCAGAAGCTCAACTGTAAATCGTTAGTTGAATGCAGCTGACTGCCAAGACAACACATATTTTGGCATCCCGGCCTTAATAAGTTATATCCATAGTATTAACTTTTATTGCCAGTTATCAACACAGCAGGAAACCATCCTCTGTATATATTACTGCTGAAGGTATGTAGTTTTGCTTGCTTAACTAATATTTATATTCATGTTTATCTCTTGACTATATTTTATATTGTCATATTTCACTTAAGATATTAAAATGTATGATGACCATATAAGTAAGAGAACACATGAGGACGATTTCTTAGCCCATGTGTAGTTTACTGGCAGATCAGCACTTTATCTGAGACTTTATCTGAGATGTTGATCGATGAGCATTGAGCTGCAAAACAATGCAGAACAGCATGACCCGTGTGCCAAAGACCGGTTCAACGGACCACATGTGCATCTCTATAACATTCACAGGGACCCTAGATGGTCAGAAGATCCCAAAGTTATGTATTTATATAGTCACAACCGCACAGCTTCAGTCAATTCAATTCAAAATCGAACTTTAATCAAAGTACTTTTAAAGTTCACTCAGAAACATTTAGTGTTCTCTTATAAACTCATTTATAGTTCACTCATATGAACGAACCAAATAACTACTACAGCACCATAGAACTCAAAACGAACATTCTCTTACAACACATGGTCATGATTAGGCACTATAACTATTTATAAACTCTAATTGTAACTGTTGAACTATTTCCTATATGCAACCATATGTATCAGGGGGTTCGAGATGTCTTCTAGATCTATCATTCTTCTATTTTACATTATCTATCATTCATCTTTCTAACACGTGGCCAGCCAGAAGATGTTTTTTTTTTTGATTATCCTAAGGTTACGGGCGGCCTAGGGTGGTGGAGAATTAACATCTTGCCCATCTCCCAGCAAAACATCATGCCTTGTGCATCAAATTTGTCAATTAAAATTTATAAGTCTCCCTATTAGAGACAAAATATAAATATTTCCCACCATTAGTCAGATTTCTTTTTATTGCTCTCCCTTATTCAGAATCCTTTCAGTCTTATTCAATAGAGAGTTAGCGCTGACCTCCATTAGTCAGAATGTTAGCATTACCCTCCATTAGAGAAAAAATATTATAATTACTCCTCATTAGTCAGAAACTTAGCATTGCTTTCCATTAGAGACAAAATACTATAATTGCTCCCCTTAGAATCTTAGCATTGCCCTCTGTTAGAGACAAAATACTATAATTACTCACCCTTAGAATCTTAGCATTGCCCTCTATTAGAGACAAAATACTATTACTCCCCTTTACTCAGCATCCTAAAATTGCCGTCCATTAGAGACAAAATACTGTAATTTATACTCCCCATTAGTCAGAATTTCAGCATTGCTTTTTATAATGACATATGTTAGAGTTGCCCTCAGCTAGAGACAAAAAAAAATTGTCATCTTCCTTTAATCAAAGCCTTATGGTCGCTCTTCACTCAAGTCAGTTGTTTTTTCATGAGTTGTAATCCAACAGTTCCTCTCCGTTATAGAAGAAATGTTATTATCTTCTCTTAGAATCATAAGATTGCCCTCCTGTTAAAACTCTTTTTCTACTGGAATAAATACAGTCATGGGTTTTTCCATTTGTATTTAATATAGCTTTATCTGTACATTTTAACTTGCCCTCATTAAAAATATATGATTTCAAATTTACAAAGTGATTAATAGCTCTTCTGAAATGTTGAATGAAGGCCAGTGCATTTTGTATGATTTTAATATATATTTATATATTAGATATTTGTTTAAATTAAAGCTAGAGCAAACTGAGTTAAAATAGTTGGTGCATTTGTGGTTCCAGCATTTGCACTATCATTATATTTTTCATGTGCCTTGTTGAATTTGTATCTTGCTTGAATGAACTAACAATCCCTATTGTAACCTAATTTCCTTATATCTTTAGGAATAAACTAAACTAGTACTGAGAAAGTTGTGTTTTTGTGTAACATTTTCAGCGAATCATTAGATGTAAAATGTTTAAATTTTTTAGACAGTAATGCTTATGAATGTACATTTGCTCACATATAAACATTAGGAAATATGATATGAAATACTTGTAAAGGAAATTGCTCACACATAAGATCTAGCAAAACAGGGACTGATTACAGTGCGGCTGTCCGTCCTGTCTGGTCCAGGTGTTCACATATCCAAGTCTGAGCCCTGTCAATGCCATTAGTGGTGTCATTTCGCCAACAACACTCAGTTTGATTGCGTCTCCAATGGCAACGCCACGTACTACGCCACGTTCAACGCCTATCCCACGCTGGACTACACCCTTCATCCCGCTGGATGAAAATGTGGATTACAGCATGTTGGCAAACATTGTTCCTACTGTTAATGCTGATGAGGCACTCTTGTCTGAAGGTGAAGGTCTATTTCTTTTTCGTGCCTTTTCCTATTTTATAATGTGTGTGTATGTGTTTATAGTTCATGTTACATTTTTTCTTTCCACAAGCATTTGAATTTGTCATTGATTTTTCATTTATGTGTTGGTGCTTATACATCTTGTCCATATTTAAAAAAAAAAATTAAGATGCACTAAGTTCACTAAATAGATATATACTTAATTCAGTTTAGAAAAAGCCAACAGTACTTCATAACTAATGTAAGAATAATGTTTTTGTCCTAAAGCCACAGTTATAACTTCTGAAAGGTATTTTAGTGTTTACTGACAAATTAGGCAGTGATAGATTTAGATATGTTAATTTAGACACTTGTTAATTTAACTTAAGGAACCTATTAAAGCATCTCTTTTCTCTCTCGTTGTTGCAGCTGCTGTTTAAATTTGAATTGCAAAGCTGATGCTTTTTCCCCTTCATTCTCTTTCTTTTTAATGTCAATTAAAGAGGTTGAACATATATAACCTCTCTTAAAAGACCCCCCCCCCAATTCAATTTTAGATTGATTAATTACAAAATATCAAGTATTATATCATTTTCTTTTATGTGCAGTATGTGTTTATACATGTATTTCATTTGAAGATAAGCTTTGACAAATAAGTTTAATCAGAAGTTGTCAGGCATTTTTAGGTTGTGGAGATAGTTTAATAAATGTTAACTTGGCAGATTTTACTCATTAGGAATTAAAATAATGTATAACTTTTCAAGAGGTGGGATTTAAAAAAATAATAAAATAAAGGTTGTTTCTTTTTTTAAAAAAATAATTTATCTTGGGTACAAATTGTTGAGTAAATGTATGTCCTACTGTTTCTGCTTGTTACAAGCCATTGTAATATTTTCCTTTTGAATGATTTGAGTTAGTGAAATCGCTCCTTAGTCTAATGGTTCTAATGTATTTCTTATTTTCTTCCTTCTTCATTTCAGTCATCTTCTGAGTCACAAGACATTAACTAGCATAATTTTGCCAGTGTGGTAGTATTTAAATTTTTGTGCATTCTTGTGTACTTAGGTGCTGAGAGTCATTAAATAGTCATTGATACATTTATAAATATTGTCAACACTGTTGTGTATGTGTGAGTGTTTCATTGCAGTAGAGATTAAAAACAGTACATGTATGCAATTGCAAGACTGTTTTCTTTTATAGTTAATTTAATATAGGAGCTTTGAACTCACTATTTAAAATTGGCTTGATTGACGCATGCACACACGCATGTACACAAATACACACACACACACACACACACACATGCAGAGTTTTAACCTGATCAGGATCAAATTTACAGAGGTTTTAGTAATGGTTATTGTTGTTTTTTATACAATAATTTTTAACAAATTGATAAAATTGAAATTTTCTGTTTAAAAAAAAAAAAATTAAGAATATTGAAAATTTATGGTACAATGTAGTGCATATGCACTTGCAATTTATAGCTTCAGACGAATACAAATATAAGTTTGGTTCCATTGGCATTAAGTGATTTTTAGATTCAAATAAATACAAATATAAGTTTAGTTCCATTGGCATTAAGTAATTTATGAGCGTAGAACTGTCCAGAGTAAGAGTCACGTGCACTAAATGTTTCCATTTTTCCATACATTAGTGAATTTATACTTTTTAAACTCCATTAATTAGGCATTAAATGATTATATTGTAAAACAGAATGTGCGTATTCAGTCACTGAGCATGAAAGTATAGAATCAACATATCTCTGGTATGAAGTTACTTTCATTAAGCATTTATAAGAGTGCAGTAAGATAAATCTTGATGTCATTGTCTTTGTAATGAAGACATTGTTTGAGGAGCTGAACAGAACAAATGCTCCTCTAGTTTTGAAAATTCTCTTTGGAGTACCTGTGAAAAGGCACTGATAATAATGTAATATAACGATTCCTGAGTTTATAAGATCATGAGCTTTTAAGAAAATGCTTTAACAAAATTTTTCCCCCTTTATTGATTTTTACTTGATTAACCAGATTTGAAGCATGTAGAAATTAAAATTCTAATATTTAATTCGTATAATTATATAATTCAAATAAGTTTATATAAAAAAATAAGCATTTAATTTGAAAATGAAAGATTTGTCTTAGAGTAGGATTTATTAAGGAAAAATAAAAATTTGTGAAGGACAAGAAATATTTTTTTTGAAAAAGAAAAATTTGTGAAGGAAAAGATAGGTTTATTAAGGAAGAGAAAGATTTATCAAGGAATAGATTTATGAAAAAGAAAGATTTCGTATTGAAAAAAAAAGATTTGTTATGAAAAAGAAAGATTTCTTATGGAAAAGAAAGATTTGTTATGAAAAAGAAAGATTTCTTATGGAAAAGAAAGATTTATTATAAAAAAGAAAGATTTATTATGGAAAAAAAAAAGATTTCTTATGAAAAAGAATGATTTCTTATGGAAAAAAAAGATTTGTGAAGGAAAAGAAAGATTTGTTATGAGAAAGAAAGATTTAATAAAGAAAAAGAAAGATTTAATAAAGAAAAAGAAAGATTTAATAAAGAAAAAGAAAGATTTAATAAAGAAAAAGAAAGATTTAATAAAGGAAATGAAAGATTTGTTATGAGAAAGAAAGATTTAATAAAGAAAAAGAAAGATTTAATAAAGAAAAAGAAAGATTTAATAAAGGAAATGAAAGATTTGTTATGGAAGAGAAAGATTTGTAATGGAAAAGAAAGATCTATACCTTGGGGAGAAAAAGGGTAGGCATTTTGAGCAATAGCCAGAGGCAGACTGGTTTTACTTTTAAACTACCAAATGATTGTTACTGTGTGTAGCCTGTAGTGAACCGTCTTAGGCCTCTTAGTCTCATTTTTATTTTTATATTTTTTTAACGACCTTTTTCCTTTATTTCCACATCTTAACTAATTATGACTCCCTTGATCCTATGTCTCCTTCCATTATCTCTAACCTTTGTCAAGTCTGAGCAGTGAACTTTTCTTTTCATATCTCCCATTTGTAAAAGCCTGAACATCTTTCTTTTCATATCTCTACCATTTGTCAAAGCCTAAGCACCTTTCTTTTCATATCTACCATTTGTTAAAGCCTAAGCACCTTTCTTTTCATATCTCTACCATTTGTCAAAGCCTAAGCACCTTTCTTTTCATATCTACCATTTGTCAAAGCCTAAGCACTTTTCTTTTCATATCTACCATTTGTCAAAGCCTAAGCACCTTTCTTTTCATATCTCTACACATTTGTCAAAGCCTAAGCACCTTTCTTTTCATATCTCTACACATTTGTCAAAGCCTAAGCACCTTTCTTTTCATATCTACCATTTGTCAAAGCCTAAGCACCTTTCTTTTCATATCTCTACACATTTGTCAAAGCCTGAACACCTTTCTTTTCATATCTCAAATCTTTGTCAAGTCTGAGCACCTTTCTTTCCATATCTCTACCCTCTGCCAAGTCTGAGCAGTGTCTCTCTTTACATATCTACTCTCTCAAGTCTGAGCATGTGTCTCTGAAGGATTTTACACATAAACCTATCACACTAAATTGGGTTTCTTTGTTAGAACACTTTTTTTTGGTTTCACCTTAAGTACATGCTAATGCATGTCTTTTTTAAATTCATCTCTCTCTTTTTAAACACTTAACAAATACCTCTTTTTTCACCTTTTAATTTTTTGCTGTAGTTATTAAATCTTTTTTTTTCAGAGCGCTATTTCTCAGCAGTGCAGACTTCAGAAGGAATGGAGCCTAATGGAAACGGTGGGCATGCTAGTCATGCTAGCCATGCTAGCCAGACAGCCCCACCCACACATACACACCCAAACACTCACCCTGGTACTGTACCTCCTCCCATGTCAACTTCTGGTAACTCACCCAAAGCACACACACAGTCTCAGAATGCTACTTGACGGCTTGCTGCATGACGTGGCACAAGTCCTGTGTTCTAGAGATGTGTTGCAACATGAATGCAGTGAAAAATGTGTGTGAACAAAGAAAGAAACTAATAACGAAGACAAAACCAGCACCGTCTTGTGCTCTGCATGGCTGTGATAACACATTGGATTAGCAAGAAGAAAAATGCTTTAACCCTTCATCAGGGTCTGAAAGAACATTTCTAGTAGAGATTGTATTGTTATTTTTATCTTTATTTGTGTGATATGATAATAATAACCTCTTTGTGTTGTTGTTGAAGGTTTCAATAATGGTGGTGATTGTGGTGTGTTTACATGGCAGTATAACAGTTGAATACAAAATATTATCCATGTGTTTTAGGGTTAAGGCCAGTCCTCTGATTTTGATCAGCCATCATGTCCTCTTGTTCTCATTGGTAGATAGTTATACTTGCCTAGGTAGTGCTTCTATGCAGGAAATCTTTCCAGTGCTGTTAGCAAAATCATATGATCAAAGCTAACTTTATACCTCTTTATTTCCAGATCTTCTGAGCACACCTCTGTCCAAAGATTACAAATAATAACATTTCAGAGAATGATACATATCCTCTCTTTGGTCTTAACTGTAGATATTGCTTATTTGGGGTTTAAGAGAAATATTTATGCAGATATCAGAGCTGGAAATATCAAAGTAATAATTTTTTGAGAGGTTGTTTAATGAAATATATTTCTGAAAGGTCACACAAGACTATATAAGTGGTGCCTTAAACAATAAGGATAGAAGTAGAATTATTAAAGACTCAGGGAAATATGCAAAGGAGTTTGAAATTTGTGGGAAATATTTCTTTTGCTGTCAACTTGAAAAGCTACTGAATCCAGTAAGGTTTTCAGTGAGTTGAAATGCTATTATTTAATTGTCTCTTTTTTATTATTTTGTTTTTGTTTGTGGTGCTATAGAACCTGAAAAGTGTTGATTAGTCTAAATTGATTGATTTTGTAAGTGTTCAGAATATTGGCTAGTTATTTTATTATTTGATGGAATCAGTACCCAGTAATGACTGTTTGATGACGTGTCCTCTTTTGATATTTGGGCCATGCCAACTAAAATAAATACTACCTTACGTACTTCAACTAGACTAAATTCACAGCTTTTCTTACTAGAGGCACTAAAGAAACTGTTTTAAAATTTTGTAGTATATATTTTCTTGGTTCATATAAGAACTTCTCATGGCGTTGACTATTATTGTTATTACAGAGTAGTAAGGACACTGAATACATCACAGTCTTTTATACAATACGATCTTTGAAAAATGCACTTAGCATGTAAAATAATTGACTAATAGTCTGTGTTATTATTTAAAATTTGTCGGCATGGTACGCAGTTAGATGAAGAAACAGAAATGTGTTTCTATCAGATTTTTGCCCAGGACAATATAAATTTAGTACTATATAATGTTAGTTAAAGCTCAGCAGATTGTACCAAAGATAATTGATTTTTAATGTAATGTTATAAAAGTTTTTCAACGAATATTTTGTTGTTTGTATATATCTGTTTAATTAGGAATAAGTTATATAATTCAAATCTATATTTAAAATCCATGAGTATAAGTTTTTAAAAATTTCAAAAAAAAGTATAATAACTTCTAAAGTTCAATATAACTATAAAATGTGTGTGCTTGTGTGTAGTTTTAAGAATTTTGTTGTATAACTGTTTATCTGATGTGAGGAGTTACATTGAGGTTTGTGAAATAGTTATTTTTTCAGCATTATTTGTTATCATAGTAGATGTGTTTGTCCTTTCCTTGATTATGTATCAAATCCATCATTTCTCTTTGATGGTTGTAATAGGTGACTCATTCGTAAGTCACTTATTTTTTACCAGAAACGTATGAGTAAGAAGTGAGCAAGTTCTTCATTGGCTCTGTTGGTAGCACGTTTTTTTTGGTCCTATAGAAAAATCTCATAGATTTGGGCCAAATTTCAGTAATTTACGTTGGTGACCTCTAAGGACATTGGTGATGTTAAACCCTGCAGATAAATCCTAAGTACACCAAAGATCAACTGTGAGACAGACTAGATTAAAAACTAAATAGATTTGCAAGGCAGTACAAAATACAAAACTCCATTACTCTTGCAAAAGTGACAAACATTGGCATTTGCTAAGTCATTCAGCTAAGTATTGACGATTTGCATCTATGATAAAAGTATTTGATATGAGTTTTCAAAGTTAAAGTTTGTAGAACATTTGGTACTTTCTACATTTACACTTAATAGGATCAATTTGTTTCATTTGGGATGGTCACTACATTATGCCTCGTTTGGAATTGAGGAATACCACAGTAGTCTTTGTTCTCTACAGGAAAATGATCATTTCTTACTTCATAGACTTCTGATTTTTCTAATACTGAAATTTAATTTATTCAATTGCAATTATAGTGCAGACTAAAAATAGGTCAGTATGTATACCAATGAAATAAAGTCCAGTGTAGTAAAAACAGAACTTCAAACACCCATCAGTCCCTCTGGGAAAAATTCAGTTTCAAGGTAGATTCATGTTTTCTTTTAAAGAAGGTAAAGTTCTTTTTCAAGGTAGATTCATTTGTTTTCTTTTAAAGAGGGAAAAATTCTTTTTCAAGGTAGATTCATTTGTTTTCTTTTAAAGAAGGAAAAATGAAAATAAATAGGAATATTCATTATTTTTTAAAGTTAAGTTTGGTTGTTTTTTTTTTAAAAACAACAAAAATGAGTTGTAATGATTATCTGTATGAAATTTTTTTTTGCAGATGCTTGAGTTTTGTTTTTAATAGACCATCTATTGCATTACATTTGCATTATTGCAGTTGCTCTTTGTCTGCTAGACTGTACTTTGTCTGCTAGACTGTACATCTCCCAATGTTATTTTGTTTTTCAGAAGACCTAACAGATGCTTCAAAAGACTGATGGATTCAATCAGATTGTTTTGATGAACAGACTGATGCTTTTAAAAAATGTTTTTTAAAATATTTATTTTCTACAGAATGTAGAGCATTTGAACTTAAAGAGATTATACACCACAGATTTTTCATTGCGGGATGTAAATTTACCTATTGTACAGTTTTACAGCAATTTTCATTGTTCAAGCAGCAACTGTGATTTATCTTTATTTTTCCTGTCTTCAAAAAATAAAAAAATTGAAAGAAAAAGGTAACCCCCATTAAAAAAAAAAAATGCATATGCAATTGAATCTCACTCACTTCAGGTTTCACTTTTGAAAAACAGTTGTTCTTAAAACACTCACTATGCCTTTTCATTTAATTAGTGAGATGGAAAGTACTGCTGTTTTAGGCATCAGTCAGCTTGACAGGTAAGTAATCTTTGTTCCAGCTATGTTCGGCAGTTATGTGATCCTAACCTAGTCAGAACTATGCAACAGTGGATTTCCTCTTTTTTTTGTGATACCAAACTGGCTTGTCAAGGTTATCCTTCTTGTTGACTTTTATCAGCATGTAGGTTTTCGTATATTTATAATAACAATAACAAACATATTCAAGCTTTGCTGAGGTAGTTGGATGTATTTGTATGTATTTATAACACCAGTTGCATGCTTTTTGGAGAACAGTTCATGTATATTTATGGCAAAACATGTACGTGCATGCAGAGAACGATTAGGTTTGTCTTACATTGTTGTGAATATAAATAATTTGCCGAAAGGAAAGGAATGAGTTGATTTCTCATAAGCACACTTGCTTTTTAATTCATTGTCAATATTTGGGGGATTTTGAACATTATTGTGATTTTACGGGCCATTCCTCTTTTTCTTCTTTTTTTAATGCAAGACAAACTGCTTGAATATAAAATTTGATAATAAATACGTCTTTTTTTTCCCTCTCTGCGCCTTCTCATTCAGGTCCTAGTTGTGTAAATATTTTTGTGCTGGTTGTTATAGAAAATTGTACATTTATTTGTTTATTTATTTCAATTTGTTGGGCTGATGGAATGTTTTCTTGTACCACCTGCTGAAGAAGCTACCCTGCAGGTTGCCTCCCTTATTATTTTTCTCTCCTCTCAATTTGTTAAGAATAGTGAACAAAGATATTTTTGTATAAGTGTATTAACACATTTTCCTTTTGCATTAATTAATGTATAATAGCTGAACCCTCTTGCTTTTAATGTTGTTATTTTGTAGCTGCTGCAAATACTACTGGACAATTGTTAGCATGGAATAAACTCGTTTAAAGAAAAAGGACTCTTATCCATCTCTCATTTGCTGACCTATGTGTTACAGTGTTAAGGCAGTTTTGGAGGTTAAGGCACATGTTGTGTACAGAAACAAATTGATCTGAAAGATGAACTTATGGCTAAATAGGCATCTATTGAATTTTTTTTAAAAACTCATAAGAATTGTCTTCAGTTGAAGGGAATAAAAAGACTGCTTAGAACTGTCTTTTATTGACAGAAGGCAGTGTCTGCAGTTAACTAAAACCCTGATGCAATTGTCATCATTTGTATAATAAATTTTTTAAAAATTGTTTTTATAATTTTTTAAAAAACTATTAGATTTTGAAATGTTTCCAGGTGGCATGGCTTAAACTGCTTTGCTATTTCTTTCTAGGAAGTGCCAGTGGGTGAAATGGTTCTATCTAGAATTTGTTGACCAAAGTGACTTCAGTGGGGTTGTCTTTCTTTGTTTTCCTCTGTTCCAAGTAATAATTTTTCTCATGTCTAACACCATATAACAAGCATAGAGATAATCTTAAAGATATCTCCTGCCAACCAACCCTCTTCCCTTTCCACACCCACTCTTCTTGATTTGTGTTTTTAGGAGAGGGGTTTCTTAATTGTTTTTTTCTCACATGGATAACCAAGACAGACTTATTCCATGTTTGGATTAACCAAGATAGACTCTGTATTTGATTAGCCAAGATAAATTTTATATTTGTATCAATTAAACTAGTGAATTAAACAAGAAATGAATCATGATTTAAATTCCAGAGTTAACACAGATTTTGAATACATACATACAAGTTTATTTGTAGCCTGCTTTATGTATGGCCATCATCATAGACATCTACATTTGGCATAAAAATATAAACAGACATCCAGTTCGACCTTCACCTTGTTCGCTGAACACTTATAGTTGTTGTTCACCAGGTTCTGAGATTCATTAGACTCGATACTGCCATTCAGTAATGAGCACTACAACTCCGTAATTAGCTTTGGTACTAAATCATTGCTACTAAAACTACTAGCGCAATATTGCCCTATGTCAATATAAATTAAAAAATTTTAGAAATTAAATTGCTAGTTAAATGCAGCAACATGATTTGAATTCTGGCCTATCTTTGAAATGTTTTAACACGGGCTCGCTTTGGTCGGGTTGTTTTTTCCCATTCTTTAGTATAGGAAACAAATTTTTTTTTGTTTCTTAAACCTTGGCATATCAAAACTGTCATTATTTTACAGTTGGTAAACAGTTTTTAGTTGCTAGTTATCAGTTTGTTTTCATAGGAAAGCAAACCATCACTTAGAATAATTGACTCTTGGTGTTGATCTGTGGATGTTTCTCTTCATATTGTATTAATAACTTAAAAGGAGAAGTTGCATGGATGTTAAAATAGTGGATTGAATGGTGTTAACTTTATCTCATGCAGTCGTTTAGTTTAGTGTCTCTTAACTTTATCTCAATCAGTCCTTTTTAATTGTGCATTGGTTAATGTCTCTACAGTATATTTATTTGGTAGTATTCTGTATATATATATATTATATTTATTACTACCTTTCTGTAAGACTGAACTGAACTTTAAGATGATTTTAATGTCCTCTACTTACACTATGGGGTGTGTGAGATTAAGAAAATAGATCAATCTGTTAAGGCATTTTACTTCGTGTCTAGTGATATATTTGTTTCAGATGGCAAAGCACTCTTGTCTTCAGTGCATAGAAGCCAATCCTAGTATGACACATTTGCAATTGAAGACTTGGTGAAGACTGATGTAATTAAAAACAAACAAACAAAAAAATGGAATAAGTAACATTTTGTAATCTATTTAAATAATAATGTCTACAGCATTAATTTCACCCATCGTAAAAAATATTAGCAGTGGCTAATATGTACATCGAGGAGTGTTTTTTACTATGTTAATATAGTTACCTCACTCAGCTCTGAATTGTTGAGCTGTCAGAAATGAGAATAGCAATTTGCCAACAAGATTTACATTTGAATTATGTTTATTGTATAGCTCAACTGTGATAATAATGCATGCTTTGGGATATTCTTTGCATGAAGTCACAGGCATGTTAAGAACTTTAAGTTGTTAATTGCCTTGAAAACCTTTATGTAGATGAAATAGTTTGCTAAGATCAAACAGGTGGGTTTTTTTGTTTTGTGTTTTGGTGGGGGCTAATTTTATTTTTGATTGACAATAATTCTTTCATTCTTATAAAGTGCTAAAGAACAATTTTTTTTATTGCTCTAAGGAAAAGATATTTTTGTTAGTTTTATCTGTTATTGGTTTTGGGTCTACGAAGAAAATGGAAATAGCAACATGGTGTGTGCAAAGAAAAGCTCAAGAAAAACAAACTTTGCAATTTTATTTCAAGAGAAAAATAGGTCTAGGTGATCAGTAGAAAATTTCACTTGAGGAATTTATGGTTTTGCATGGTTGAAGTGAAATTTTTACTTTCATTGCCATTCTGACAATTCTACATGCAAGAATAGAAATGAATCATGGAATTCCTAGCTGCCTAAAATGTTGATTTACAATACTAATTGCAAATGAAAATCTAATTTAAAGAAAATTAAAGATATGTTGATAGACTTTACTGTAATTTCCATGTGGTGATAAATTTTGCTGTAATTATGTGGTTATATATTGAGGAAGAATAGGGGAGTGTGCAGTTGGCATGACTGGTGTTTTTATCAAGACGTTAAATTTTTTTTAAAATAAAAGAAAACAAAACTAAAAAAAAAAATGTTCACATTTATGCTTGTTTCCCTGCACCTGTTACCAAGAATTAAGATCAAAATGTTTATATCCTGGCCCCTGTTGATGTTTGTTTTAAAACTATGCACTAAACTGAGGTTGAGACTGGGGCCTTTCCTTTGTATATTAACTTAGTTTGTTTTCTTACTCACCTTGTGAGTGTGTTGTCTTTTGGAATATCAATGGCATTTTTTTACAACAGTATTATTCCTTGGTGTTAAATTTGTTACTCTGGATGCAATTTTATCTGTACTCGATTATAATAATTATGTACCAAATAAAACAGCCAGTCTTCCTTATTTTTCTTCATGAAAAGTTTGGTGTGCAAGTTTTTCAGTGTTAAACAAACTAAAAGAAAAAGATTACCTGGTACACATTTCGTTAGGGTTGGCGTTGTTTGGTTAAATTGCTAGAGAAACATGACCAAATTTGATTTTCAGTCTTTGCAGAGGTTTGGACGCCTTGTGTGTAAAAATTGTCCATCATGTGTATAGAATTTGATTGTAAATACGTCTGAACTGTAAACATTATTTAATTTATTTGCTTGTGTTGCTGTGAGGGAAATAGAAGTGTGTGTTGGAGGGCAAGAAAAGTTGGGATGATACCGACTTAGCCCAAACTGGATTAATGGTCATGAAATCTGGAATTAATCCCTCTTTTAAATGTTAAACAAACAGGAATCTAGCGAGAGGGATGGATGAAATAAATTATTAAAAACATTGGGGATTTTTTCATTGTAAGAAAAGTTCCTTTGTTATCTCCTCTCAAAGATCTTGCTTTCGATTGTTTTGGTATTTGTTTTTGGGGAAAACAGTTCTATTTATTATGTCCACTGTTTCTCAAGTCGACATTTCTTCAGTAATGTTCCACCTTTCGATAAGGTTCTGCAAATTAAAGTGAACAAAGCTGCATGTGTACGAGTGTGTACGATCAGGTTTGTTTTCTTGCACCTACCTCCAATGTTTCTTCTTGGTGATTTTTTTTTTGTCAGTAACTGGCAAAATAAATCATATTGTAGTTAAATGCTGAAGTATGCCATTCGTAATAAACAGTGTTTCTGCGATTCACATCCCTTTCAGAATTTGCAAATTGTCCACATTACTAGCTGTCATCTTTCCCATCAAATAGCAGATTTTGCTTGTATTTGTACAACAATGATGACAGACAAGTGAAAGAGGGGGATATAAAAAGCAATGGAAAGGTTTGTTATCTTGCCAGTTTTTATCATGTGATACGAATAGTTTGATATTATTCTATTTACATTTTTGTTGTTTTGTTGTTGTGGCTGTTTGCAGGAAGTGGTGTACATTTTTGCACATATTTATATAAATTATGGGAGAGAGGTTTAGAAGGAGATGTACTGTGAAGAAATCCATAGTTTTGTCCACATTTTTCAACAGACACTTATCACTGAGTCAATAGTCACATTTTAAAACAAGTTTTAAAATTATTACTCTAATTAATTCTGTCCATGGGTTTGGTGGCTTAATGTTCTTTTTCAACTGTAATAGTACAACTCTCCTGAAGTCAGGAGACTTCTGTATGGAAAGGCATCACTCAGAGTGTTACCTCCCCAAACAAGTTGTTGACAGGGATCAGTTTAAACTGTCAGCCTCTGTGTAAGCAGTAGTTTGTTAACTTTAGCTTTGTTCTTGCATTTTCTAAATTTAAATGAAAGAAAAATTAAATGAGACAAAACAAAATGGTAACCAGCTTGGTACTTTATCTATATTGCCTTTTTTTTTTTTTTTGTAAGTTGGAACTGACCTTATATATTTTTTCAGGCAGATATTTGTTCTAATGTAACTGCACAAATGTTCTTACTTTTGTGTTAAAGTTTACATGGGGTTGGAGAAATTCCTGTAAATAAAAAAAAAGTAGTCGTGTATAAGAGCTTAGTATTTCATAATATAATGGGAAATACTTCAAATCACTAAAGACTTATTTTTTAAAATTTAATTGCAAATTATTCTGTTGATGATTGAAGTTTAGCAAGAAAATGACCAGGAGAGGGGAGATAGATATCTACAAGACTTTTTTGGACCTGTTACTTAGTACATACATAGTTGCAGGGTAGGGTTGCTGCAGTGATCTGAGGTTGTGTGAGCTATTTCGAGCAATCCACCAGACTGGTTTGGTAAAATAATTGGGAGGGTGGGTGGGAATAGTTGTGTCTGCCCAATGTGATGCTCCCAAAACTTTTTTTTGTGTTTCTTTGTTGCAACTGACATGTAACTACATGGCCTGTCTGAGGTTTGCTTTATCAGTCAAATAGCCAACATATTATGTTCATATTTTGAGCTAATAAATTATTTGAGAAAGATCCTGGAGGTTTGTTTGTTGTGTGATTATTTTGATTGTGCACTTCTGTATGGAGTGGATAGAAACTTTTTGTTTAATTAAAAAAAAAATGCATTACATTAATGTGCATAGTGTGGAGTTTGTACACAAGTTTAATTCTATTTCTAGTACTTGTACACAAGTTTAATTCTATTTCTAGTACTCTAAACATTCAGTGAATCAGTATTTAAAACATATATTTTCTGTTTTGAAAATAGTAGTGACAGTGTAGCAAAATATGACCAACAAAATCTGCATTAAAAAAAATAACTTCTGTCTGTTTTTAATTTTTAGAATGCTAATATTTGTTGACACTGATCATACATTTTCCACATATTTGTAAGCAAACCTACAAAACTTTTTTACCACTATCAAGTTACAAATAAATTGTTGACAGGGATCAAATGTAAGCCTGCTGCTATATTCAACAGATTAAAAATGATAAAACTACTCAATAATCTAAAGAAACATTTGATTTAAATGCATAAATCTTTCTGTGTACATACTGTTTTCCCTGAAAAGGCTTGGTGAGTTTGAACTAAGTGCATTTTCAATAGAATTCTGCTAGACAACAGGAACAAATTTTATTTTAGCACTGCATTTGTGTTTACAGACACAATCTTAACATTCATTTATTTTGGTCCTTTATTTTTCTTAGTGAAAGTAATAAAGGAAATATTAGCAAATAAAACATGTAATTTTTTGTTCTTCACAAAATCTTTTAAAAGCCAATAAATGCTTCAAGACAACACTAAATCCCCACCCACACACAAAAACAAAAAAAAGTGGAATCGTGTTCCATACTTGTAGATCAAGCATACAAGTATATGACAAACTGACTTGGCATCTTGACTGGTTTTTATGTCCCTTATGACTATGAGTCTTAAAACCATCAAGTTAACCAAACATAACTATAATAATTTTATTTTCTTCATAATGGTATTACATGAACATTGAACTAACAAAATCTGACTTGGCAAAAAAAAACCACCAACAACCCCAAAACAAATGTGTTCATTTCCTGGTGATTATTCACGCAAACATTTTCCCTATAAAATAATAATCTTAAAGGGGAGTAACTGTAATATGTAATACACGAGCTTAGCAATCAAATCTACTTTTAATTTAATTAATTTTTAGTTAATTAATGAAACTTCCAAATGTCATCTTTCCTTTTATCAAACAAAAAGTTTGCCCTTTTAAAATCATTATCCACTATTAAATTGTCCTTCAACCAAATCCATTCAGCAGAATTCAAGTTTACAATAAAATCTGTAGATTGTGAGATAGTTTAGATTTTGATAAAAAGAAAACTTAATACCTTATTAAACAGTGGTTAATTTCTTTCAAATTATCAACAATAAAGTAACAAATGTATGGATTAGAAAATAAAAACAAGGAAAGTGTGGATAAACAAGAACAAGCAAAAAAAGCCTGACAAAATATTTTGAAATCTAAACCGTAAAGGTCCAAGAAAAGAATTGTGCACTAAGAGCACTACAAGTACAATAATATGCAATACACTTCATAGCTTCTTCATAATTTACTTTACATTTGAAAACTCTTACCAAAGCAAATCCAGTCACTAGAGGGGTATGCAAATGAATGGGCCAGAAAGGAGTGAAATGATATATATATATTGTTTATATAATTACATAATCTCAGCAGACATATAATTATATGCATATTCCATGTACACACACACACACACACACACACAAAAAGAACACATATTTCATTAGGCTAGAATTTCTTTTTAGATCTGAAAGCCTGATATTCTATCAATTTTCATAATAAAATATATTGTAATATTTCTGGGAACACATTTTTAAGGCATAATTTAAAAAACATTTAAAATTCAAACTTAAGCAAATGAAACTTTATAAATTGAAATATAATGTGAGTTCCAGAGAATTTCAGTGCAAGATACTCAAACTGCATAAATTAAAGTAAGCAAAATGATTGATATACAGTAATTATTTTAAAATTATTATTAATAATAATATATTTATAGGCATAAAAGTATTTATTTACAAACTAGCTAAACATGTTAGAGGTGTTTTCAATGTTAGTAATATGATACATGACATTTATTTTAAAGAGCCACATTTTAATTTTGTTTAGTAATAATAAACTTGTGGGGACTTTATTTCTAGTATTTGAAAGATGAACTTGGGGGGGGAAAAAAGATAACTGTCCCCAAATTTGGCTAAAGAAAAAAATGACAAGCAAAATCAATACCTTTTATTATACTGTTTGCTAAAAACAGACAATGTGGTTGTTAACATAAAATGCAATATTTCTTTATGCTTCTTCTTTTTAACTGACTTTTAATAAGTGTTAGTTTAAAAAAAAAAAAAAGATAAGCAGACAATTTATTTGGCCATCGTGAAAACGATGGCCCGACAGGTGGGCAGGCGACAAGAGGTTTGCAACAACTGGCTAGACACAACCGTCTAGCTATAACTGGCTTACACATATCTTACATCTGTAGAATAAATCAGGTAATTACTTACTTTTTTTTCCTGTTGTTTAGCAATGTTCTATATTGTATTATGCACAAGTCACTTGCCGTTCAACAGTTGTTGCTAGGCATGTGTCTGTAGCTAGTTGATGTTAGCCACTTGTCGCCCACTAAGTGTCGTTTGTAAAATGTCACCCACCCAGATGTCATAGAACCAGTGAAGACTTATGCACTCTAAAGCTAACACTTTTTAAATAACACAGTATATATGGTATAATATATTGAAAAACAGATAATTAGCAAACAACTTTGACAAATCTGAGATCTACTACAAAAATGCAACCCCAAAGAGCATAACTCTGTAGAACATTTCAAACTTTGTATATTTGTTTCACTAAATCAATTTAATAATCCTGCAACATTTAGATTCTGCTTAATGATTAAATCGAAAGAGAAAAAGAGCAGCATGTTTATTCCTAACCTGTAGAGTCAGTCACAAGTGAAAACAGATTATGGTTAAATTATTAAAGTCACTAATGTCAAAGCAAAGACTAAATTTACTCACTTAAGCCAATGATCACAAAGAGAAGCTTAGTTCTGTTGCCTAATTTATTGGTTACATACTCATAAAATAAAAGTATAAAGAGAGTTTATTTAAATTGTTTATCAAAAGGAAGAATTAAAGTTTAATTATTTATCAATTACAAAGGGAACTAAAACCTTCAATATTAAAGAGAAAATTAAGTATGCTTAAATCATTGATCATAGAGTGAACTAAGTTTAACTAAGTCTGATTATTGAGAGAGAAAGTTAAGTTTTACTTAAGTCATTGATCATAAAGTGAACCCTTATAATAAGTCCTTGATTATAAAGAGAACCAAGTTTACTTAAATCATTGATCATAATGAGAACTAAGTTTACTGAAATTACTGACTATAAAGAGATTTTAGTTTCCTTAAATTGATGATCATAGATAGGACTAAGTTTACTGAAGTCATTGATCAAAAAGCGATCTTAGATTACATAAATTTTTGCTGATCCTAGAGGTAGCTAAGTTTATTGAAGTCACTGATCACAAACAGTAAGCAAATAGAAGTCACTAATCACAAAGAGAAAAGTCACTGATTACACACAAAGAGCAAAAGCAAATAGAAGTCATTAATCACAAAGAGAAAAGTAACTGATCACACACAAAGAGAAAACAAATGAAGGTCACTAATCACAAAGAGAAAACAAACAGAAGCTACTAATCATAAAGAGAAAAGTCAATGATTATATACAAAGAGTAAACAAACAAAAGTCACTAAACACAAAGAGAAAAGTTACTGATCACAAAGAGTAAACAAACAAAAGTCACTAAACACAAAGAGAAAAGTTAATGATCATAAAGAGAAACAAACAGAAGCCACTAATCATACAGAGAAAAGTTAATGATCACATACAAAGAGAAAACAAACAAAAGTCACTAATCACAAAGAGAAAAGTCGCTGATTACACACACAGAGAAACAAACAGAAGCCACTAATCATACAAAGTCAATGATCACATACAAAGAGAAAACAAACAAAACAGAAGTCACTAATCACAAAGAAAAAAGTCACTGACAACAAATAAAATTCACTAATCACAAAGAGAAAACAAACAGAAGTCACTAATCACAAAGAGAAAACAGAAGTCACTAATCACAAAGAGAAAAAGTTACTGATCACAAAGAGAAAAACAAGTCACTAATCACAAAGAAAAAAGTTACTGATCACACACAAAGAGAAAACAAACAGAAGTCACTAATCACAAAGAGAAAAAGTTACTGATCACAAAGAGAAAAACAAGTCACTAATCACAAAGAGAAAACAGAAGTCACTGATCACAATGAGAAAAGTCACTGATCACAAAGAGAAAAGTCAATGCTTGCAAAGAGAAAAGTCAATGATTATAAAGAGAAAAGTCAATGATCACATAAAGTTACTATCACAAAGAGCAAACAGAAGTCACTAATCACACAGACAAAAGTCACTGACCACAAAGAACAGAAAACCGAAGCCACTGATCATAAAGAACAGAAAACTGAAGTCACTGATCACAAATATAGCTGTTTATTCCTGTCCCTTATCACAAAGGATTATGGTTAGTCAGTTATATCACAGGTCCACATACAAGACAATGTCACCAAGTATTAAATTTCCAGAGCAAATACAATGGCTAGGGACATGTTCGTTTTTACTGGAAAGAGTGAAGAAACAAGTGCATATTTTGTTTTGTTTTGTTCAGCAAAATACAATAATCTTCAGCAAAGGTATTTATTCATACAGCTGTATAATATAAATTTCTATTTTAGCAGTTTTCACCATGGGAAAACAATCTGAAATTTTGTTTTAAAATGAAGAATGAGGAAACAAAAAGAAAATTATTAATCTCTACATGCAAATCTTAATTATAAAAGAAAAATTCTGAATAAAATATTTATCAAAAAGAGTCCTCAGCAATGTGTACATATATTCACAACAAAGAAAAAAAAAAATTAACCTTAAGAAATATTCTGAAATCTTACCCACAAAGAGCAAAAACTGGCTAAAGTAAAATGGTGGTCCCATAAAAATATTATTCTAATCAGCAGCAGTTAAAATTAGTAGGAAGACAAAAAAAAACTTACATGTAATGAAATATACATACACACATATCACACACACACACATACGCACGCACGCACACACACACACACACACACACACACAATTATTTCACACACAATTGAGCAGTTTCATCACAGTATTTGTTTAACGTGACTGAAAAGTCAAAAGGTTTTGCGTAATAGAGATAGCACCTAAGAACAATGTGGAATTGTCATTGTCTACATAATATTAGCAGTAATAATGACTTTCTTAGAAAGTGTTGTCTTGAATATAGCAATGCAAAAGGTTCATAAGCACATTACGTAACATATTTATAATTTGTTTGTAAAACAATTACATCACTTGAATATATTCAATGTAAAAGCTTTATAAGCATATTACGTAACATGTTTATAGCACTGTAACAATGTATACACAAAACTATTACATCACTGGTATAAAACTGCCTCAAACACAACAATTGCATAGTATGCAAATATTTACAGTAGGCTGCAGATTTTGCCCTGACATGGTGAATTTGATAATACTTAAGAGTTCAGCTGCAAAAGATAAATGAAATTCTTTACAAAATGGAAGACATTCATCTACCCCTGCCCTCAAATCTGTCAATGACATGATCAGAACCAACTCAGTAATGGCAGACTGGTACCAGAGGAGTAGACCTTTACATTGAAAATCAAATACATACATATCTTTGTGCAGTTGTGATATCAAAATATTCAAGATTTATAGAAAAGAAAACAAACATATCATACTTATACTCCCAGGAAAGAGACATTTAAATTAAAAAATCTTTCTTTGCTTGTACAAAGGGCGAAAGAGGTTTAAATTTTAAAAGAAATAAAATACTTTCAATGTTTAAATGAATTGAAAAGTAAAACAGTAGAAACAAAAATAAACATCTTTATACAGCTGTACCAAGAGGTAGTAGAAATATAAATGAAAACAAAACACTCTGCATACTTTACTAAGAGGTGACATGTTTAAAAAAACATATTTATGCTTAGCTGGACTAACAAGTGGTCAAGATTTACATTTCAAACAAAAGAAAACAAAGATTTTGATTATCTGAACTAACAATTGGTCTAGATTTAAATTTTTTTAAAAACAAAACAAAACACTTGAAATTTAAAATAAAACAAACTTTTGTTTAGTTGAACTAATAAGTGGTCTGGATTTAAATTTAAAACAAAAGAAAACAAACACCTTTGTTTAGCTGAATTAACAAGTGGTTTAAATTTAAAACAAAACAAAGCAAACACCTTTGTTTAGCTGAATTAACAAGTGGTTTAAATTTAAAACAAAACAAAGCAAACACCTTTGTTTAGCTGAACTAAAAAGTGGTTTAAATTTAAAACAAAACAAAGCAAACACCTTTGTTTAGCTGAACTAACAAGTGGTTTAAATTTAAAAAAAACCCAAACACCTGTGTTTAGCTGAACTAACATGTGGTTTAAATTTAAAACATAACAAAGCAAACACCTTTGTTTAGCAGAACTAATTAGTCTAGATTTAAACTAAAATCAAATCAAAACAAAATATCTCTAAGCAGATATACCAACAGATGGAAGATGTTTTAGTTACAACAAATATCTTTCTGTTGTTTATATCAATAAATGATATATGTTTAACTTAAAGAAGCAAAATGATAAAGAACAATAAAACCAACATAATTATGTTGATAAACTAACAGAAAGTAGGGGTTTGAATTTAAAACAAATATTTTGGATGTTTTTACACCGAAAGACAGTAGATGAACAAAAGCAATTATTTTCATGTAAAAGTAGAAAAATAGGTTTGTAATTTTCAAACAATTAAAATTTTTAGAATATTACATTATGCCACACAAGCAATAATTTAATAGTAATGCAAGAAATTATTTCACACAAACTGATGTTGATCAGTTTAGTTATCATTCAATCTTACATTCTAATGTTGGTCAATTTAGTCCTAAATGAATCTTAACTTTAATTTTCATTTAGTCTTTTCATGGCTAACGTTCCTGTACATAAACACTGGGCTTTGGTACAGAAAGGCCACAAATAATGTGCACATGATTATATTATGTAAAATGAATAGAAATATTCTTCTTACAACATGATTTACCCAAGCACAAGCATGCCTATGGCAACAAACAATTTAGTTTTTTTACAATTGATGCTGAGAAAGACAGAATATTGGAGGAAAATCTGCATTATGGTACTTTAAAAAAACATTAAACGAAATTGATATTTATAAGCCAGTGAGGAAAATGGTATAACTAAAGTGTACTCCCTTTGAATTCCAGTGTTTGAACCCAAGCTGCCAGAAAAAAACAATCTGCATCTTGTTAGTGTATCTGTAAATACCATGCTGAAGGTCTCGGGTCAGATCCCAAAGAGGTTAAAGCATATCTTGGATTTCAAGGTCAACCTTACAGAATGGTTCCTATGTCTCCAACCTTAAAGAAAAGAATCTGTATCCATACCCTTTAGAATGGAATATGTACCCACACTCTAACAAAATACAGCATGTCCTACACCCTTATACTATGGAGTATGTACCTATACCTTTAAAGATCAAGACCTTTAATCTACACACAAAGGCCACGCCCAGTCAGCCTGGGAATAACAGGATCAAGTAAATTATTACAAGTATCTTGTAAATTGCAGTTAATGATGGCTGAAAATGCACTGATTTAAATGTCATCATCTCGCAAGTTCTTGTACAGATTCTCCATCATGGGCACCAACTCTTTGAAAGTTGGTCGATCTTCTCGCCTGATTAAAGAGGGAATAAAGAAGTCCATTAAGATGTTTGAATAAAACACCTATAAAGCAAATGCCATAATAGCAAAATATCTTAAATGAATTTTCTTAAGTGGCATGTGTGTCGTATACATTTTACATTTTTGGATTTTTGTTAGCGAATATTTTGTAGAAGAGAACAGTGCAATTCAATGACACTGCAAATAATTCTGTCTTTCAAAGTGAAAATGAGTTGATTAAGTGAAACATGGATTTTTGTTAGCGAATATTTTGTAGTCAAAAGAGAACAGTGCAATTCAAACATACTGCAAATAATTTTGTCTTTCAAAGTGAAAATGAAACATGACTATTTTACTCATGTACAGCACTGTTTATCTGAAATCAGAATTGTTTGCATAGACATTTTCTAACCAATCATCAATTATTTTTCTAACAAAATAATATATTCATGGAACTGTTTCCAAATTTTGTTTGCTCCTTATTTTAGCCAAATGTTTTCTTGCAAAGATCTACAAATAACCTTGCTGATGTAGAGTGGACTAGAATAGCTCTGTCTGCAATGTAATGCTGACTCTCAATTTATTGCTCAATCATTCACTGATTATTAACTGATGATCATTACTGACTATCAATTTATTATATGATCATTCACTGATTATGAACTTATTACATGATCAATCACTGACTATCAATAAATTACCTGATCATTCATTGGCTATCAGCTTATTGTCTGATCACAATAAAAAAATTACCTGATCCTTGACCAGCTTATTACATGATCATTCACTCACTATCAACATTTGATCTATTTGCCTGATCACTTACTTTCAACAAATTAACTGACCATCCAGTGACTATCAGCTTATTACCTGACCATCCAGTGACTATCAACTTATTACTTGATTGATCATTCATTGACTATCAACTTATTACCTGACCATCCAGTGACTATCAACTTATTACCCGACCATCCAGTGACTATCAACTTATTACTTGACCATTCATTGACTATCATCTTTTTTGCCTGATCATTCACTATCACCTTATTGTCTGATTATTCACTGACTATCAACTTATTGCCTGACCAGTTAATATCAATTGCATTCCCATTTACAAATCACTTCTCCTTACTCTCTTACAACTTCATTTTCTAATAGGTCACAGTATTTGTACTTATGCAATACTAGCGTACTTTGTCATTCAGTTAAGAAAAGTACAAATTATTTTTGGGGTTGTTTATATGTAAAATTATTCACCCAAAAGTTTCTTGAAGAGAATGGCAGGGGTTAAATGATAAATACTTAATTGTAGTTATAATTACCAATTTGGTAGTGATAGATACTTGATTGTAGTTATATTTACCAATTTGGATTTGTTTTCAGTTTAGAAGAGTATCAGAGATTGCATGACTTATCCCACCCAAAATGTATATGCTAATGCAATTAAGTGCTGAAAATGACTTGGCCCACCAAAATTATTTACGCTAATGCAATGAAGTGCTGAAAATGACTTGGCCCACCAAAATTATTTACGCTAATGCAATGAAGTGCTGACAATGAATTGGCCCACCCAAAATGTATATGTTAATGCAACATAGTACTGACAATGAGTGACAAATCACAAAAGCTGTAGGACATGCATTTGAAATAAATTGAATTAAACTGCTAATGGCAGTAACTTAAAAAAATAACTGTTTTTATGTAAACCAAAATATAAATATTACATTCACATACCAGCACGCACAAGTTTAAAGAAAAGGTAAGAAAGTGGTTATTGTGTGCGCACACATACAAATGCTGCTGGACACTGTGGTGGAGTAAATTTGCCTATCCCTATTTCTAAACTTAATTGTTATATAAATTGTTAAATGTCAAAGTGACCCGACCTTCGACACTGTTTATGATGATCTTTTTAAGTAAGTTGGAAGTAAAGACTCAGGTAAAGAATATGCTAGAAATTGCTGATGCAATCCAAACAATTTCAACTGGATGAGTAGTTTTCCTGACTCTTACTCTCACACTTGTTCATAACAACCTCAACTAATGGTGATGGACCGAAAGTTACATTGTTGACGAAAGTCTATATTCTATTTCTAATCACTTTGATTTGAACATAACTCAAATCTGGTCATACAGATTAGCTTATGGTAAGTTAACTGACTGATAAAGGAAGAATGGACTTAGAATATTTTGTATGTTTGCTATTGACCTATGATTTGAATTGGAGAATGTTTTATGTAATTGAACCATTATTCTATGTTCACTAATTTGATTATATTGTAAATTATACTTGTGAATTTATGATCGATGCTTCATTTCTTGTGCTGTGTGTGTATCAGGTTGCAGGATTTGTAAGTTGAGAAAGTTTGAAAGAGAGAAAGGAGTTATAGAGAAGAAATATGTCTGAAATTTAGTGTTGCCTTAATTTGACTTTTGTAGAGAAAAGTGAACCTTTTTTTGCTTCAGGCTACAGTGACCACTGTACTCTACCTGATCACATTGGTGTGTGCATCCAGCGTTATCAGTGAACTTATTAGTAACATGTGTTGCTGTAAGTTGATTCCTGTGAATTCTGTTCAAGAGCCAATACGGTGAAAATGGTGGCTTGAGTTTGGTCTCGAGAATTCATGAAGATTATTTTGAATATTCCTTGTGGTGTGCTCAGTAGCATATATGGAAATTCAGGAACATTCTTCCTGATGTTCTTGATAGCACAAGGGAAATTCAAGAACATTCTTCCTGATGTTCTTGATAGCACAAGGGAAATTCAAGAACATTCTTTCTGATGTTCTTGATAGCACAAGGGAAATTCAAGAACATTCTTCCTGATGTTCTTGATAGCACAAGGGAAATTCAAGAACATTCTTTCTGATGTTCTTGATAGCACAAGGGAAATTCAAGAACATTCTTTCTGATGTTCTTGATAGCACAAGGGAAATTCAAGAACATTCTTTCTGATGTTCTTGATAGCACAAGGGAAATTCAAGAACATTCTTTCTGATGTTCTTGATAGCACAAGGGAAATTCAAGAACATTCTTTCTGATGTTATTGATAGTGCAAGGGAAATTCAGGATGATTCTCCACAGTGTGCTTGGAAAGTGCATCAAAGATTCTGGAACAGTTGTGTAATGTGCCTAGAAGGGGTACATGGGACCATTGTCCAAATAAGAAAGACAGTAACTTGTGGCAAACCACGTAATTATGAACAGTTCCATGTTAATTACTCTCCAATGCATGTATGGTTTGTTGTAGCTGTGTCCATGTTACTTATTATCCATTACATGTGTAGTTTTATCAGTACCCATGTTACTTACTCTCCAATGCATACATTGCTTACCTCTGTTTCCAGCACAAGAGCATTACACTGTAGAGCTCATTAGAGCAATCAATGGGCTTTGACAGTCGCTCTCCACGCTCCAGAAATTCAACCATCTCTTGGCCTTTCATTTTCTGCCACAGACAATGAAATCATTGTTAAGATTTGACAAAAGAAACTAGAGACAGAAAAGGGAAAAGGGCAGAATAATGAATTGTAAATAGTACACTATTATCAAAACAAAATATAAGCTGACAGTCTTTACATGGGACTTTTATTAAATTGGCACAGGAGGACGAGTTCATATAAGATACTTAAATTTGCCTAACATGACCTCCAAGCTTGTCATTTTATCATCTTTATCATTCTAAACAAGACAGCTTTTAATGTTCAGCACTTCTCTTATATCTGAACAACACAATATTATACAAATATTCAATTGTAAATCAGATGGGTAACTATCAAGAGAATGTAACTCAACTGTGACTGCATTTTCTCTCCTTTTTTGCATGTGATGTTTGGTTTAAAAAATGGCCATGTCTTCTTGACATGTGCCATGTACTGATTAGCATAAAATGATTGTTAAAAAATTGTTGAAAGTTCATGATTTAGATAAATAAACTATAAACAATTATTTCATATCACCATAGGCTTGCCAGCATGAGCTTTTTCCACTGAAAACCATTATGGAGTTGTCTTAATATATCAGAGATATGACCATACATCCTTAATTTTATTTTGGAAAATAAAATTACAAGAAAAAAAGAATGTCATGATCAAAGAGACTATCAAACTCTAAAAGCTAAAGTTCTGTGATCTGTTTTCCAATGATATAAAAATGTGTAAATGAAAGAAAGATAAGTAAACATACATGGTAAGGTTTTGCTCCATAGGATGCTGCCTCCCATAATGTCACACCATAGCTCCAAACATCAGACTTGGAGTCAAACTTCCAGAAGTGGATGCACTCTAAGGCATACCATTTCAGTGGCCACTTGCCTGCTGTTTGTGCCTGGCAAGAGTAAAAGAATCACAGTAACCTTCTCATCTGGCAGTACAATTTTAAAACATTATCATGCAACATGTTCATTTTGGTAATAGCGACCGAGTCACAACAATTTTTTCATCTGGCACACAAGTTACAAATTTAAAACATTATCTTATATCAAGGCATTTTGGTAATAGTGACAGAGTTTATCCAATTACTCATTTGGCAAGTGAGTATATGAATTAATTTTCATAAGTTTTTCTGATTACATGTTTTTACCATACTATAAAAGGTTTTGCCTCTCAAATAAGCTCGGGCTTTAATAAAGAGGATCCCCTCTCTCAAAGAGCATATTACTATAAGAGCTTAGAAATAGTAAGTAATGCCCCTTAGTCCATCTTGAGCAAAGGTACAGGTAGGAAAAGCATGATGGCTGGGAGGGCCCATCTCTATGCTTGTCTGGTAGGTATACAGGACAAACTTATTTTACATTTCAGTTAAACATACTAAAGGAGAATAAGAAACAGGAGTCAGCTATTTCCATAACATAATAACTTTTATATTTATATATGAAGTGCATACATGCAAAAATACTAAAGAAAAGATAAGCATGCTGCTTGTATGAGGAGGCTATAGTAGACTGGGGAAACTTCTACTGCACCCACAGACTGACCAGAGGTCATAAGACAAAAAGTCCTATATCAGGTAGAACATACAGTGTAACAAATGATTATTATTTCCTTGTGATAAAACAAAGAGAACATAAAGACAAGTCCTCCCACTTCAGATAGAACATACAATCTAACAAATGATAATTATTTTCATGTGATTATTTCAATAAAAACAAAGAACGTGAAGACAAATCCCATTTCAGATAGAACATACAATCTAACAAATGATAATTATTTTCATGTGATTATTTCAATAAAAACAAAGAACGTGAAGACAAATCCCATTTCAGGTGGAACATACAGTGTAACAAATGACAATTATTTTCATGTGATTATTTCAATAAAAACAAAGAGAACATGAAGAGGAGTGTGTAAGCGTGCAGCATACCACATAATAGTTATTTTCTCGTGATAGTGGCTTCGACATGCCAAAGTCACTGATCTTGGCAAAATGTTCATCACACAGAAGGATGTTTCTTGCAGCCAAGTCTCGGTGGACAAAACTTTTGCTCTCTAGGTATGCCATACCCTGTGCAACCTGCCACATAAGCTCTACCACATTCCACAGAGGCATGGTGCGGTTCTTGGGCAGGAATTTATTCAGAGGGCCCAGTTTAGCCAACTCCAGAACCAGCATGAGTGAGTCAGACTTACACACACCTGCACACCAGTACCTTCGTTAAATTTCAATCAAATAACGAATAGCTTCATCAAATGGAAAAAACATTCAGAAGAGATCCAACTATCACACATAATATAAGTACAGGTAAACATTACAAACAACTACTTTAAAGATTGCTGGAGTGATAATTTTAAAATTTTATTCACTGGTTGTTTTATTATTATTGTGTTTTATAAACTTACAATTATTATTTTTTTTAAAAGCATCTTAGAAAATAAATACTAAGTGTATGAAGCCCTAGCATCCCTATGTATTACTTCCCTTGCTGCCTTTCCAGTTATAGGCAATGTACTGATGTCACAACATTCTATCATGTATTCTTCTCTATTTGTCTTTCATGCTATATAAAGTCAATGAATGGAGGTCACAACATTAAATCATGTATTACTTCCCTTGCTGCCTTTAAGATTACAGTCAATGTACTGAGGTCACAACATTAAATCATGTATTACTTCCCTTGCTGCCTTTTACATTACAGTCAATGTACTGATGTCAGAACATTAAATCACATATTTCTTCTCTTACTGCATTTTAGTCTACAGACAATTTAGTGACCTCTAAACGTTATAACACATTCCATAATGTTACTGTTGGAGATTCTGAGTAGGAATGTAGCTAGTTTCACAAAATAACATTTTTCATCAGAGTACTATCAGGTCCAAAGAAATGGAGGATTATAAAAAATGTGCTTTCAATGACACTATTTTTAGCACAAAATGCACTTACCAATCATGCGTACTATGTGTTTATGATCCATCTGCTGCATCAACTTCGCCTCCTTCATTAATTCTGACTGTACACATCAAAACAAATTAAATTATTTTATATTTTATTTTATTTTAAGACTGAAAAATTATAATAGAATATTACAATAAAAACCAAACATTCATAATAAAAAAATAATAACAATAAATTAATCTTGACGATTTGGAATTTATCTTTGGCTGTATAACTTATTAGCATTTTCAGAGATTTCCAAAGTACAAATTCCTGTTTTTGATGTTTTCATTTCTTGGAAATGAAAGGTAATATATTCAAAGGTAATATCTCTATGTCATATTGGTGAGGAAACAGTCTAAAACAGAATAAGGATATTTTTACTATATTCTAGAAAGTTAGGACATTTGCCTCCTTACAGCAAGTAAAAATGTAAATACAAAGATAAAAATAAAAACCACTTACAAGGGTACCCACCAAATACTCACTTTACTAATTAAAACAGCAGAATCAATTGCATAAGGCTGCCAGAATGGATAGGTTAAAGTACCTAAATGCCGAAGCATTTTATTTGGTATTTCTTAAACTTTAAGAAATTAATAAATATTATTATCAATGGATTATGCACATATATTTTCATTTATTCAAGGCATGTTTGTGGCTGGAAACACATGGATACTATAAATAGTTTATCTGAATGGTGGTTATACTGCTCAATTCATGTTCTTTATTTTAATGTAAAGCTCCTGAAAAACAAAACATTCAAATTTTATTTATTTTTTAGATCAGAGTTTTGTATAATAACAAATTTAATGTAGTGTGTAAGAGTAGCCAATAACAGTCTTTGTTTCACAGATCTAACATCAAAATACTTTATCGTAGTCACTTCAATTGAGACACCCCACAATTACCACAAAACATGTAATATAATGAATATATATTATAATGTACTATTTCAAAACAGATGGACACTCAAAAGAAAACTGTATGCATACAGAAACCTGGTTATTGTATATATATGATATTGCATGCATATTTGACAAGTGTGAATGTTTTGTGAATGTTTTGAAATGAAAACGCCTTTCTTTTATAGGCACTCTGAGATAAAGATTTACACATGTGCTTATACAAATAACTGCAGTTTAAAGCACACTGATAAATCTAGGCATTGCATAAACAAAACACAGAAAATTCAAATAATGTGGCCTAGTATTCATATATGAGTCCTCATTTTTAAGCTCCTGTAGACATTACATGAACAAAACACAGAAAATTCAAAATGCAAAATGGCCTAGTATTCATATGTAATTCCTGTAAGCATGTTTCCTCATGTGGCCAATATCAAAATGAGCTTTACATTCTGCAATGTCTGATATCCTTAGAAGATATAATAGTGGTAGGGTTTGAGGAAGTCAATGTATAAACATGACACAGTAACTATTATTTGAGGAAGTCTTGATGTCTCACAGGCATGACTCCTACAAATGAGAAGCAAGAAGTAACTAGAATAAAAGTAACAAATAACCAAAACAAGAGGTGGAAGAACTACACACAACTTCTACTGACGAGAAGTGAGAAGTAAATAGAATAAGAGAAGTAACCAAAAACAGTAGAAGTAAACAGAACAAGAGAAATAACCAGAACAAGAAAAGTAACCAAACAAGTGGCCAAAACAAGGGAAATAATCAGGAAAAAAGGTGGAAATGCACATGCATGAAGAGCAAAACTGAGATTGTGTTGTAACCCCACAACCACCACTAACCCCCCAAAACAAACAAACAAACAAACAAAAACGACCCAGGAATGTTCATGCATGCTTTACACAAGTGAAAAATTGCAATGGCCCCTATGTTTATGTATAATTTTGTTTAAATATGTAAGTTTCTCCAATGTTATTTTGATTCTTATGTAACTATTTTATAAACACAAAATCAAACTCAAACAAAATTTTTCTTATTATACCTGGTTACAATGTTAAATAACAACATCAAGATTCCTTTTTCAAAAAAAGGTATTCCACTGAAACTATATGATTTGTATGAAAATAATCTTTCGCCACCTGCATCCTTTATAATTTGCATTAGTTGCAAGTAACTTTAATTAGGAATAACTTTATGAAATTTCTCACCTCAACACTTGGATTGATATCTGCCTGTTTGAGGGTTTTGACAGCCACTGGGATTTCTTGTCTACCTATCCTGCAAATGCCTTTTACCACTGACCCAAAGTTGCCATGACCTGATGAGAAAATAACAAAACATTTGTATATATTCAGTATTATACTTTTGAGCAAAGGTTTCTGAAGATAAAATTAACAAGCACTTTGTTGTTGTATCAGTTAAGGTATTTCTGACAAAATATTTCAGACAGATAAATTATAGTTAAGATACTTCTGACAAAATACTTCAGACAAGTTACTTTAGTTCAGATACTTCTGCCATAATACTTCAAAATATTTAAGATATTTTAGTCAAGATAAAGCATCATACTTTCATAGGCTCAAGGAGTTTCAGCACATATCAAAAACTGTACATTTACTTAAGTGTCCTCAATCACAATAGATTCAAAGAGTTTTGAGCACAGGAAAAAATTGTACATTTAGTTAAATATCCTCAACATCACAGATTCACAGGGTTTGCTGTGGAAGAGAGATATATTTTACACTATATGTAAAATAGTCTTAAAGAACTTATTTAAATGTAGCTGCATGACAGCTGTTTCTACATTTGCTCCCAAATGGCAAATTACCTAGTTTATCTTCCAGTGTGATTTGATCACAAATGGCAAATTACCTAGTTTATCCTCCAGCGTAATTTGCTCTGGCAGTAGATCCTTGGTGACAACTTCTACGCGAACGCTGCCATACAAAGATTCTAATTCCTCTGACTCCATCTTAAGTTGAATCTGGGGGTGGTCCTCTGGAAAAAAAATATAAATATTATTTATCATGTCTATTGTATGTTTATTATATGTAAACTGTATGTGTAGTGATTAGTATTATATGTGTATTGTAAGTGTATTATATGTGAATTATATGTGCATTGTATAAGAATTGTATATATACTGTGTGAATGGCATGTGTAATGTATGTGCATTGTGTGTGAATTGTATATTGAATTGTACTGAATAAAATATCAGTAAACCAGGAGGTTCAAATTATTCACAGAAAGTAGAAATGCTGTTTGTCTTTGTAAAATATAATCAGGGAATAAATGCTAAGTTTCCAGTTTATCACTTTATAACTCCATTCTTTCTTACATTTCAGTCTCAACTTACAGTTTCCTGCAATAGTATTCATTAGCCTGATACACACAAACAGCATAACAGGTACAGTGTTATACTTTTATGAACAGTTTCACTGGAACAATGTCAAGTATTAGCACACTATATACTGGCATCTTAATTCTAACATTTGTAGAAGTAATAGTCTACTCACATTATACATCTCTATATTAAACGCAAATATAACAAATCAATAGCAAAATGCATGAAATATTTCCAAGTCTATTCTCTATCAACCAGTCAGTTAACTCACCATTAAGGGCCACCTTTCATGACCGAACTTCTTGCCACCCCAAATTCAAAGTAATCAGAGAAAAGAATTCTCTAAAGCAGGTAAACTTTTTTAATCTCAGCCCATTAGCTGGTCTTGTTTTCATAAATCAAAACCATTGGATAATAAAAACTACTCACCAAGTTGAACTAGTTTGCATTACATCAGTAATTTCTAAAATAGTCGCAACTCGAGTGTTCTCAGACACTTTAAAAATACTGTCATAAGGCGTGCCCAAGGTCAGGTCACTTCAACAATTTAACAATTTATATAACAATTTTATATAACAATTAAATTTTAAAACAGGAATAGGCAAATTTACTCCACCACAGTATATATATATAAAGCATAGCTAATACAATAATGGTATCATCCTCTCCGCAAAATATATATAACACACCTAAAGCAATAATGGTACCAATATCTCCAAGATTCTCTCTCTCTCTAGCTAATACATTAATGGTACCATCCACTCCTCAAATACAAGGCTCATTCTCTGGGCAAGTGTACCATGAAAGATGGGTCCATTTGAATTGTGTTTTCTTAAAAATAAAATTGAAATATTGTGTATTTATATTCTATATATCCAGAATTGATGTGAGGGATACACAAAATAGTTGTAGGAATTTATTTTGTAATTATTCATACAAATTCGTTTTGAACTGAAAAATGGCACTTCTTTTTGTGACATGAATACATATAGACATTTTCTTTAATTTTCATTGTTATAAATAATCCAACAAACTTACAGAATCAAGGTTTTAAAACATCTCTCATGTACTGATGGTACTAAATATTCCCAAAATATATATAATTAAAACATCTCTCATGTACTGATGGTACTAAATACTCCCAAAATATATATAATTAAAACATCTCTCAATATATATATAATTAAAACATCTCTCAAAATATATATAATTAAAACATCTCTCAAAATATATATAATTAAAACATCTCTCAAAATATATATAATTAAAACATCTCTCATGTATTGATAGTACTAAATACTCCCAAAATATATATAATTAAAACATCTCTCATGTATTGATGGTACTAAATACTCCCAAAAATATATATAATTAAAACTTCTCTCATGTATTGATGGTACTAAATACTCCACAATATTATCATTCAACAATAAAAATAAAATAAAATGCACCTCCGGTAGGTGGTTCCATTTCATCTGTTGGTGGTGGAGGCAAAGGCCGCTGTCCTGGGGTCGGTTTCCTTCTCAAATTTCCTCCTGGTGGAAGTGGAGCAGGTGTAGTAGGCGGGCCACCTATTGGTGGGCTCTGTTATAAGACAACATTAAGAAGGGCATGAATTTTATTTTAAGATATAAAACCTTAACAACCCTAAGCTACCTCCTGACAAGTGTGGTGTTTAATGTCATTAACCTCTTGGCTGTCCTACAGTGTTCATATTAATCAAATCTCATGCTGATCTGTCACACATGGTACTTGATTCACAATGGTGAGTAATAAATAGCACATTAGTGCTGGATCAAAAATGGTAAATATTTTTACTATTAGGATATTTCCATTAATTTTATGGGCATTGAGTTTCTGCAGACCAAGAAATAAAACTTGAATAATAATATGTAGCATATTATTTTCTTGAGATAATATTATAGCTGATGGGTTGTAAACCAACAAAATATCCCCTATGTTCTGACTGTATGGTAAACTGAAACATACATACATTTTATAGTGACAGAATGGGTAAAATACATGCATTTCACACTAATAATGAAAAACAACCAGGTCAATAAAATTAGTTTTTCAAAAGTAATGTATCACTATAGTTTACTTTCTTTTTGTGTGAGTGTGTGTCTATATTATGGAGTCAAGGGAAAATAATGCCTGTCTTATTAACAATTTATCTTCAATTGTTATTCAGATCTTTGACATTTTTATCTTTTGTATTATACATTTCTTGTGCTAGCGATTGCAGCCAAGTTATGTAATTGCATGCGTCGCGCCGTAGCGGATTACGGGCAATCAGAGGGTCCCGTGCATGTTAAAGCAGTGTTGGTCACTTCGACAGATTACGTGCTACGCTCAAGCGATTGTAAGGAAAAGGGGTTGCTGTTCAAAACTGATGCCGATTCCCTTCCTATAATTCACAGATGTGCATAAATAGTGTGAGAGTGGATTGGGAAATTATTCATGAGGGAGACTTTGCCTAAATGTACAGAGGCTGAACTATTTCCATGAATCGAAGACAAGCCCACTAAATATTCAGACAAGGCAACACATCAATTTCTTAATATTTGTTAACTATATTTTATTATGAATATTGTAGCGTGATTCTGTGTATTTTATTGTGATTATGATTTGTTGCTATTTTCTCCTAATGTGGCCAGAGAATAGAGTGACCAAAGTTAACATGTATTCCGAACTTAATAAATTATTGAGATGTGTAATGATGTTGTGGAATGCTATTTTATTTCCACTAAAAGTAAATGTTAATTTGACAATTGTAAAATGCTGTGTGCGTTTGAACATTCTGTTCGAGTAATAATTATAACCTCCTGTGTGTGACATATTTTCATTCTAATTGTAACATGCATGTTCATGGTTTAACCCATTTTATCTTCATTGTAACAATACGAATTGAGGTTAATTGTAATAGGACACCTATTGTCTGTAGCCACTATGTAACGGATTGGCGAACTATAGGTTTATCGCTCATGGAAATAACTGCTATTGTTTCAGAGTGGGTTTTTCAGATTTTATTTTTGATTTTTTGGTTCCATTTCTTGGTTGGAGTTCTGTTGATGTGCAGATAAGTGGGCATCTGAGAGACTCTGAGATCAGAAATTTGTGTTACGATCCGTATAAACATTTAAAAACAGAATAGGTAGTCCGAATGACCTTCATATTTGTATGTATCGATTTATGGATTTACTATTTTGTTCAATATTAAATTTTGATATTTTTGTTATCCAAATAACAGAAGTTGACTAATTATATATTAGTGAGAGGAAAACCGAAAGGAATTGGGCTGGGGATGGAGTCAAAATGTGAATGCTTGTACGCATAACTAGTTGTTATTAAGATAACGTGCCCAATTCATGCAATATTACATGGATTCATCTGTCACTATTGTTAATATCTGAGAGAATTAATTAAGGAGACTGAAGGGTGAGTCAGTCTGGTGGGGAGGTAGGGGGCATGAACACTGCTTGAGTATTTTTGACTTGGAGTGATGAGTGCTTTGCCAGTATGATCCCACGTTTGCCAGTATGATCCCATGGTGCACTCGCCACATCAGCATTTTTTCCCCAACATAATTGTATTAAAACCAGAGGTTTGGTAAGTGTAGGGGGTCAGTCTCCAGAGACAACCAGTAAATCCAACAAAAAAGCCAGCCATGGTAACAGCACAGATCTCTGAGGATTCTATCAGGAAGTTCCACTGGGAGTGAATTTCATATTTGGTTGTCTATGTACTGCCCAATTCACTGGGAGTAAATGTTGTTGGATTACTGTGTGCCATAAAATATACTGGGAGTGGATTTCAAAGTTGGATTAATGTGTGCTTTTAAAAATTCACTGGGAACAAATTTTTGTAAAAGTTGGGAGTTCTATACCTGACCATTAATTCACTGGGAGTGAATTTTTGAGCAAAGCTGGAATCCAGTAAGTGATATGGCATTAAATCACCTGAGTGTATTTTATTAACTGTACCCAGACATCAATTCTCATTACTGATATAATACAGCTTATATATTTTATAGGAGTGTGTTTCTCAAAGTTGATACAAGACAGCTTACACCCATTTTACAGTCATTCACACCTTGCTACAATACAATTATTTGTTTTGTGGTACAGATCAGTGTAGTTGAAGGGTATTGTGCCAACAAGTAAGTAAAGGTATAATGCTTAAAGATATGCATAAAACAACAGCACACAGCAATTTTAATATTTTCTTTTAAACGTGTGCTTAGAAATGAAATGAAATGTATTCAGTTGCTGCTCTAAACATTTCCCTCAATAATTCAGCTGCATTAAAGAAGTCTTCCATTGGATACAATAAATAACTCACCCTGGGTCCACCCTCTAGCCGCAGCTCAAGATTTCTTTGGCTTGTGTTGTGGATCATGTACTCTGCAAACATTTAAATATGAATATCAAAACTGTACCTACAATTCACTCCAAAGGGTAATAATTGCTAAGATGTTGCCTTCCTTGATTTTATCAAACAGTAAGACTTGTTTAGTCACAGCACTATAGAGGAGTTATAACTCCCTTTGATCAATGATACATCTATGGGCTAGGGCAAAGACAGGCCTAATCATAATTGCACTTTTTAGTAATATTAAAAATTCAAATAAAGGCTGTATCTGTTTTACAATTTTCTTTTCACTTGAGACTTTCTTTTATAAATTAAAAAGAAATATATAGGCATATAAAAAAAAGAATTTTGCAAAGTATATCCAGTTTTTGATTTACATGGAAAATGCATATTTAAAAATGGCAGAGTAAATCAAAAAAGACACTAATCAAAACAAAAAAATGGAAGTGCTGCTTCAGAACTTAAATGTATATTTATTTCCTACACTAATTAAAATCCATTTCTTCCACTCACTGAATCTATTTCCTCCATTCATAGCATCTATTTCCTCCACTGATTGCATTATTTTCTTCCATGATTACATTTTTATTTTCTCCTCTAAATATATACATTTCCTCCACTAAATATGTCCAGTTTATTATCTATACAGATATTCTAGCTCAAAACATATATCTATGTCCTTCACTATTGTCAACAGCAACAGCCTGTTGCTGCATCATAGGATGGGTGTACTCTGGAATACTGGTGTGTGTTTAGTATCAACTATTTTATATGCAGCTTAAACTAGGCTATTCCATATAAATAAAAATGGTAGAATGATAAAATTTTCCAAAAATGTCAATTACATCTACATAAATCGAAACCAGGATGCATACAATAAACTAATAAATAGTTTAAATCATAAGAAGCTTAAACTGTAAGAAAAATCAGAATGAAAAATTAACAGGAACTTTGGTTTAAACTAATATGCCCAGTAGTATTAATTTTAGTCAATGAATCAAACTAATTTGCCCAGTACTTATCTTTCTATCAAAGCATCAAATAATTTGCCCATTACGTTTCTTTGAGTCAAGGGGTCAAACAATTTGCCCATTTTTTATGTTTTTTTAAGAAAAAGAAATCAAACTAATTAGTCAAAACATCAACACAACTATTCCAGGGCTTATGTTTCATTGAGTCAAAACAAACAACTAGTCCAGTACTTATGTCTCATTGAGTCAAAACATCAAACTAGTCCAGTGCTTATGTTTCAATGAGTTAAGGCTTCAAACTAAATTGCTCAACTGCTTATCTGAGTCAAAGCACCACATTACTTACGTTCATAATCAAGGCTGCTGTATCCAGGTCGACAGCAGGGCTGCGTCAACTTGCAGGCCAGGCCATCTGAACGATTATGGTAGTTATCAACCAGCTGAAGAATAACAAACAACATGAGCATACAAAAAGGTATGTTATGAGCAAAGTAAGATTTTCCTAAATACTTATCAAAGGTGTAAACATAAGGTAGAGTGTATATACACTATATATATATATGGTATATGAGCCTGTCAAAGAGGTTCACATATTCACCAAATTATCTGCTCCTAGATGGAAATGATGTGCCTTTCAGCACCAGTAAGAGGATGTCAATAAAGTAGTGAGAAGGTAGGGAGGGTATACTGCTGACATGATGACTTTAATATTTCTGTAAAATGTTTAACTGAATGAACTGACCTAATCCTATGGGTTACAACAGAATCTGGACAAGAACACTGGATATCACTAATAAACTGTTTAAACCAATATAGTGACATTTTACTGCAAATATCTCTCACATGAGGGGAGAAACGTAGATTTATTTGACCTATAGGAGTTTAAATTTTAGTAAGTAAATTCAAACTGTTGTTATTGGATCATAAATGACGGAATAATTCACCTCACATAAATAATAAAGAGGAGATAACTGAGTAGTTGCCTTGATCAAGAAGTTTATTCACTGCCAGAAAAAAAAGGATCTATCATGAATTAAATGAACTATTACTAAGAATAGTAATATAAGTAGCATCCCGAGAGAGCAATCATTTTTATTGATTCTGCATGATTAGGTTAAATCTGCTATGAAAATAGTTTTTTGTTGTTTTTTTACAGATAGCTGCAAATCTTTCTCCATCAGAGAATCTAAGTGATTGGAATTCAGATAATCCTAAAACTATTCTCAAATAACAGGCTGGGAATATGAATCTGATCTTTCTCTCTCCATATTCGAGAAATGCTCTGATAAATTTTAATTATTTTAGACAGATGCCTTTGGAGGGCGGGGGTTATCTGCTGAGTGAAGGAATGGAACTCTGTCAACATATCTGACAGAACACTAATTGACAGTTTGTTATGTTATGATAGGGGCTGCAACTAACTTGTCCTTAAGAAGTCTGGTAATGTGTATAAAAACGCTGTATTGCCATAAATAGTCCTTTCTTTCAATAACTCTCTTACTCTCTTTTTAAACTAGAGCTGAAATAACTATTTAAAAACAAATTTTCAATGTTATCCAATAGTTCCATTCTTATTAAACTTCACAAAAACCTGAAAATATATCAGTAAAAAGTATGACTATATAATTAGAAGATAGGTGATATATCACAAGCTATTTATAGTGCTTTAAAATACTAAAATCCTAATACTGCTTCCAAAAAGGTACAACACAAAATATGAAACCTTGTTCAAGATAATTTTAGAATTTAATATACACATTTTTTTGCACTTACCATCATCAAACAGTCAAAGCGTGGACCTTCTTCGATGGAAAGTCGTCCATCTTTGTTACACATGATCAAGTAATGCCGTGCTTGCCCATCACAACTCACAGTAAGTGCAAAAGTATTCTTATCATTTTCACGTTGTCGCACCCTGATAAAAAGGAAAATGAAAATCAGAATAAACTCTAGATAAGCACAACAAACATAATATTTTGGCAATTAAGGTGTTTGCTAATTTGAGGCATCTGTAAAGAATCCACGCCTGTCAATAAATGACTCAAGACATAAATTCCTGGAATTGATGAAAAAGAAGACAAGTTTAACAGATTGAATATCTTTCTCTCAAAACATCAAAATAATCTTCTTTTTTTTTGAAAAGGGATTGTGCTTGAAATGAAACTTAAGTTGCTTGGTACCTTTAATTGTTTGTGAAATATTCAAATTTGAAATATTTACTGTTATAAAATCCAGAAACAGATTTCCATAACACAGCTGTATCATTTTTTTGATGGTCATGAACTCCAAAGCCAGCTGACACTCAATATCACTGGCACTTAAACCATTAAAAAAAAAAAAAAGACAGTTGTACCTATACCATGTTCATAATCAAGTAATACCAAGTCTCTCAAAAATTAGTGCTTTATCTGTTTCAGGTTTAAGAAACCAGTTTAATCTAGTAATAGTCTCACAAAGCAAACTTTTTATCAGTTTTCTGATTTAAAAATCTAGTTATTTTATTAATAGTCTCACTAAGTACATAATGTTTTACAACAATAAACCTGTTTCTGATTTAAATATCCAGTCTACTCAAGTAATAGTCTCATAAAGTACATGCTGTATTATCCTGTTTTAGATTTAAACATCCTCATAAAAGTACAAGCTATATTAACCTCAGATTTAAAAATATATAGTCTCATAATAGTACAAGCTATATTAACCTCAGATTTAAAAATCTAGTTTATTCAAGTAAGTCTCATAAAGTACATGCTATATTAACCTGTTTCATATTTAAAAACCCAGCTTATTTCAGAAATAGTCTCATAAAGTATATGCTGTATTAATCTGTTCAAGATTTAAAAATACACTTTATTCAAATAATAGTCTCATGTAGTAAACACTCATGTCTATAGCCACAAAACATTTTTAGATGTACAAATACAGTTTATTCAAATAATATGAAAGTAATCAGTCATGTAAACAGCCATAAACTGTTTTTAAATTTAAGAAGCAAATTTATTCAAGCAATAGGAAATTTTTTATATAAAATATTTTTTTTTATTCATCAACATTACCACAGCACATTCAAGCAGTATACAAAAGGATCAAACTGATCTGCTGCAATAGATCTGAAGAGTTGGAAGTAAGTACAAACTGAATTGCTGCAATAGATCTTAATAAAGAGTTGGAAGTAAGTACAAACTGAACTGCTGCAATAGGTGTCAATAAATAATTGTTAAGTACAGATTGAACTGCTGTGATAGGTCTTAAAGACCAAGTGAAATGAAATCTAGGTCAACCACAGATAAGAATATATCCATATGAAATGAGTAATTCCCATTCTTAGAATCAAGACTGCAAAACTTAAACTTTCAGAGATTTTTGGTATTAAAAGTCAATATTTGTGAAAGAAATTGGAGCTCTTGTTCATTTGCAAGACTAACTTCCCACCATAGCAGCATATATGTAGAACTACAATCTGCATGCACTGATCGACATATTGTCTTGCATTAAATGTGTAGTTTGAAAAATTAAAATATGGTTAAATATTGCAGTGCATATGGCTGCACAAACAGCAGAAAAAGTAAAATATTCATTTTTTTACATTTCTCAAAGATCACAAATTATGAAAAAAAGTGGATTACAAAGCTGAAAAGAGAAAACTTTCATCCCAAATCACACATATATAGACAACTACTGTGATGGATCTTAATAAAGAGATGTAAGTAAGTAGAGATTGGACTGCTGTGATGAGTCCTAATAAAGAGATGAAAGTATTATACATTAAACTACTATGATGGGTCTTAATAAAGAGATGTAAGTAAGTATAGACTGAACTGCTGTGATAGGTCCTAAAAAGGAGTATTAATTAAGTTCAGACTGAACTGCTATGATAGATCCTTGTCAAGAGCAGTAAGTTCAGACTGAACTGCTATGATAGGTTCTGGTCAAGAGCTGTAAGTTCAGACTGAACTGCTATGATAGGTTCTGGTCAAGAGCAGTAAGTTCAGACTGAACTGCTATTTTATAAATAACACAGACAACCAAGACAACTGCTCTCACCAAAAAGGAAGAAAGACACTGCCGTGTAAACCACAGGAAAAAAGAACTATGCACTTCATGGATATATCGAAACAGACTAAAAGGATCTGACCCAACAACAATACCAAATCTTTGAAAGTGGGCAAGGCTCATGAACAATTCTGAAAATTGCAATCTGGTGTACCCCAAGCAAGAGCTGGTACTGGGTACTTCACATTATCCTTCATCAGGGGTAGACTACTAGAAATGCTGTTCCTTATCTCTTTATTCTAAAGGTACATGTATATGGATCCCTGAAGGCTCTGGTGAATACATGCCTTAAAGTACAGTGATCTCCAGCATGTCTGAAGGCTCTGGTGAAAACATGCCTTAAAGTACGGTGATCTCCAGCATGTATGAAGGCTCTGGTGAATACATGCCTTCAAGTACGGTGATCTCCAGCATGTATGAAGGAGAAATGAAAATAAAATACGTCACCTAAGTTTTAGGATCTTGTTTTATCAAGTCTGGTACTGTAAAATATTTGATTTATATATTCATTCCCTAAGGTCTCCATGAGAAAAACACAGCCACAACAATGCATCCTCTCTGGTGACATTTCTTTATTTAAAAAAAAATAATTAATTAATTAAATGAAATATAATTAAATGATTTTCTTGTGTTCTTACAGGAATTTTCCCTGGACGTGGCCATCTATGTTCATGCGATTACAAGCCTCATCTCGGGAGATCCTGTCATGGTACCAAGGCATATCTTTGTGCAGTTCCATGGCCACTCTCTTCACCAATGTGTCTCTCATTGGACCCAGAGCGCGCTCCATGTTGGCACCCTGAAAAACATTAATAATCATTTTAATGTAATAAATACTTTATTAAAAAGTCCCTTCCCATACATTGATATTTGTAATCATTTTCAAAATAACATTATCTGACATTTAAAATGCAATAATGATCACCTTCAAAATAAAAAATTATTTTACATTAAAAATGCAATAATAATCACTCTAAAAGCATTATAATCTTATATTAAAAATACAATAATGATTACTCAAAATGACATATGAACATATTAAAAATGCAATAATGATCACTTAAAATACAGTCGAACCCACTTATCACGGCATTGGTTAACTTGCCAACCCTAGTAAGTCGAAGTTTGTGAAGTGGAGCCGCCAAATTCCCTCTTTGTCTTAGCATTTTCTCATCAGTTATGTCGATTCTTTTATGTCGCCGAACCCTACTATCTCAGGCACAAAAGAGGGCCAAATATCTCAACCCCTGTGATGACTTATTGCTGGCTTTTGAAAATGTTAGTTACCGATGCCACTTCGCTAACAATAAATGGTCATGCTTGGCTTGTTAAACTGCAGCTTAAACTTAGAAGGGCATTGTTTTCCTCATGGGGTGCAATGTTTGCCAAGGGCAAAATAGGCACACTGTTGCCCTTCAACTGGCTCACACTCTTTTATGTTAGTTAGCCCACTTTTGAAGAAACCGCTTGTACGATATTTTCAGAGGCGGCTTTGCCCCCCCCCCCTCCCTGTTGGAGAGCAGTTGAGGGGTGCGCCTAATAAGTGCGACCTGTTTCACCCCCTTCCTCCTGCCCATCACCTTAGAAGCAAACCAAGACTGAGAACATCATGAAGATGAAAGGTCTATTGTGGTTTCTGGAGTGAGTGTGAGCGAAATACACACACACACAAACCCACAAAATGACTTGTGACTTTAATTTTGATACTTGGTTAGCTTTTTGTAAAAACGAACTACACGTACACCCCACAGGTTTTTTTTTTTGATTTTGTGAGCAATCTTCATGATTGCAATGTTGGAGAATACATGTACAGTACATACATGTATAATGAAAGGTTTGTATCGAGAATCAATGGTGGGCCAAATTCCCAATTGTCGTAGTATTTTCTCATCAGTTATGTTGGCGAACACTAATGCAATGTCTATTTGTTTGTTTCTTTCTTTGTACTGTACATGTATCTCGAGCACAAAAGAGGGCCCAGATCACCACTTAACATTAGTTATCTCAATCCCCATGACTAATCATCGCCGGCTTTTGAAAATGTTAGTTATCGATATCCTTCAACTGGCTCACACCTCTTTTATGTTAATTAGCCTGCTTTTGAAGTAGGATACAGAGCTGTGTCAGAGTGAAATGACTCGTGAATTTAATTTTGACACTGGTTAGCTTTTTATAAAAATGAACTACAGTGTACACCCTGCAGGATTTTTGTGATTTTGTGAGCGATCTTTGTGTTTGCAATGTTGGAGAATATAATGAAAGGTTTGTACATTTTATTGTATACATGTACTGGTAAATCTCTACTGTTAGTTGGTGCACATAAGCCTTTTGTTGTTAGCAAACAATGTACAGTGTATGTACATTTTTATAGCCTGCCGATCGCGTCATCAAACAAATCGCAGCAACCATGTTGTGTAAAAAATCAAAACATATGCATGTACATTCTCATTTATTAATGCACATCATGTAAATAAAGAAATTTCAAACACATTTTACATGTAATATTGAAGCATTTGTTTTCAAGTAGACTGTTAAAGGCAAAAAGCAACAAAGCATTTTAGACTTTAACCGCGTGTACATAAACCTTTTGTTGCTAGCAAACATGTACATGTATGTACATTTTTATAGCCTGCTGATCACGGCAACGCTGTTGTGTAAAAAAATCACCAACACGTGCATGTACATTCTCGTTCATTAACGCACATCATATACATAAAGAAATTTCAAGCGCATGTTATAGTACTGTAATATATTGCTGCCATATTGGTTTTTCGGTAATCTCGATCATCAGTTATCTCGACACTTTTTGGCAAACCCCTAGGCCACTGACATATCCGGGTTCGACTGTAACATAAATGACTGATTGAGTTTTGGACATAAATGTGCTTCCCCATTAAGTCTGACAGACTTTTAGGTATAATAAATGATTTCCCCTAGCAGACTGATTTTTGAGTATTATAAACACCTCTTTCTAAAGTGACTGACTGACTGTTGGGTATTATAAATTTATAAATGTTTCCCCCTAATCTGATTGAATATTTGGGTATTAGCTCACACAGTCATGCACTGCTGAACTTACATTACTGGCTGGTATCAGTAAACTAACAATTTATAAAAACAGCTCATACTGACCATGATGAGGTGTTTGGGTTACAATATTATTATTAAACTGTGCCAGATAAGATGCATGCAATGTAAGTTAGCTTACTAGCTTTTTGGCTTCCATTTGTAGCTTCTTCTCCATCTGATGGTATGTTATTCCACGGAAAGCAACAGGCGACTGGGATGGAAAACGATCACAAGGATTACGAGGCTGAGTAATGAAACCATCCATGTTTTTTTGGTAGTGCTCTATTAGATCCACAGGGCTGGCAAAAGGCTTTCCTTCTGGTATTTTGTACATACCATCCACTTGCTTTTCCACACTGTAATGATGTACCCTGAGTGGATATAAAACAGGTGTATTTATGTTGTATTTCTATTTTTGCCACTTGTAGATGTTAAAAAAAAAAAAGACAACTGCTGCAGTAATAAATAATAATAATAATTAATAATTAATAATAATAATAAATTGCAGATGCTTGCCACTGTTTTCATGGAAAACATAATTTCATCTGTTATCCTCTTCATTTTCATTGTAAAAATGTAGTTTCTCTTCAATCGATTGTTTGGAGCAAATTTAGTTCTTCCTAAGTTAAATTTTAATATTTAAAATTAGTAAATCCCACAGTTAATGGTATTATAGGTTTGGACTGATTTAACTTGTATTACAACACTAGGTTTAATTAAAAAAAAAAGTTTCTACCTAGTATAAGTATCAACATTCAGAGGACATAACATCTTAAATATCTTATAGTTATATTCAATGTTATGGCATGATGCTATACTTACAGCAATGTTATTTTAAGATTATAGTAAATTTAAAACCCAAGGAGAGAGGTGTGTAAAGACCAAACCAGTAAAGGTAATAGTGTAGCTGACAGCACATAAATTGACAAAGGTGGTTTGAATCTGGAAACACTGAATGTGGGTAACTCTAGTAAAGAGGTACTAAAGCTTGACAGATTTCTCAGTCAAGTTATAAAGCCCTTTATAGATGGGCTTAAGGAATTAATTAGGTGAATTATTAACCTATTAACCCTGACTATCACAATAATGAACCAAATGACAAAAACAAAAAACTCTATACACAAAAGGATAGACATAAGTACAATGAATTTACAAAATGACAGTAAACAACAAACTCTATACACAAAAAGATAGACATAAGTACAATGAATTCACAAAATGACAGTACACAACAAACTCTATACACAAAAAGATAGACATAAGTACAATGAATTTACAAAATGACAGTAAACAACAAACAACTCTATACACAAAAAGATAGACATAAGTAAAATGAATTCACAAAATGACAGTACACAACAAACTCTATACACAAAAAGATAGACATAAGTACAATGAATTCATAAAATTACTTTACATAACAAACAACTCTATACACAAAAAAGGTAGACATAAATACAATGAATTCATAAAATTACAGTACACAACAAACAACTCTATACACAAAAAGGTAGACATAGGTACAATGAATTCACAAAATGACTGTATGCAACAAACAACTCTTTGAGTTTATAAAAGCACAGTTGGAATGAACATGGTTATAGAAGAAGGATATTTAAATCTCTCAGTATTTCCACATTTGAAGCGTACTTTGATGTGGGAGAAAGTGTATCAATCAGATGGAAAAGCTCCAATGAAGTAGCTTGAGTGTGGGTTAGAAACAACTTACTTTCTGTATGTGAAGATGGCATCTAGACATCATGGCCACCTAGCTCCCCACTACAATCTGAGCATGCACCCTTTCCAAATCTCGAACAAGTTTTCATCTCCTCCCATTAACTTACTTTTGTCCACTACAATCTGAGCATGCACCCTTTCCAAATCTCGAACAAGTTTTCATCTCCTCCCATTAACTTACTTTTGTCCACTACAATCTGAGCAATCACCCTTTCCAAATCTCGAACAAGTTTTCATCTCCTCCCATTAACTTACTTTTGTCCACTACAAGCTGAGCACTCACCTTTCCAAATCTCGAACAAGTTTTCATCTCCTCCCAATAACTTACTTTTGTCCATGGCAAATGCTGATGGCATAGTTTCCCATAGGGCTGATGCTCTCTCTAAGAAGAAACAATCCCTCAGCAGCCCCTCTTTCTCGCAGGAAAAACTCTGCCTCTTCTCTGGTAATGCGGCCATAGAAGTAGGACACTGCTGACGGCCGAAACCTACCCAGATTTTGATTTGTGGCCACCCCGTTGGTGAGGCTTGAATTTTTTGGCAATTTCCTGCTCATGGTGTTAGAATGATGTGTTAAACTCTGGCCAAACTCTGTCAAATGCTTCTTCCTCAACACTTTACAAGAGTCCTTTCACATCTTGAAGCTGAGTGCAAGGTCTACAACTAGAAGAAAATAAATTTGAAACAAATGTTCCAGAAATCAAGATGAAGTTAAATTTCAATTTATCCTACATCTAGTAGAAATATATACAGAAATATGTACTTGTTATATGTTGAAGTGTGTGTGTGTGTGTGTGTGTGTGTGTGTGTGTGTGTGCATGTGTCTGTGTGCTATAGGTATCTTAAGAATACATTTCATACCTATGTCAATCAAACTCACATTTATTATTAGAGATTTGTGATGTCTTTCAGTATTTAGATAGTGATAAAGATGCATTTAATTCCTGAATTTAGATTGGTATTAAAAATACATTATGGCTGTTTAAAAATGTATTATTATTTCTGGAGTTCTGAGTGTGATTTCTAAATTGTTACTATAGCACCTATGGATTCATATAAATTGCATTACAAATGGAGGTATGATGTACAGTATCACAAATAATGTAATTAAGTAATTACAAATAATTTCTTTAGGATATGCTGCAGTCACTAGCTAGCAATATGTGCTTGAATTAAGTATAAAATACATAAAAATAATAAAAATACTGCTGCACCTTTATAATAATCTCATCTGAAATTCATAAGACAAAAAAGAAATATTCCACTGTCTAGCTAATAATAACAAGTCAAAATATTTATAATATTTTAATCTAGGAGAAAATATATGAAATACCAATGAGACTAAATACAGGGTAATATCCTCTCTGACTAGATAATGATTTTATCTTAAATTCTGGGGGAAAAAATATTATTTTTTCCAATAAGACCTTCTAACAAGTTCATCTTAAATTTTAATTTTAAAAAAAATGAAATATCCTCTGTGACCATCTTAAATTTAGGAGCAAACAAATGAAATACCAATACCAATGTGACAAGCTAACAATCCCAAAAAGTAAATAAAATACCCCATTTACTTGCTAACAATCGCAATATGACATCAGAATAAAAATACATACAACTCCAAACTGTTACTAGATAAATATTACTTAGTTTTAAATAACATTTTACAGTCAATGTTCTTTACCACGAACAATATGAATTTAATATAATAAACAAAAATGAAAAAAGATAAATTTTCCTTGTTGGTTATCTTCATTTTGGACTTCACAATCTTAGTTTCACCTAAGTGAAAGGTTGATTTAAATAAATATGTCAATCAAAAATGTCCTTGCATCTATCGACATATAAAACAAGGCCATCAAATGAAAATTTTAGCACATTTTTGGTACTGAACAATAATGATTTTATCAGTTTAAAAAAAAAAGTATATATATATGTATATCATATACCAAAAGTGACGAGGCATGTACCAGGAAGCTATACAGTAATTCATTTAAATTTTCAAATGTGTATGAACACTTCTGCATTTAAGGTCAAATGTCAAACCCACAGCATTTACTTTCATGTTAAGTTCCTGCCAGTCAAATGTGAGTGAATTATTTAGAATTTCACTACACAGCTCTGTGCATGTGTGTGCGCGTGTGTGTGTGTGTGTGTGTGTGTGTGTGTGTGTGTGTGTGTGTGTGTGTGTGCGTGTGCATGTGTTACATGCTTGTAGCTTAACAACACTGCTAACAAAAATAAGGTTCTTGTGACCACAAAAGTAGCTTACAAAAAATATCAGATGTTTCCAGATAAGACTCTTTGCTATAAGTGATTATGCCACCACTTGAAATGTTTTGCATTTATCAGTGAACACAAAGCCCATTCTCTGCAGGCAAATGTCCATATCATGCCTGCAGGCAGATGCTCATGATCAAACAAATGTAGATGGAAGAAACTCAACAAAATAAATAAGTGCACCCCACCAATTAAAAATCTTATGATTCACTGTGACAATGATATTTCAAAGGATGCAACTCAATGATCGAAATATTACTGTCAATGACAATAAACAAATGTCTTCTGACTGATATGTTATTTCAAAGGATGCTAACTTAGTGACTGAAATATTATTGTCACTGAAACATATGACAACAAATAACTGTCTAGCCTAATATCAATGTTGATTTAATTTTTCCGTAGTGCTATATGTGCTATTGTTGTTTATTCAAATCAAGGTGTAACATTTCTATACACCATTCATTTACCAGTGAACTGTAGTATAAGCTCTTTGTGATTGTATGAGTTATTACTGTTTGTTTATAATCAAGGTGTAACATTTCTATACACCATTCATTTACAGTGAACTGTAGTATAAGCTCTTTGTGATTGTATGAGTTATTACTGTTTGTTTATTATCAAGGTGTAACATTTCTAAATACAATTTATTTATAGTGAACTGTAGTATAAGCTCTTTGTGACTGTGTGATGAAGCAACATGAACATACATTTAGAAAACTAAAACAAAACAAAATATCTGTATAACATTTTTTAGTGACAGTTTGGTGAATGGAAAATAAAAATTAACAAAGAAAGTACACATTAAATAATTATCATTGCTTTTCATAATAACTACTATATTTACAAATTTGCTTTGTCAAAAATGCCTTTAAAACAAGGAAACTGAGTAAAGAATTCTTACTAAATCAATTTTTTATTATTTAATAATAATTTTAAATCAAACACATTAATCTGACAAAATGCTAATCTAAATTTTAAATATTTGGAATCGATTTAACAAAATAAGTGCAAATATTTTAGGGTATTTTTTTTATTTTTTTTTTAAATACATTAGTTTATTGTATTTTAATAGTGCTTTCTGTTGTGAAAACTATAAATTAAATGAAATCACTTGAAGGAAACCAGTAATTATTCCTAATTCATTCACCTTTTTTTTTAAAATTACAGATATTTGATAATTTGTTCTCAAGTAATATATTACAGATGAAGTTTTCCAAACAAAGAACTTGAGGAAGATAAGCAAAAGAATTATTTCAAAAGTGCTGAAAAGTTTTCAAGCAAAAAAACCAGCATTAATATATGCTAAATATAACCAAAATAATTATTCTTTGCTTTGAAAGGCATCAGTAAATAATAAGTAATTTAAAGAAAAAAATAAATTTAAAAGAAGAAAACAGAAAAACACATAAGAAATTTAAGAGAGAATAGCAGTTGATGAAGTATAGTCTTCAACAGGAACATAACAACATATTAAAATTACACATAAATAAATAAGGGTAAACAAACAACTTGACTGCTCTTTTATAATTTTATAACTTGTATAATTTTTGTATTACTATTAGCTAAAAACTTAGACCTAGTATTTTATTTGTTTATATTTTATTGGAATTTTTACTAGTCTTTTATCAAAGTTTGTTCCACCCATACAAAAAGTTTGATTAAATTTTCAGATTTATTTTTTTAACTGTTACAATTTTGTATATATCTCAGACAGAGGAAAAGATTGTTCCTAAAAAGTAATATGTTTTTGATGTTACAGCTTCGTATATTCCTCAGACAGAGGAAAAGACTGTCTCCTACATAAAGTGTATGCTTTTGTTACATTATTTTAGAGTTATGAGAGAGAGAAAAGAATTGTTTTAACATTAAAGCATATGTATGTTTTTGAATCAGAGTGGAGTGGTGAATGTATTTTAATTTTTATATACATTTTTGTTGTTGGTTTAAAGCCCATACTAACCTCAGTTAAATATGTGACCATGTCATAAGTAGAAAGATGTTTGGAAAATATAAAAGCTCTCAGTCAAAAATAAAATGAAGTGAATTCCTGAGGCATTTTAGATGGTTTAAGATAAACTGATAGTAGGTTTCTCAGACTTAACCAGTTCAACAAAAAATGACAAGTGAGTTTCTCAGATTTAGCTGGCTCAATAAAAATGACAAGTGAGCTTCTCATATTGTCAGTTTAAGATAAGGCGACAGTAAGTGTTATATTCATCTATTTTTAATTACACAATAAAACAAAACAAAACCCCACAAATATTGTATTTGAAAAAGACATCTATGTCCTTTAGAAACTGTACTGACATTTTCGAAAGGACTCAGAATGAGAACTTTACAATTAAAGTCAGTGGAATTTTTTTTAAATTCACAAATGTTTCTAATTAGTATAAGTAACCAAATTTTATTATTTATTTATTATAAGTATTTATAAATTATAAATGAATGTAATCAACAAAAAAACATCCATCTAAACTGTGTTAATGTTAGATAGGTTCTGAAAAAAATATATAATAAATAATAATAATAAATAAATATATAAATAAATAAATAATACTTTTACCAGTAATTTTGAACTTATATAATATATAAATAAAATTAATTATATACATAATTAATTTACTGTGTATTCAAAGACCTTCTGCAAATGTATGATTTTATAATGAGATGGGGGATATTTAATCAAAATTGTGACTGTTAAACTTTTACTGCCTTGTAAATCTATTTATAAAATGTGCTTTGTAAACTAAATTAGAATGCTGCATTTGTATCATAATATTTACTAATTTCATATCATTGTTTGCTATATATGTACTAAACAGATATATGAACCAGGATTACATTTTAAACAAAATATAACAAATTAAAATATTGATTTATCTATATAATGATGGTGAGAGAATATCCCCAAAAATCCAATAGTGAGTATGTGTGTGCGTGCATGTGTTTTGTGTGTGTATGCATGCTTGTGATGTGTGTGTATGTGTGTATGTATATGCATATGTTTTGTGTGTGTATGCATGCTTGTGATGTATGTCTGTGGCATTCATACATGTGTAAACAAGTAGTGCAGAATAGAGCAGAAATGGTATCACATTCTGGTGTCAGTAAAATCTGTGCTGCTTTGTAATAACTAGCACTTAGCCTACTCTCAATGCAGTGTCAGATTAAGGGCAAGGAAGGAGGAAGTGAACATCATTGATATGACAGCTAACACAGACAATGTGTATGATGCATAAGCAAGGAATTGTAAAGTCATTTAAATATACAGCTAAAGCAGTCAATGTGTATGATGCATAAGTCATAAGTTTTAACTAAAAGCCAGAAGTAATAATCACTGATATGATAGCTAATGTGGTCAATGTGTATGATGCATAAATTATAATGTTTAACTACAAGCCAGAAGTAAAAATCACTGATATGACAGCTCATTCAGTCAGTGTACATGATGCATAAGTTATAATGTTTAACTATAATTATACTCTAACCAGGAATTGTAAAAGTCATAGACATGACAGTTAACACAATCATTATGCATGATCATAAGTTATGTTTAAGCCGGGAGTTGTAAAATCATTGATATAACAAGGCAATCATTGTGCAGAATGCATAAATTATGTTTAACTATAAGCCGGGAGTTGTAAAATCATTGATATAACAAGGCAATCATTGTGCAGAATGCATAAATTATGTTTAACTATAAGCCGGGAGTTGTAAAATCATTGATATAACAAGGCAATCATTGTGCACAATGCATAAATTATGTTTAACTTAACCTTTCTCAAACATTTTACACTGAAGGAAACCTTGGAATAATTTTCAGGTCTCAGGCAATCCCTGCATAAAATTTACTATATCTATGATGTTTATTTTTTCAATCAAGATATCTCAGTTGAGAAACCCTGGTTTAACTATAAGCAAGGAGTTGTAAAATATGACAGCTACTTCAGGCATTGTGCATGATGTATAATTTATAATGTTAACTATAAACCAGAGTTATAAAATCATTAATGCAGTAAATGTGCATGATGAGTATGTTATAATGTACAGGGTAGAAATGCAACCCATGGGTAATTCATGTTATTAGTAAAATACAAAAACTGTTGAATATGTTTAACCATCATGCGATCCAATCAATTTCTCATCTTTTCATTTGATATTTTGATAATAATAATAATTATTATCATTATAATTTCAACAATACGTGCAACATTTATATGAGTTGAATTTATTTTTGAAAACCCTGTATAGTTCTAATAGTACAAAGTACAATAATCAGCAAGAACTTAAGGCTAATAAGTGCTTATTGTTACACGTTCATAATTTAAAGCCAATAATAAATAATTATGTTGGTGAGTTTGTACATTAATAATTATCTGTAAAAACTTTAATAAATAATATTACTAAGAGCAATGACTATTGACTAAAATGTATTGGAATTTCACAGCACAATCAATACAGATTATTATTATTATTAATATTAATATTATTACTCAAAGGTAAGTTAAAACAGTGAGGACACTGTTTTTGTGTTTGATACATTTTTAACTGTTTCCATTTAAAATAATGGAATGTAGCTGCAATTTATAAATTTTCACTTATATGAAACTGATTTTCATATACAACCGTTTTACAAATTGGGAAACTGCTAAACTAGTTACACATAGCTATATATAATAATTAATTTATATGATTAGCTATAGTTAAAAACTCCATTTGTGCATGCATGCATGCGTATGTGAGAGAGAAGTTTTTCCAACTTCTTTGATTGGTACTATTATAACAGCACTAAACACTAGTATTCCCAAGAAATGTACAGGTCTACAACAATAGTACAACTGTAGTTGCCTAGTACTTTAGCAAATAAAATTCTACTAACTGACTAAGAGAATAAAATAATTAAAATAACAAAAAAATAAAAGTTAAATTGTCAAAGAATTGATAATTTTATAAACTCGAGTCTAATAAATTGTTTATAATTCAACAAGGGGTCATGTCATTCTAAAATAAATATTCTAACCATAAACATTTCCATTTCTGAAAATAATTTTACAATTGTACTTTAATTTAAGTAGTCAACCCTAGGAAGTATTTAGTATTATTTTTTCCGTTTCACATCCGACAGTTCACTGATGTCTGCACTGTGTGAAAAATTGTAACTTATTATTATAACTAAGCTATGTCAATATAAGATTTCTTCAAACCAAATAAATTTAGACATATCATGGTATTTTTAAGCATGTAGTCTGTTATTATTGAAACAAGCAATAAAAGTTGATTAATAAATAAAATTTTAAACATCAAAAGCAACCCATAAACTGATAAAGAACAAATTAATCCAATTGCTAAATTCAAAATCTGTTATATTAATTGCACATAGTTACAAGAAATTTAAATGACTTTTGCTAACTAGTACCTTTACTATGATAACTTTTTATAAAGCTATGTCACTATAGTAGTAGAGTTTACTGTCTGCTCTATGGTTATGACATACATTTACTATAATTATTAATAGTATATTTCAAATAGCATGACATGTAACATGTATCAATACCAACTTTATTATAATTTATAGCAGTAAAGAAAAGTTATTGATAAGACATAAAAGAGTTTATGCAGACCATCTATTTAAGCTATAGCTTGAATAATTTATTCATGCTTTATATATTATATAAAATTGAATATTTATATAATTTTTTATCAGCAGATCTCAAATACATGTTCCAGAATTAAATAAGAGGTGCTGCTAAATGATGTAATTTATTACCTGGATTATGAATTAGTTTTTAGATTCCTGTCAATGTCAGGAATATTAATAAAATTTAATTTGCTAGTAACTTAAATTATTTGAAATAAACTATTTTTGTACTGTAATAGTGCAAATCTAATGTTATTCTCTCCACCAAATATTTTTAGTAACTCAAATTGTTTTATTTCTAAATATATGTAAGTTCTAAGTTAATTTATTTTGTTATTACTTATTAGTTCTTCATTTAAAATTTGTCTATTTTTAATTCTTGTACAATGGATCAATCATAGTTATACTTTTAACAACCTTTGTTTTGAGACTATCTGGTCTATAGGCCTATTCAAATTTCAATAGGCTTTATAATAATTAATAATATGATGAAGAGACTACAATAGCTGTCTTAGAAATTTAGTCAAATGTCATGTTGATCGATCATTGTTTTTCTGTTAACAATTTTTGTTTTGAGACTATATATAATAAACTAGGCTTTATAATAATTAATACATATACACTTAGATATCTAGTCAAATGTCATTTGACGTTTGAGTAATTGTTATTATTTAGTTACTTATCTCCAATACTTGTAAGTTGTATAATAACTAATAAAAATATATTTATATCCTAATCCTATAGTTATAATTTCTTTGCAAAAGTTCTCGTGCCTGGTTATTATATATGTACAGTATAAGATTTATAAGAATCGTTTATCGTACCAACGATGATTAGTGTCATTTACTGAGACGACTTAAACTATAAAAAAGTAATAATAAATAAAGGATTAAAATAACCACTTAGGCCTACTAAAACTAGCAAAACTATTTTATTTTGACAAACGATCATATTGACACATTCCAACAGTAAATTATACACATGCTATTGAAATATACAAAGTAAAAGTAAAATGCTAAAAAGTCGAGTAAGAAACGTACCTTTTTTATTAAAAAATATCTAGAAGCTGTAATTCAAGGAATTACTCGTTACTAGTAAAGTTATATTTTTTGCATTGAGGAAGTGCATTCGACTGAGAGCTCTTAAGGCCGCTTCTAACACCAGACAGTTATCAAGTGCGTACGTACGCTGTTTGCTAGTCGAAACGTTTGTAAATAATATGACATCATACATTTGTCTATGTATGTAAAATGTGGTTTGCTTTGTATAACTATTGTAGTAAACATTCCAAAGTTTTTTTTAAAAAAATCGTGAGTTTAAGAAAATAGGTCCGTGTCACTGACCTTTAAACATGTCTATAAAGCCTATACGTTTGTCAATTAGGTTGTAGCCTATATAATATAATATAATTATGAATTGGGAGCAGTTACAGCATTTGCACTTTGCTTTTTATTTGTGTTAGTGATGTGTATGTGTTATTTTAACGCATTGATTTTTTTAAAAGCATTTTAAGAGTAATATTTAATAACGTTGATGGTAATAAATCGCTTGTAAAAATTAAACAGTTGTAGAAAGTAGGTTTATTGACATTTTCTTACTCCAGATTTCTTTCTTTTTGTACCTAATTAGATTTTTGCCACTCAGCGAGTATCGGATAATATAATCTATTAGTTTTGATATTTATTAATTTAACATAATTATTAAATCTACATCTAATAATAGTAATAATCCAAGTACCTAATTTTAAAAAGTTTTAAGCACCTTAAAACGTTTCAGTGCAATGCTTACAGATTGACAGATGTAGCAAATAATACAGTTGATGTGGATCAAACATAAAACAGTAACAAGCAGACCATGAGTAAGGGCTAGTTTAATAGGTGGAAAGATTTGTTTTAGAGCTTTCTTGAATGAAGTGTAAGTTTGAAAAGCAGTTTGATCCAGGTAGCAAATCTTAATATAAGAATGTTGACCTCAGGTCTTCTATTTCAAGATGGTTGCACTGATGACATGAATCCAAAAGAAGAGTGCTCTGTCAAGATGGTGTGCTGATGACATGAATACCAGAAGAGCACTAATGTAAAATGCTAACACTGTAAACAATAACTTCAGATGGATTCAAGTTATTGAAACAGCAGGAGGAGACTTTTTGATGATTTTATAGTGAAGAGGCAGCCAGTGCAGAAAAAAAATGCTAGGTTCTCTCACTTCTTGGGTTTTTGTTAGTCAGAATTACAGGTAACAATTGCTCTTAGGGGTTCAAATAAAATTATAAATATTGCTTATAAAGCTATAAATATTGATTGTTTTGAATAATATAGTGTGTATTTAATTTTGTCACATTTCCAAATTCCATCAGGGCACTATAACTGGGTTGATATTGATTTTCCTGCAAACTTAAGTACAGGTCCAAACCTTCAGCATGTAGAGTTTATTATATCAGTATTTTGTACCAACTACACTGCCTGTTCCTCTTTTACAATCTTATATTTCTTTCTAGGCTTTGTTTACTAGAATTGTAGTAATCTGTCATTTATCACATATATAGTCCATACAAAATATTTCAGTGAAACAATATTATTAAAATAAAGTTAAAATTATAAACACCTGGCATAAAAATCAATAATTTCATCCACTATAAGGTGTAGTTATTACACTGGATCCATTTAAAAATCTGCTTTTGTTAATTTCTTGTAAGGTCAAAGCCATTTTCACTTACATTTTTTATGAAAGACTAATAATGAAGTTCAATATGTAAATTATAATAAAGAATCTAACTAAGATATCATTGTGTAGGACTTAATTTTTTTTTTTTGATTGACAGATTTAGTTGTCATTGTTAGGTATACATTTATCTGTCATTGAAGCATAATGACTGATTGATTTCTTCCTATATTCATTTTGTGGTCAGGTTTGAGCACCAAGAGATGAGATGAGATAAAAATTTGTGAAAAGTGGAAATCAGTCATGTGATTAAAAATAACCAATGTCAGGCTTATGTAGATGTAGCTTTTATCTCATTTAAAGGCACCCTGATGACTTGACCACTTCCTATCAAACTATCATTGAAGCATAGACTAGTGTTGGTGTATTTGGCCAATGTTGTAGCTTTTGGTGGTGCTGCTGAAAAGAGACCGGTTGTCTTTTTCAGATTTGCTAGTTGCATTGTTTGCTACACTGATGTCACTGAGCCCACTGAGGTTTCCTCCCTTTAATCAGTCTTAATTGTTCACATCATTTCTTATTTCTCTGGATCAGTGTGGCAGCTGCTGAAACTATTTTGTCTGTTCTTCATTTTATTGGTCTGTTTTCCAGGATTAATTTTCTCCTTTTCTGTTGAGTGAACAGTGGCTTGTGTTTTTCTTTCAAGTATGTAATGATTTTAAAATGTAAAAAAAACTAAAATGCAGGTGTTGTGTTCATGAATTTGCAGCTGAAAGGCTAAATGTGTTGCTTTTTAGTCTCTACTTTAAAATGGGTCTCCAATTTTTTAGTCTCTAAATGTGTATCCAAGGTCTAAACTTTAAAATGTGTGTCCAGCCTTTTCTTGATAGGGGTCAAACAAATTTGCTTCAGACCACACAACACAATGTTACTCTATATGGATAAGGATAGTAGGCTTATTTATGTTGTGTCTGTCATCTGATAGCGCATATTGTAGATAAACAGATAAGTTGATAGCTAGATAGAATTAAGATAAACAGATAGTTTGACAGAAGATAAACATACAGAATTAAGATAAACAGATAGTTTGACAGAAGATAAACATACAGAATTAAGATAAACATGTTTAGACAAAAGATAAATGAATCAATAGACTAAGATAGATAAACTGACTAGTAGGGAGACAGAAGATAAACATACATATAAACCGACTGGTAGGGAAAGAAGATAAATAGGCAGGTAGATAAGATAGAAAATAAACAGATAGTAGCTCAAGTGCAACATATATATGACTGTCTTGGTTCTACAGCTGAAGCACAGGTTTCTAACATATCAATTTTAAAAATATTATTCTGAGTCATGATGTTAGTAAGATTTACTGCAACTATTGCTTACTTGTATAAAAAATGACTCTTGACATGCATGCACTTATTATCTTTCCTTGTTTGTATCACAAATAGCACAAAGTGTATGCCAATTCGTACCACACACACACAAGCAAAGAAACAAAACTGAGATTCATAGCGTTTTAATTCATCCATAACTGAACCTCTGCTAACAAGAGGCACATGACATGACACAACTAAAGGTAAGTTAAGAGAGATGTATTATGCGGCCTGCATATTGCAGACATCTTCTGCAACCAAAATACAAACCCTCAAGCAAATGAGGTACAAAAAAATTATTTAAAAAAAAAAAGCATCATAATAATAATATTAAAGAAAACAACAACAGGAAAACATATAATGTGCAAAGTACATCATGGTTTAAATTAGAAAACATTCACAACTAGCAAATTACTAAACAAAAAGTGCTTTTTGTCTTGCACACCTAAGGAATGATCTTGGAAACAAAAAAAAATATAACATATAATTTTGTATTATTTTCTTCTCTCAGACAATAAACTGATGCTTGTTGTATATAAGTTATAAGCCACAAAGCAAAGTATGATCACACATAAACATTGTGTTGTGATGATTATAAAATAATATACTAATTGACAACACATCATTCCTACTTGTTTACACTTTCCCATTCAGAAGAGCACAAAGACGAAATTGAGTATCACAATTTCAGAGAACTAGAAAAATATTCTGATATTGGACCACAGTGGGACATTATTATTATTACTGAAAATACGCCTTTAAATTATACTGTATAGACAGTCCAACATTAGAAGTTTTGGACGTAAGAGAGGTTATGGGCAAATTAAGGTAAAATTGCAAAGCAATTTTTTTAATAAAAATTGTTAACCCAATATAACTGTTATAGTTACTGTACACAATAATTTATTATGATCATGATTGTTTTAATGATACATCTTACAAAGAAAAACCAACGATACAACACAACAATTCATGAAAGAAAAAAAGCACCTTTTGTGACAAAACAATTCTGCAATATTAAGGTATACACATAAATTGGTCATTGCAGGTGGAAATAAAGTTTCACAACTCTTTGTTGCAAACACTGTTACGCATCTCATTCTTACTATTTCACTCTTCATGTGAACTGCAAGTCCTCATTTTGTTCCAAGGCAAAATACATAGATTTTAAAGCATGTACCTCAAAACTCTTTAGCATCACTCAAAACCTCTCTCCACGAAAAAAGAATATATTTATAAATACTTAATCCATATATATTTTAAAATATAATGTACTTTTCACACAAATCTACAACCTACCCCAAAATAATTAATAACAGAATTATCATGTTTCAGTTCATAATTCTCAAATACAAAAAAAAATTACATGCTTATAGGAGAAAAAAACTCACTGCGTATTGCTTAAGTAAGAAAAACAAATTCAAAGGGAGGTCATTCTCATATAGCTGATAAATACTACAGAAACCTACTGCATACCTAAGTTTACTTTCTTTACACTTGCAACATTATAATATAAACAGTAAACAAAATTTAAAAAACACAATGATTGAAAAACCAGCAGATAAGTATATTGAGTAGAAACACATATCAAAACTTGGCTATAATCAATTTCTAAAAAATTGCTGACATGAAAGATTATCTTGATTTAATATTATAAGTAATATAAATATTCAAACCTGTCCAAGCAGGTTAAAATATATGCACAATTTGTATTTTCACAACTGATTTATGGTAAAAGCAAAGCAAAATAAAAAGAGCCTTATCATTGGGTTCCCCCTTCAAAAAAAAAAAGTAAATAAATATTTACATCATTTAAATACAAAGTTTTGTGTTTTATTAATGAAAGACTTGCAGAGGTGAACAAAAAGCATGTCAAAGAGTTGTCTAGGCATCGAAAATACAGTTTATTTCTTCTTGGTGGGCAAAACCTTTGGAATTCTTGAAATCTTGGTGTGAGTTACAGTTGGGAGTGTGACAGTACGTGTCTGCACTACATGTGTCTGGTAAGTTAGAGTTGTGTCTTTACGTCCTCCCACATTACGTTTCTCAGTCTGTACAGTGGTAAATGTTTCTTGGTCTCTTTCATCAGAGCCCTCACTTCCAGTTCGGCTGGCAGGTCGACTCCCAGTCCCTGTACTTGCTCGACTGGAGTTCTGGCTCACTATCCAACATACAGACACAGGCATTATACTAAAATTTAAATTTTTTCAAAGAAATTATTAAAGTAAATATTATTTGCTGTAACAAAATGGGATAAAAAAATTAAGAACAGCAGAGATTTTGATTTAGGTATTTTTGTTTGCCATATTTTTCATTCTGCAAATATATAACACAGATTAAATAAAACAGTGCTGTCAAATAATTGTGTTTGTACTCTTAATGTGATAAATTCTGTTATGCATAATGGCTCTTTTATGCTTAATGAAATGTTCACAAAAAAAAAAATTTAAACAATTGTTGTCATTCTATTTACTTAATTGTAAATGTTTGATATGGCAATGAAAAATGTGAGAAATGAAAAAACAATTAGTTGAAACAAAGATGGTGTTCAAAGTTCTTGCTACATGTATCAAGTTAAAAAGAGCACACAGCAAACATGGGCATTGCCATTTTTCTTTTCCCCTTTCTAGGATGAAAAAAATCACATTACATGAGTGGAAAGTTACCTCTGTTTTCTGGTTTGTGGGTCATTGTATGAATTTGCCTACATGCATAATTGCAAAGAAAAGGATTAACTGACATACTGATGATCCTCCAAGAAAGTTTATTAATTAATTTATAAGTGATCACAAAACAAGTGACTTACAGCTTTATAAAAACAGAGTCTGTTAAAGACATACAGGTGGACTGCACCCCCCAAAAAAATAACAACAAAACAAACAAAAAACACAACAAACCTACATCCATATATAACAACAGCAACATAATGTATACTGACCTGGACTGCCAACTGTTCTAGGACTTCGAAGATCAGTGGTCACTTTGGTCCGTGTGACTTTTGTACCATCTGCTTCAGTTCTGGACATAATTTGAGTTACTTCTCCATCAGGACTGGTTTTTGTACGCTGTCTCCATGGTGATGGATATTGAGTTTTTTCACGAATCTGTATAATATAAACAAAGATTTACCTCAGGAGATAAAGAATTTTACTATATGCAGATAATTATTCTTTACTATCTATAGACAATCATCTTTATCATCAAGAGATAATTAGTCATTACCATCAGGAAATAATTAATCTCTCGACTAACACATATTCAGTCTGCACCACCAGCCGACAATTTCTCCATCAGCTGACAATCTTTACCACCAGCTAGTAATCTTTACTATCAGCAAAGAATCAATTTCTATCAATTGGCTGAGCATCTTTACTAATAGCTGATAATTAATCAAACTTTATCATCAACTCATGATCAGTCATTATCACCAACAACAAATCCCTACTACTAACAACCAGTCTTTAACACCAATAATATATAATCAATCTTTACCATTAGCAGTCAAACTTTACTACCAATAATCTTTACCACTAGCACTTTGTAGCAGTCAAACTTTACCACCAATAATCTTTACCACTAGCACTTTGTAGCAGTCAAACTTTACCACCAATAATCAGTCTTCACCACTAACAGACATTTATCACTAATGAAGAGTTTTTTTCACTATCAGTCTTTACCACCAACAAACTTTTACGAGATTCATTTTCTACACGTAGAATATGATTTAAAACTGTTTAATTAAGCCATGCCATTTTCTAAGTAATCATCATCATCTGTCCCTTGACCTAGTGTGGTCTTTAGGTCAATGAGCTGCTGAAGGGTTGACCAGATCCCTCCACTCATCTCGGTCTAAGTAATAGCACAGTTAAAGATATCTTTTAACCAGATAACTCTGAAAGATACCCTGATGCTAATTCTTAATACATTTCTTAACTTTCCTTCGATGAGACATAAAATGCAACAATTAGTTTACCAGACTTATTTTTTCTCTGTTCTCTCTCTTGTTCTCCTTAAGTTCAACTTCAAGTGAATGTTAATGTGCAAGATAAAGTGTACTTTTTAATGTAAAACATTTAAATAAATATTTTTTAACAGTCTGTATTATTTATTTTCCTTACTAACCATGTAATGGTACCAAGAAGAGAATATAATTCACTATACAGTCTGAGTGTTTAATTATAGAAGAAAAAGGTGTGTGTGTGTGTGTGTGTGTGTGTGCACAACTATCCATGTAATGGTACCAAGAAGAGAATACAATTCACTACACAGTCTGAGTGTATAATGACAGAAGAAGAAAAAGGGGTGTTTGCGTGCGTGCGTGTGTGTGCGTGTGTGTGTGTGTGTGCAAATATCCATGTGATGGTACCAAGAAGAGAATTCACTATATAGTGTATAATGATAGAAGAAGAAAAAAAAGGTGTGTGTTTATGCACAACTATTCATGTGTTTTGAGTCTTTGCATCTGTTCAATTGTTAGGGCACTGTAAGGATGCTACTTTATTGTTTTGCTTTGGAGGCATGCACTTAAATATTCAGAAAAAAATAATCTGGGAAAAAAACCCAACCGTTTTTAATTAATAAGGAATTTGGTAGGTATAAGAAGGCAATGGCCTCAAATACAGATCATGAGTTCAAGTCCAAAAAATCTCATTACTTCCTGGTTCAAGAATTAGAGCAAATAAATATCTATTATTATTATAATTATTATGTAATATAGTTCTAGCATTCTGCAGCTGAAAATGTCACCAGGCTAAAGGTCATCCAGGGGAAAAAACCTGCAATAATGTCTTTCTTCTTTGTACTTGTAAGTCTGAAATTTAATTATTTCTGTTGATTGCAATCCTAATAGGTTAACCTGAACATGGATAAGTACTGGGTCCAACTCTCTCTCTTCAGCAGCAGCGATATTATCTTGATTTGTCTCATTATTCATTGCAATTCCTAGCTATTTTTTTCTTGACCGCTTGTTTAGGAAGCTGATTGAAGCATAGATTTTTTTTTATAATTTTTTTTCAGCCAGTGACCATTTAAAAAAATATAAACAGATGCCATTATGAAACAAATGCAGTCACATGACGTGTTTTGTGCAAACATATATACTATTTCAGAGTTAAGGGTCAGGTTTTCCATATATGGAACATAGCTCGGGGTAATCTGATGTTAAAAATAGCCTGACATTATTTACATGTTTTTCTGTACACAGAAAACTGGCAAAGGTAGGGGAAATAATGAGGATTTCCCATGGTGGTTAGCGTCGAAGAACAACTTGTTTCTAGAGTTTGAAAATTGGCAATTTCACAGAGTATTTGAAACAAAAATGTTCCAAAAGCCTGATGTTTAGTGGAATATTTTAATGACATAATGATGAATGATTCTGAAAACAGATACATTTAGACTGTCTGAAAATACATAAAACCCAAAACGACCTCAATTTATGATTTTTCATCGCCACACATCGCTTTAAACCAGATTTGGTGCTTATCATCTGGCACGTTAATGCACTACTATATGAAGACATCAAAAGGGTCACAATGATAATATGGGTCATCTTACAGAAATGACATGATAGATAGCAAATGAATGAATCTTTTTTTTTTACAAGTTTAAATGAAATCTCAGCCAAATATCGATTTTGAATTTATTACCTTTGTAATGGGTCCAGAGGCTGAAGATCTACCACTGGGAGAGTTGGCTGAATATGTTGAACTACCAGAGTGTGAACTGCCCCCAGGACTTCTAGTTGTGAACCCTGACATAGACTGACTCACTCCCGATGCTAGAATAAAACTTTCTCGCAGTTCTATGTTGGTACGGCCTTTAGCTGCAAAGACAAAGAAGTAAGCAATTATATAAATACAGATTATATGGGTAAACTATGCCCAAGCTACCACATACAGTATAAGCTATAAAGTGCTAAAATGTTATATAAGTTATACAGACTAGATGTTACAGCATACAAATTGTACAGGACTAAAATATTACAGCTTTTAAGTATAATTTATATAAAGTACTAAAATGCTACAGCAAAAGTGTAAGTTTATATGCTTCTATAATGCTAAAAGCACTAGTAAAAGTTATACATAAGATGCTACAGTATACTGTATAAGTTATATAATACTGAATGTTAAAACATACCATATAATTTGAGTTTTATAATACCAAGATGCATACAGCATATAATATTATTTAAAAATAAATCATCATCAAAATGATCTAATTTAGTAACTAACATTATTTGTCAAAAATGAAACTTTGTTCATATAAATAAAAAAAACTTAAAACTTAAACTAGAAATCATTCAATTAAATTGAAGAAATTAATATGATATGCTTGCATAAAAAGAAGAAAAAGCAATAGTATCTGTACAAATGATAGATAACTTGGTACAGTACAAATATAAATAATGTCTTTAGATAAAAATATAAATATTTTCCTATGTTACAATTATAAAGATTGTCATCAGTTACAAATACAAATAATGTCATTAGTTAAATATATAAATTCTGTCACCAGTAACAAATATAAATACTGTCATCAATTACAAATATAAACAATGTTATCAATATAACCTGTATTGGTTATCCTATGATAAAAAGGTAAATTATCGACAACTTTAAGAACTATTTATCAATTACAAATGAGAAATATTTCAATTCATTAGATAAAAGTAATTTAGTGAATGACTATATTATTTTATGTGCTATTTTCATTTTAAAATGAACAATATAAATTAAATTCAATACAAGCTGTTATAAACAACTGTTTGATTTGTAATACTAAATAAAAATACATACATATATATACACACACAAGCATCTGTACAATTTATGCCTTTAAAAAAAAAAGTGAACGAAATCTGATAGCAAAGAACTAACAAAAAGAATAAATAATAAGAACCAATCAAAATATGGCAGGATGCAACATCTATGTATCCATCAATTACAACATGCCTTTAAAATCGTAAAACAATTCAAGTTTTTTTAAAATGTTTATTATAAGATGATGTTACTTAATAAAAAGTGACTGATTAGTGTTTATTAGCAAACATAATTACTATGAATCTATCTGTATTGAGAACAATACCTATAAAATGAAAAAAAAAGATATAAAATTCAGGTACACCCTTTAAAATGTGAACAAATTCCTTCACCATATTCTTATTCACTACCATCACCGTCATAAAAAATTATCAGTGAATTTAATGTGTACCAATGAACTAAATGTATCCATGTGTTTATGCTTGCTTGTTTACCATCACCGTCATACCAAAATTGTCAATGAATTTGTGTATTCTTGTGCATCTAAATATGGTTGTATACCATCACCACCATATCAAAAATTACTTTTAAATTTAACGTACTCAGGTGTATGTTTGTTTGTACGAGTGCTTAAAAGCAAATTTACAGTAAGCTACTATAAAGCAAGACGTCAAGTTACCAGGTCTAACTTCTGGAATAAAGCATTTATTTTAATTTGACTTTTCAAGTGATAATTAATTATTTAACTTGTTTTTTTAAAGTGAAGGTGGAAAAAGTGTAATCTGTGCCCCCAAATGATATGAAAATGCTAAATAAATCCCAGCAACACAACATGTCATTATTAAGTGTTTTATTAAAAACTAAACAAATGTTGCATTAAAAAAAAAACAACCAAAGATGATTATTACACTTTTAATAACCTCCTGCAGACTAAAGTGGATTTTAAAACATGCACCAATATTGTTGCTAATCACTGAAACCTGTGAAATAAAACAACTTTAAACACAACAACTTACAGAAAACCAAAAATAAAAAAAAAAAGAGAAAAATAAAACCACCTAAGAATAAAGATTAAAATGTAAAACTAATCAACACATGCATAAACTCCCACCTGTAATTATCATTCCCCTAAGGAAAACAGCTGTAAGAGAAGATGAACAAAATAAACAGGTGGAAATTGTATATAAGGTAGGATCAATACCATAGACCCAAACACTTATATATTCACAATGAATATTTGACACCATCACCATCTTTGTGAAGCTTGAAAGCCACAGCCCAAAATGTATAAAAGCATCAGAGTTCTTGGGAAGGTAAGCTAAGTACTTATGGGAAAGCTGTGATCAGTTGTACAAAATTTATTTTATAAATTGACTGCGATTACCTTTACAGGGGAAAACTAATTTTGGATTTAATGTTTCTTTACTTAATTTCATTGGATTGTGTAAGATCTTACTTTGCTACAATCGCACTATTTCTAATAAAATGTAAACTTTTTCCTAATATGTTTTGCCAGATAATATGAATTTTAAAGAGCCCTATGTATGACCTCTTGTATACTATATCCAGGCAATATATAACTGAAGGCCCCTCATCAACTACTACACACTACACATTATTGAACCATAAGCCAAACCAATGATTATATATTAACTAACCATGCTAGAATGAGTAATGTGTACATGGTCAGCAAAGGGGAAGCTAAATGTCTGGAAAGGAAAAAAAGGACATTTGTCGAACTGCAAGAGAAGAGTGGGGGACTGCAGACCTTTGTTACCTGTGACACACAAGGAAAAGCATACAGAACATGCAACTAAACTACAGGATTTGAGGCAGAAAATTAATGTACATTTCACAAATAACCCAAAACTGAACAGCAACAACAACAAAAATATTTTAAAGAAAGGTAGTGTGAAAGAAAAGATATCCTACACAAACAAAATAAGGGAGGGGTAAGCAAAAACACACTGATTGTTAAAGTTATAAAAAAAAACTGAACTGAATGCCACAAAATTGCGAGCAAAGTTAAAACGGCTCAATGCCCTTGGGTCAATAAATCCAACAGTAATACTGACAGGCAAAACAACCTACTGTCTTCAGGTTGGATGAATCGTCTTTTTAATCGAAATTTGCGCCGCCATAGGCCAACTTTTAAGCACAGAAGAAAGAAAAAATAAAAAGAAACAATTACAATTTCACAAAAAAAGGAAGAAGAATAGACAAGACTTGTGACAAACAAGTAGTCACAAAGAGCAACATCTCTTCATGGTTGCACACCTGATGACCGTATACGCAATCTTGATGGTAATATGTGTGAATACTATTATGCACGTGTAATGAGCCCCCAACAAATTAGAAATAAAAATAAATAAACAAATATATAACAAACAAACAAACAAACAAAAAAAAAGAAGAAAAGAATACACCAGAACTAATGATAAGCAAAACATGAGATGGAAAACATAAAGCGAAGCCATACTGATGACAATATTAAATACAGTATAGAATAAAGACTGTTTCATGCCTCATGTCTTTTGTATAATCCAAGGAAAGAGAAAACACACACAGGCAAAACACAAAGATGATACTTTTCATAAGCACTATAGGTTTACAGCTAGAATAATTACTATATAAAACTACAACTAATTATCTAACTGTGCCTTTCTAGTGTCAAGCTATCCATATACATCTTAAGTACCGAAAGACCTGCCTAGGCCCCCAAATTTGTCAGTAATAATATTCTCTCTCCCATCATTCAATATGGGACGTCTCTCGGTTGAATATAACTTTCTGATCAATGTGACAAGAAAAAGGTTTTCTCCCACAAAAAATAAAAAGCAAAAAAACAACCTTGTTTTTCTATCTTGTGAATGCAAAACAGGTCTCTTCGGCATACTGAAAGAACTTTTCTCCAGTTCTGTGGGTAAATTTTCAAAAATACTCGACAAAACTGATTATGTAGTGAGTGATAAAGCCAAAGCAGTGAGGACTGGAGCACACATTTACTATAACTATATAATTTGTGATTTTGGGTTGGGGGTGGGGGTGAGAACAGTGTAAATGCACAGCATGAAACAAGAGTACACCGTCATAGTTAATATGTAGAGACACTTGTTTTACATAACATTTTTCACTGCAGTTACTTAAAGACATCTTTAATTAAACTAATTTCACACGAATGTGCATTAATATCATTATTTTCTTTTACTACAAAGAACCAAGCCTCAGTTATGAGTATTTTGTCATAGCACCATAGTTCAGAGGGCTTCAACACAGCAATTAAGACAGGTTTGTAAATAGATTTAAACAGACAAGCTGACTAACACAGTTTTGAATACATGTTCTGAATATTAGACTAAGCTGAATCCTACAGTAGTGAAAGTAACTTAAAGGTAATTATTATTCTACCTTCTGGAGTTCTGATCATCTAGATTTAATCATCCTGGACCATTCAAGATTCCATTTAAACACATAAACTGGTGCTCCATTAAAGAGAGAGAACACAAAGAGAAATGATAATGCTAAAAATAAGTACTTTACAAAAATTGTGGTTAAGCACTAAAGACTGATTACAAAAAAATACCCCAATGTTTACAAAATGAAATAAAAAATTCTATTACAACAAAGCTGCAACAAAAACTGTGCACAAATATAAACATGTATAATGACAGTGAGGGTCCTTATATTTTATTATGAGAAACGACAATGGTTAAAGACAATAAGGTCATAATGATAAGAGCTTAAGTTGGCCAGAAGGCTAGCTTTTTTCACTATTCAGTGTAGGAATATCTATTCAAGGAATTCCACAACCCCAATCATAATATAAGATGGGTGATGAAATAGCATACAGATGACTATTAGCAAAATCTTTTGTATTGTGCCGTAATCAGAGACATCAGAAATGCTGTGTGCAAAATCTATGCATTTATTATAAATAAATACAGCAGGTATTACAAAGAAAATTATCCTTTAAGAGTAATGAATTGTACTGATTAAAACTACTTTGATAAAGTGTTATTTCTGTAAAAATCAATCAATTTAATATACTTTGCTGTAATCACTGTTGATTTTATTTTTTTTTACAAATTTTGATTGCTGATTTGATTGCACATGCATACATGTATGAGTCTCTATAGTTCATGGAAATAGGACTAAGGTCACTTTAAATTATCAAAATGCTGACTATGCAAAAACAACAAAACGAAATAAAATTAACAATATACATGAGTTTATTAGAAATTTTAATTTATTCATTTTCATGATGGAAAACAGATGCATTTGATTTTATTAGAATTTTAACGTGTTCATTTTTGTGATGAAAATTAGAATTTTAATTTGTTCATTTACGTGATATCAGCACAAGTCTTTTAATGTAATGATGTTGCACAAAGCACTTCATGAGGTAGTGTCTCAATTAAAGCATAGGTTAAGAATTTACTTCCCCTGTCCAAGAAAGTACTCATATGTTTGTGTGCATATATGGGTGAAGTGATTAAAAATAATAGTACAGTTATTTCTATCAGCTATAATACTCACTAGACTGGAACTCTGAATATCAAAATCAATACACAAATACTCATGAGCAGGATGAATTTGCAGCAATGTAAACATAAAGACCCCCTTCCCCACTCTTGAATAATATTGTATTTACTGTGCACATACACTAATTTTATGTCTTTGTTTGTGTGTGTGTGAGTGTGTGTGTGTGTGTGTGTGTGTGTGTGTGTGTGTGTGTGTGTGTGTGTGTGTGTGTGTGTGTGTGTGTGTGTGTGTGCATAGCATTTGCATATGTTAAATAAAGAGCTCAGTTACAAAGATGCATGAAACATAGTTTATCGACAAACACAGACCTTTGTCACATGGCCCAATGATATGTAAAGTGTATACATGTAAAGTAAATAATGCCAATGATCCCAAACTCCGTAATGCTTTACCACACTGCGTACATGTAGATATATATCAGAAATGCCACATTCTCCCACATTCCAAGTCTTAAGGCTTCCAATGCCAATTAAAAGTCCTACAGCAGTATTACTTGCATGCAGAGAAAACATTTCAATAATTACATTAGAGACAGTTCAAAATTATAATTAGAATCTGTTTAAGATTTTAAGAGACATCTTCTGCATAACATAAAATATATAATAGTTTATCATTTTGCTCTAAAAAAACTTGATCTGTTTGAGTGTGATCATTATTCTAAATGAAAATTATGAATATGAATGTAACAGCGGCTATGTGGATAAGATAAACAAATATAATACAATCACTAAATTAAAACTGCTTTGTTTTTTAAAGTATATGTTTCACACAAAATTTATACACTCATTAAACCTACCTCGACATGGATCATTTTTGACTAAGAATTCATCAAGAGCCACCCAGCCACCACCAACCCGCACCATCACAGTGCTACGCAGAATACGAACAAGACGCAACTTCTGCGAATCTCCAAACTGAAAACAGAAACATCTCTAAAGTATGTAAATCAGAGTAAGACAGTAGCTTTGAATTAATAAATGCAAAATGTGCTAAGACACAAATTTTAGTATGATGTATGCAAAACTTGGTAGGATACAAACTTAAATGTTTGTACATGAAATTTTTTCATAGTAAAATAAGATTTTCCTGCATGCTTCTCAAGTGTCCACAACAAAAGGTTATTCTTACCATGTAGTATGCCCTAGCCGACAGTCTACATAAAGGCAGAACCCCAGATACCAAGGAGACAAACCAAGAAAAGCCTACTTCCAGACTTTTTCGCTTGTGGACACTATGTAAGTATTTTAGGAAAACTAATAAAAAAGAATCTTTTTCTATTATACATTATTCCCAAGAATTAACAACCAGAGAACACAGAATCAGCATAGTTATTTGTAAAAATTAAATGCGTGAAAAACCTTATTTCATTCAATACACTTATTTGTCCCATTCTATATGTATGTGACTTTTAAATACAGAGATCAACAAAACCAAACCCCCAAACAAACAAAAAAACCCCTAAAATAATTTCAGAAATGGTACTTTAACTCTTTTGGTGTTCATGTTGACAAAAGTCGACACTAGACTATGGGTGCTGATGTCTGAAGTCGACATCTAGGGGTAGGGTGCTGTTAGACGGCTGTTTGTTGTTAAAAGTCGCACTGCTTATATGTTGCTATTCAGAGCCTTGTACAGTGATGGCCTGGCCTGATTTATCTGGTCATGTTTGCATGCGCATTGGTGTCTTTGCTCGTAAATGTATATTTTGTCACAATTTCAAACTGTTTTAACCGTATTTTCATAATGGTGTCATGTAGAAGCATTAGTAAAAAAAGAGGTAAAAAGCTGATGTATTCTGTAAAAGACATCTTGAAAATTATTGCTGATTCAGATTCTGACTTATCTAAAAGTGATATTGAGCCAGAAAGTGGAAATGATACTTGCTGCCGACTACCGCAAATGTTCCCCCAGTTGTACAGGTACTGTCAGCTGTTGCACGGGATGAGTATCCAGATATCAATTCATACGAGTCATCTTGGTTAACAGACTTTACCAGGCAATGTGGTATATTGGTTGATACAACTGACTACAAACCTGTCGATTACTTCAAGCTGTTTTTCCACAATTAACCCCAAAATCTAATTTTTTGGCAAAATAATCAGCACCCAGAGTAAACGAAAAAAAATTATTCAGCACCAAAAGTTAATGATACATTATGCTTATATGAACTTTTATAATGGTATGCATTATAGAAAGCATTACAAAAAATGATCTATTACTTTTAAAGTGTGAATAATTTATGGCAAATAAATTCTGACATACATTTAGTATGGAACATGATAACATATCAAGACAGACAAACAGAAGACTTACTCGATATTTGCCTTCTCCAATTTTGTGAATCTTGAATTGCTTTATGCAAGTGCATTTGCACACCTGGCGACGCACTTCATCTTGGATCACCTCATGCTCAGATACTGGTTTAGTCTGTGCATTTATACAGCAACACAAAATAAAGTAAATTCCATCAACAACCAGAAATACCTGATAACTTTCTTGGTAACAATTAAAAAATAAAATAAAATTACTCTTTTTAAGCTGGTATTTAGCTTTGGAATCTCCTGTGAAACATTCTGATTGAGAAAGTAAAAATTTTGATTTTTTTTTTACACAAATTTCTATCAACTGCTGTGAATGAGTAGCAGAGGTTGAAGAACACACATCAATCATGAAATAATAACCTACTTTTGGAGTTACTACAGAACACTTTTCTATAAACTTTCTCCTGAAAAAATTGTAAAACAAAGTATATAAAATTATATAAAATAAGACAAAATCAGTTTTAAAGCAATATATAGAATTGTGGGATTCATTATATAAGAACTAAGACTAACCTCTTGCCTGCCTAGCTTTTCTACTTCTTAGAAATGTTGCTTTTTTTTGTGTATGTGTGTACCAATAGCAATAATGCTTAAAAGAAACAATGGTAAAGGAAATTATTAAACAAAGTGCTATTACATAAATCTGGCAGAGCTTTCCTTTCATTCATGTGGGCAATGTCTATTTTGGGGCAGGGAAGGGGTTAAGACAATTTTACTCAAATTTATCTGGTTATACAGTTTGGGTTATATATTACTCACATCTCTGTCTGGTTTGAGGGCAGCCACAAACTCCTTGTAATTGATAAAACCATCACCGTCTCTGTCAAAAATGTCTGCCACCTTCTCCATTTCCAGTTTGGATGTTGGGAATCCTGGGTAACGCAAAAGCATATGTGAAATTCCTAACAGCCAACATAAAAGCTAAACTGTATTTTCTAAAGGCCAGCAGAATGCCTACGAGACAGGAGGAAACATAAACCTCTATTAGCACAGAACTCTTTGATATCTGTGAGACTATCCAGTAAGAATTTGATTTTAAGATCAAAAGAAAGCTGGTTAGTTACACACTTAAAGTCATTTGCAGTGACAACAAAGATGGCACTGTTGTTGTGATAAACCAAGATGACAGGGATCTGTGATGAGAACTAAAATGGTAGTGAGTTATGATAAATATGAGTGTCAGTGATACAGGATGAAAAGATGGCAGTAATTTAAGATAGCAATGATGGTGTTGATATATGATGTTAACTTCGGAATCATTATTGATATCAAGCACACTGCTGACGCTGGATACTAGCAAAATGAAACAAAAATACAATTTGTTCCAGAATGAAAAGACATTTTTAGAGAAACAATTTAAATACTTGTACATCACAGTTGAATATGACAGTATTTCCAAGAGCTCTGAACAATTTACCAGAGCCAATATAAGACAGTGACATGGAAAATAGAAGGAACAACCTACTTGAAGAAATAATTCCATCAATGAATTCTTTGCGAGTGACTCGTCCATCTCGGTCTCTATCCTGCCGGCGGAAAAAGTCCATGATGCGTGCCTTGTTGTGGTGCATCCACCGCAAATATCGCTTGCGCCAGTCCTCAAAGTCAAAGTTTTTCAAACGTTCCAGCTGCAAATGAGATCTCATGTGAATATTTTATTTCACTGAAAGCATGGTCTTACCTCTCAATGAAAAAAAAACTATATGGAGAAAAAATTTGGCTCATATAGCACACATGCCACTCATTATCTGTACATAATAAAAGGAATCCAGAAGTTGTCCACCTAGAATCTTGACATTTTCATACAATATAACATTACAAAAAATTTTCAACGTTCACCACAAAAAACCCCAGAGAGATAGAGAATCTTGACATTTTCATACAATATAACATTACAAAAAATTTTCAACGTTCACCACAAAAAACCCCAAATGTTGATTTTATCTGCAGATGGAATGATGCACATTTGGAACATATTACTGTTTCATGGATCAATGACGTTCATTTCAGATTTCAAATGTAAGACCAAGTTCTCCTGCTGGCAATAACATTGTAATAATGAGATATAATTAAATTAGATATTATGTACTCACACACAAGTACATGGTGGGTAAAGATTGTTAAAAAGGATCAGTGTGTTAAATATAACACAATAAACAATAAAAAGGAATTTTAGGTAACTGAATAAAACATATCAACAGATTTAGCTCCAAATAAACAAACCTCATTGAGATAATCAAGCGCATCTTGGAGTTTACGCTGTCTTTCCAGTGCCATTAACCAAACTGTGCGCCATTTGTTAAACAGTGCCCCTACTCTTGGGTTGCGAAACTGTGGCTCAGGGGTTCGCCGTCCTGCAGAGTCTGGAGTGAAACGACCAGGTGTGTGGTGGTCAGGGGTTCGTCGGCCAAAGTGTTCTGGGGTATGTCGACCATAGCGGTCAGGTGTGACTCGGCCACTTGCATTCACTCTGCAAGAATAGAAAACACTTTTAGTCATAATGAAATTAAAAATACAGACTATGATTATAAAACAACAAAATCTCCAAAGACTGGTGAAATGATTTATTTTTTTAAATAGTGTTGCTAATAAGTACATACTAGCATTCATTATTTTCTAGGAGTCCTGACCTGACTGGTATTTTTCTCGGTGTGCTGAGCCCTCCTTTTGGAACAGGGATAAGAGAAATGGGCTCTTGGTTGACTGATGATGGCCGCCGCTTGTCGGCCTTGGTAAGACGGTCAATATGAGGTTGTTTTGAGGACATGACATTCTGGAAGTCCTGAGGAAGTGATAAAACAAACAATTACTGAAAGCTAGACAAGACAGTCAATACCTTATCTAAGAAAACCAGTAATCAGGGGAGCGAATGGCCAACAAAAGCCCCCAAGGAATAGGTATTTTGAAACAGTGAAGTAAATTTATTCTCAATCACCTATTTCACTCAAACACAATGTCTACAAACAAAGCTGTCATTTGGTCCCTATCATTCAAGTGCTTGCCACTGCACCTTGAGGATCCATGATATCCCTAAAAAGGAGATAAATGAAGGCAAGAACTTCCCAAAGTGATGTCCTCCCCTTTGCCTACCAAGAGAACCCAATCCACCAGAGGGACTTGTAGACGTACGATAAGCAATTCTGTGAAAAACAGTTTACTTGACTTATGTTATTGAAGAGTTCATTGTGACATACCTGGTGTTCCTTTAGCAGCTGCTGGATGATTTCCAAGTCCTTCGGGATCTGCTGCTGGTCCAGATCAGTAAGTTTGACTTCAGCACCATTCAGCCAGGCCAGCAACTCTTCCAATAACTGATTGTTTTGTCGCAGATCAGTCAAACCTGTCTGCAGACGCTGATATCTATGTTGGCCAAGGGATGTCAACTGAAAGATAAAACAGCTTTAAAGTAGGACTGTTTGATTTCTACAATAGCCATGGGGTGTACACTGAAAGAAAAGGCAGCTGTAAGTAAGACTAGAAATTATAATACAAGCTGACCACAGGCAAAGAAAAATTATATTTATGAAGGACTCTTACATGACCGATGGCAAATAATGTTAAAGAAATCTGAGTTCAATAAAATGTCAAAGAATTTGTTGAATAAATATTTAAGAATTAAAAAATCAAAGCTTTAGCTGTTATTTTTTTACAATATAACAGCATTGTATCTGATTTTTCCCTGCCTATCTAACACCAAAAGGTTTATGCTAATAAATCTTAAAATGTATCACTAATTACAATCTGATTTTTAAAAAGTAAAATTATTATAATTCAGAAATGCTCATACGATTTTAAAATCAAAGTTCACTAACTAAACTTGACAAGAAATGTTAGGAGCAGGCATAATATTCTCTAATGACAATTAACTCGAGTCAACATCATGTGATCCAGGCATTAAACAGTACTGTATGAATAAGAATGACTAAGTAATACAAACTTTCTGGACTTTCTGAAAACAATATAATACAATATAATATATCTCTTTCAATTTATCTTGAAACACTACATTTAAGAAAGAACCTTCAGAATATATACACTAAATTATAACAATGTCAAAGAGAAGCCATTATAAACTGTATTTTTTAAAGACAAAATAATGATGTGTAACTTTTACTTAAATCACTGACAAAAAGATAGAATACAAAACAGTTGGAAAGAAAGAAAAAGCTATAAAAATCCTACTAAATTATAACAATTTCAGTCAGAAGTAATTTAAATTGATACACTCTGAAAACAATATAATCTTTCTCATGAATTGTTAGGCAAAACAGACCACTTCATACCCCTCTGAGTTTCAAACCTACAAAAAGGGACAACAGCAGGGAAAGAGAACTTCCCAACAAAATATTCTATATTGTACAGTTTCAAAATGTGCTTTAAAATTATATTATCAACTCATTTAGAAGGTGCAAAGTCATCTGCTGGCAAAATTACACATGAAAAACTGATATAGAGGCTGTAAAGTTGCCTAGTAATAAAATTATACCAACAACTGATGATTATGTTAAATCATCTACATATTTATATTAAAGGTACTGGACTGATTCATTATTCAACAGGAAGCAGTTATTTAATTAATCAGTTAATTAAAAATTTAATATTTTTAACAGACATACATCTTCCCATCGAGTTCGAAGCACAGAAAGCCACTGCTTCATAACTGGTACAGCGTCTGGGTGGCATCTCTTCATGATGTCATGCCCAATGTTTAAAGTTTCTCGAAGATTGGCTTCTTGTCTTAGCAGCGACTCTTCAAATTTCTGTCACATCAGACATAATAAACAAGAGTAACTAATTATGCAAGTGCTAGTCTTTAGTGTCTGGTGTAAGGTTTGTAAGGATAAAAGTAGTAATGATATTAGCCAGTCTTTTAGCATCACTAGCCAGTCTTTTAGTGTCATTAGCCAGCCTTTAGCGTCTTTAGCCAGTCTTTTAGCATCTTTAGCCAGTCTTTTAGTGTCATTAGCCAGCCTTTAGCGTCTTTAGCCAGTCTTTTAGCGTCATTAGCCAGTCTTTTAGTGTCTTTTGTAAAGATATAAACAGTAATTTTAGCTGGTCTTTAGTGTCAGGTGCAAATAAAGTTCTCACCTTGTGCTCTTCAAGTTGTTGTAAAATAAGTGCTTCTTCATCAGGAATGGATCCCTTATAGCGCAGCTGTCTTTCTGCTTCTGCCAGCCAGTCCAGTAGTTGCTGTGCTTTCTTGTGGAATTCTTCAGCCTGTTTACAGTTCATGGAGGGTATTGATCATAATCATTTGATATAAGAACTGATAGCTTTTCATATTTTTGTAAAACTTGCATTGTTTATTTTGTAGCTGTATATTCTTTAAGCTGAAGTCAATTGTAAATTTATTTAAGTCAACAGTGAGACTTGCAATAAGTGAGTATCAAAATAACTGAAATCAAATAGATCAATTTAAAAAAGCCTCAACAATAAAATAAAATAAAACTATTTTGAAAATTTTAAAGATAATGTTGAAAAAAATAATTCCAAGCAATAAAAACTAACAACTAATAAGTCAAACTTACATCAGTGCACCTTCTTGCTATAAGTTATTTCCCTTGCTGTCTTTTGAAGTGGGCAATTAGTACTAAAAAGTTATTTCCTATAATTTCTTCAGATAAAGGCAATCTTAATAAGAAGTGATCTCCCTTGCTGTCAAAGTAGGCAATTAGAGCTAGAAAGTTATTTCCCATATTTTCTCCAGACTTGGAATCTTGCAAAAAGTTATTTCCCTTATTTTCTTTAGAAATTACCTTCCCTCTTTCAGCCACATCACCACATACCACATAATGGATGTGTTTCCAAGTTAAAAAAGATCAGAAAGGGAGTTAATTAATACTTCCATAAACTACAGTGGTTAAAGCAGATCCATTCTCAGAGAAAATAAAGAGAAGTATCAGTAAAAAACTGGGAAGGTTGACATACTAGTCGATGTGCCTGTTCCAGTCGTTCTTGCTTGTTAACACTGAGCTTGCAGATGCGATCCCAGGCTGCATTCAGTTCAATCAGATCTGACTGTAGATTAGAAGTGTCACCCTCAGCCTTGTTGATCAGTTCTCTGGCTGACTTTTGGACAAAAGCAACAGTGCTTGCACGAGCACCCAGCTCTTGTTGGAAAGCCTATAGTGAGAATTAATGATAATGTAAATATCGATGGTCACTCACATGCAAGTCCTGTATGATAAATGAGAAAGAATGATACATAAAGAATGTGCTGATCAGAACTTACATTTAACTTCATTTTCTAGTTATAAAGTGATTAAAATCTTTCTTTTGTCTTACCAGTAATATCTTACCTTGTGTAATTCCAAGAAACTGTTGACCGTGTCCAAGTCGCCATGTACAGGTGTCTCATCAGCAAGTGATGGTTCCACCCTGGCAATCCAGTCTAGCAGAGCGTCCAGGGCCTCATTGAACTGGCCAGTCAATAACAAACCTTCTTCCAGCTTACGCTGCCTGTATGGATATGAGAGAAAAATCAAGCTTTAAGCTTCAGATGCAAATCAACAAAGCAATAATGGTTACTGAGACTTCAGAGCAAGAAAATGGATAAAAGGTGTATAGAAAAATAAAGGTAATTTATCTAGCACTAAGTGACAGCATCCACCATTCCAGATAAATTCTTTAAGCATTCAGCATTTCAAACTCACCTGTCCACAGACTTGCTGCAGACAGAGTTCCATCGTGATTTCAATTCTGTCAGCATTGCCTGGATGGTAGGTACATCATCTGAAGGACAACGATCTTTCAGTGTGCGGCCACCCTTGTTAACACTATCATACACAGGTTGCTTGGCTCCAAGTCGGCGTTGGAATTCCTTCAACATGACAAGCTAACAATTTACCTACAGCTGTGCTTCATTTTAATGAGAAAATCTATTGTTTTAATTTTCAGCAGCATATTCACTCTTAACTGATAAAACATTTGTGAAGTCTGCAAAGAAGGCATTATAGTGGGGCACAAAAATAATTGTCTGAAAAATGTCTTAAAAGTTTAAAATATTCACTAAGAATGATAAAAATTCTGCAATAAACATAAATATAAGTAAATTTTAGCTGAAAAGTGTTATAGGCAGCACTGAAAAAGAAAACAATATATACATATTTTTAAAGAGCTATAAGAAAGAATTGAACTCTGTACTTTGTGCTGGCTGATCTGTGCCTTAATCTTATCAGGCTCGTTTGCAATAGTTGTTTCAGATTCAAGGGCTCTCTCTGCCTCCACTAGCCATGTGATCAAATCTTTCCATGTGTCATAAAACTGAAAACAAGAAGAATTTAAAAAATAATATTATAAAGAGTAAATTCAGAGAAAGAACACACATACAAGTATCTCATGTGCCAGGTGTTGTACATATACAATTATAAAAAGAGACATAACTAAGTACTCAATTAGTAGTATAAATTCCTACTGGAATGCATAACTGAATTAGTGTATGTAGTATAAAAATAACTAAAAAAATCAACTCTGCATTATGATATTGTAACACAATAATCAATTAAGCTTTGGAACTAGAATTAGTGAAACTTAAATATACTGAAAAAGTGTGTTCTCGACAATTTTCAAGCAAATCTTAGGCAACTAATTGAAAAATTTCAAGAAACAATACAGTAAACCTCTTTAACAATAAACATTATATTCTTGCTTACATCATAATAATTAATACCTTTCATACCTTTACCTAACATATTACTGATTAGACACAAGGGATCCATAGAACAGTGACTGTTTACTTTGCAGAGTTGGAGAGTGAGGATATTCTTGCATTGCATACTGACGAGGGTACAAAGACTTACACAACAAAGACTTAGCCAACAAGGACTTACACAACAAGAACTTACGAACTTACACAACAAAGATTTACACAGCAAGGACTTACACAACAAAAAGATTTACACAGCAAGGATTTATACAACAAATACTTACTCAAGGACTTAAACAACAAAGATTTACACAGCAAGGACTTACACAAGAAAGATTTACACAGCAAGAACTTACACAACAAAGATTTATAAAAAAACAAACATTTACACAACAAGGACTTAAATAACAAAGATTTACACAAGGACTTACACAACAAAGACTTGCACAACAAAGATTTACACAGCAAGGACTTACACAACAAAGATTTACACAGCAAGCTTACCCAACAAAGATTTACACAGCAAGGACTTACACAGCAAGGACTTACATAACAAGTACTTACACAGCAAGGACTTACACAGCAAGGACTTACACAACAAGGACTTACACAGTAGTTACTATGAAATTTATAAAGAAAATAAAATGTTAAGCTTCAAACACAACTGTTTTTCAGGAGGGTTAAAAGCCATACTTGAGGTATCCCTTCATTTAAGTGGTAGTAAGGAGTATCCAAATGTACAAATGTAAATAATGTGTGCAAAATGCACAAAGTAAATAATGTAAGGTGTGTGCTAAATGTACAAAGTAAACAATGAAAGGTGTATGCTAAATGTACAAACAGTGAAAGGTGTGTGCTAAATGTACAAAGTAAACAGTGAAAGGTGTGTGCAAAATGCTCAATGTACACAAAAGTGTGCAAATTGCACAATGTAAACAATCAAGAGTGTGTTAACTAAATGATATACATTTTATGGAGATGACACGAGGCCGGAGAATCTAATTTAGCTATTATCATTATTTCTTGTGAAATAAATAAAAATTATAATAATTCATTTCTACTGGTGCTCATTGTTCCAAAGAGTTCTAAACACAATTATTGCCTTTAAGGTCAACTTTCATGAGTGAAGTCACAGATGTCATTACTATGCATTCAGAACATTTCCGTTAACAACAACAAAAAAAAGGTTTGTATATACTTGTTTGGCTTCCTTGTAGCCACGCTCTAGATGACGTGTCCTCTCAGCACTGCGCGATACAATTTTTTCCCAGCGGTGCTGAACACTGGATAGTAAGTTTTTGATTAAAATGACATCTTGCTTTTGACTGAAGTATTTCAGATGTGTGCCCATTTTGTCCAGTGCCACCATAGCTTCGCGGTGATTACTGATGTCTTTTTGCAGAATCTACAATGTACAAGAATGTGAAAGAAGAACATCAGAAATAAAATCTTGCATAATTGAAATGATGCAAACAAACATGAATTCTGCTATCATAAGATTAAAAAAAAAAATCTGAAAATGACTTTTAAAACAAAAATGTCTTCAATTATTTGCAAAACAAAGTGTTTGCCTGGAGATCTAATTTAAAGTTTATGAAACAGAATGAAAAAAAAATGTTTTCAGGCATATACTTACACGGTGGTCTTCGATTTGGACTGTGACAGGATCAACCAATCGACTCACAGGTTTAAGGTTATTGAGGGTCTTCTCTGTGTCTGTCAGCCAGGCAATGAACTTGTTCAGCTCACCATGGAAGTTACCAGCCATGTTAACAGCATCCTCAAGTTTTTTCTGTCAGATTGAATTAAAATATTATTATTAAAATTCTGCACACTGTACTTATGGCGGAATTAATTTGCCTATCCCTATTTCTAGACTTAATTGTTATATAAATTGTTAAATTTTCAAAGTGATCCAACATTGGGCAGTCCTTATGATGATATTTTTGTAAGTGTCAGAGTTGAAGTAAACAATTTGAGTTGAGAATATGCTAGAAATTGCTGATGCAATCCAAACCAGTTCCAACTGGATGAGTAGTTTTTATTATCCAATGGTTAAGATTTACAAGAACGAGACCAGCTAATGGGCTGAGATCAAAATTTACCTGCTGTAGAGACTTCTACTGTCTAATCATTTGAATTTGGTGTGGCAAGAAGTTCGGTCATGAAAGGCGACCCTTAGCTTAATGATGAATTAAATGACTGACTGAGAGAGAATGGACTTAGAAATATTTCATGCATTTTTGCTATTGATATGTTATACTTGCTTTTTACATAGATATATATTATGTGAGTAGACTATTATTTCTACAAATTGTGAACTAAGATGCTCGTGTGTAGCATGCTAAACACTAGGCATTTTTTTTAGTGAACCTGTTCATAAACTATTATACTGTATTTAATACACTGTGTGCATGTATCAGGCTAATAAATACTGTTGCAGGAAACTGTAAGTTGAGACTTGACAGTAAGAAAGAATGGAGTTAAAAAGGAATAAACTGGAAACTTAGCGTTTGTTCCCTGATTATATTTTACAGGAAAAATGCAGCCTTTCCTTGTTTTATCTGAATCTTCTGGTTTATCAATTATAAACCAATATAACTGTGGTAGATTTGAGAAATATCTACCAAATAATGTCAAATAATCCTTTTCATTGTATTTGTTATATGTATATTTGATTGTTGATTTAATAAATTTCTTGTTAAATTTATTGAACTTCTAATACATATTGGTAATCTTGTATTGGAGAATGGGTACTTGCTAAATATAGATTAAAAGATAGATTCATCTTCTCCTTTCATAAATACTGTTGATGGTAAATGTTTATCTTTAATGTTGTGAAAGAGAGAAAACGTTTACAGCACCCGCTTCTCCGCCAAGTGAGAGAGATGAGTGGTGTCTACTGGAGAATTATTAATAACATAAATTAAGAATCTCATCACACGTAATTAGTTATGGATGATTAATTAATAATGATAATAATTATAATCATTAACTAGGGGGCATTGTTGTCACAGTACTGATTAAGGAAAGATAAATTAAAATAAAGGTGTAAAAGCCAAGGGCCTATCAGACCTGCAAATGGATGAAAATGTTAACAGTAAAAATGACTCACGTAAAGCTGCATTACATATTTATTTTCCACACATTATATTTGGGAGACTGGTTTGGAGTCTCTTACCAGTTACATCACTGTAAAGATTGGTTACAAAGAAATACTTCTGATAGACATTCCAAAATGAAGTCATATTAGAATTCTTATTGATTTGATAAATCAAAGAAAAGCAATCATAAATCTATATAATATGACATTTTAAATCAACTATACTGTATACAATGACCTTTCAAAATATATTAAATAAACATGCACACCTTACGATCTTCCGCTCTAGTGCGCATGTGGTCCCATCGCTGCTTGAGGTGTTTCAAATTTTGATTGATGTTGGACAATGCTGGGTCATGGCTCTTACCTGCTAGCTTCTCACCCATGGCCTGAAGGCTTGCTACCTGTGGTGCAACCTTCTCTATAGTTCCATAAACTTCCTGCAATTCCAATGGTTTCATCAGACTGCTGTCCAAAGTCAACTCATGATAAATTTGGATTTAAGTGTTATCTTTCAGACACTCTCACTCACTCAATCAATAACTCATTAGTTATTCAGTCTTTCAGTCACTCGCTGACACGGATCATGATTTCAAATAAATTATACAGACACATTGTACTGTCATTCAGATTTCTGATGTACACCATTCCTATTTAAACCAAATAAGCATTTAACTTTTAGTGCTCTTCTAAAAGTGAGAGGTGTAGTCCTATAATCTACAAAAACTGAGCTACCTTAAGGTGGTAAATTGCAAATCAGAAAGTGAATGGTAGGAAAATGTAAATGGAAAGATCTTACTTGCGAGCTATACATATGAATAAACTCAGAAAAATGTATCTGTTTAACTTTCAGGACTGATAACAGATCATTTCACAGTGCCTTTAAATTAATAATACTGCATTAAATTACTGACTAGAATAAGAGTTCTCTTTTAGTATATTTTTAAAAATAATAAATCAGTCATGTAAACCTCAGGTTTTGTCAGGATGTTACTTTATTGTAACCAGTCGCAAAATATAATTTACTTTAGACAAGTTTACTTACTGGAGATAAGATTTTCAAGGACACATTTCAATAACTGAATCAACATTAGACTAAAATAAAAATTTGTTTTCACTATATTTTTTTTTTACATTGTTCTATTCATAACAATTCCGCTTAACTGGTTTCTTCATAGATCACAGTTCTTCTTCAATCTCACCTTACCAACAAAAAAAGGATATTAATGAAAAAAGCAAATTGCAAAACACACTGCTCTACAAGCAAAAATACAATTTATGGCCAAACAACTGCTAATATCCTTATATTGTGATCTATCAAATGCTTAGAACCAGCTGATCCCTATATCATATTGTTATACTAAAAGTTTTAAATCTTCACCTGTCGCGTGAGGGAACTATTTGGGAATTATTTTTTGCATCATGTTCTTTGGTATACCAGCAAAGTATCTTTGGAAAACAATCACGTACTGAAAACAGTCATGCATATTAGTGAAACCTATCATGTTAAGCTGACCAGCAATTTATTCTGATGACTTTATTTCTAGCCTTTAATTAAGTAGTAACAGCAAGAATAAGTATTGTGATCAGACATTGTATAACAGATCAGATGATTTTAATTCTAGCCTTAAATTAAGTAATCAAGAAAAGATATCTGTAGACAGACCATGTCTAAGAGATATGTAAACTTTAATTCTAGCATTTAATTAATTAATCAAGAAAAGATGTCTCAGGACAGACCATATCTAACAGATCAGGTGACTTTAATTAATTAATCAAGAAAGGAAAAGGCATCTGTAAGCAGATCATATTGAACAGATCAGCAGCTAATTAAGATGTCGTTAATTTAAAACGTTTATATATAAGTAGTAAAGAAGGAAAGACATCTATCAACAGACCATGAACTTTTCCAACTGCTCCTTAGCAGTTTCAGGCAGGCCACCCACAGGCTTTGATGTGATGAGCTGGTTTTCCAGGTCATTAATTTGAATCAAAGTGTCTTGTAGCTCTCCCATGAAACCAAGGGCCTGAAAGAATAGACATATCAATCAAAATACTTTGACATTCGTAATCATACAGTTTATTTATTTTTACAGATGATTTTTACTTCATAGTTATTTTCCACTGAACAACTGATAGGAATGGCATACTACAAAGCAGTTTCGAATGGTCTACACTTATCCAGACACACACAGCTGTGAAGAGAAAGTATCCAGCCTCTTTCCTAAGTCATCACCATTGCCATAATTATGGGACACAAATTCCACCATCAACAAGTACTCCAGCCTCTTTCCTAAGTCTTCACCACTGTCTCCATCATTATGAGACACAAATTCCCACCATCAAGTACTCCAGATCAATGTTTCTTCTAAGGTGTGCAGCTGCATGGCCATGCAGTTCATTAGAAAATGTTGCACAGCAGTTTCAAAATTCTACGCACAAGTTTTGGTAGCAAGATCAAACAACCACCAGTTCTGTGCACACAGAGAAAAGTTCCGTGCACATAGGGAAAAGTTCCATGCACACAGGAAAAATATTAAAGGGAGCGTTACTCCAGACTCTTTCCTAAGTCATTGCCACTAAGTATATTATGGAATATAAATTCCTATCATCAAATACTCTAGTCCTATCATCAAAGAAATAACATGTTTGGTCTTCACTGGCTAAGTTCATGTGGTGATTTATAATAATAGCAGCCGCCTATATCCAACTTGATGACCTTAGGGCAACTGAAGGCAAAATTTAACAAAATAAAATTCTCCAAATGGTATATGATACAGCACATTACTTGGTAGCATGCCACTTTATGTGGGTTATCTCCCCTTAGTACTATAAACCAAGAAAGAGGCATGGAAATGATATAAGACATTACTTGGTAGCATGCCCCTTCATGTGAGTTATATGCCCTTAGTACTATAAACTAAGAAAGAGGCATGAAAAAGCAGGGAGACTGGGAGGACCTGTGTAATGCTCTTTTGGAGAGAATTAAAGATAAAAACTTGCTTGACTTAGAAAAATTCCTTTTTCCATCAAACCAGATAAGCAAACATTTATATATATGAGCAGTTCTCCAGTACGGCACAAAAGTACTGACAATGGGTCAAAAATTAAAATTGAATCAAATGGGTTCATATAAACTTTTTCAGTGCTCTAGACCAAGCACTACCAGAATTTAAGAATGAAAAATGAATTCTGATACTTATTTTCAGACGCAAGCAGAAAAAATTGGGGGTGGGGGTGGGGTGTTCTGTGTTTCAGATGCTTCATGGTGACACCATTCAGAAACTTAAGTACAAAGAATTTTTAAAAATTATAAATATATCTACATAAAATAATGTGAAAAATAAATATATACAACTACTGGAAACATAAATCAATAAATCCTGAATGATGGTAATCATCGGAAGACTTTGTTCTAGACGCTTCGCTGACCTGAAGGAGGGACACAACATCAATTTAATTGTGCTATTTTTACATCCAACTGATTTTATTGTGGAAACGTCATTAGTTTTTGTCCCTGTTTCTAAAGGTAAACCCCAGAAAAATACCAATTATAAAATCCTTGACTTTACTAAGATGTTGCTTATTTATAGCAAGCGTTTGGTGTGCTTCTTTTGGTACATGGCAATCTTCATCATCAAATTAAAATATTTGTAATTATCTGGATAAAAAAATGAATAATGGAAAAAAGAGTATATTTTGATGATCACTTTCAAGTTGCACACATTTTATTATCTTCTCGTAGTTGTGCCTGTGACAGATTAAGACATTAAAGAAATCTTCAGGGAGGGACACTAACTGAAGTGCCTAAAACGTCATTTTTCGACAGTAAGTATTAACAACAGATGTTTCAAACAGGATTTTGAAACAGATTTTCAAGGTATTGTGTATTAGCTGGAAAAAAATCTGGCAGTCCTATGCTTCATGGATTAGAAACATTTTTGACAAAACTCGTCTTGATGTTCCATGTCACATTTTAGGTTGCCATTTTGGACATTTTTTTGGTACTAATTCAACATTTTTATACAACCCATGAGCTAAAAATAAAATAATATTTAGACTAATAATATCTTGATGATTTAAAGCTATTTCTATGTAAATCCAGTATCTACTTTCAACAAAATTCAGTTTCCAATTTCATCACCCCTCTTTGAACCCAATACTGGAGAACTGCTCATATGCGCTTCTCACAAAAGTGGAAAAGCTAAGGAAAAACCTAATCATGATTAACCTGAAGAAAATTTACATTTGTGGCTTGCTAACATCTACCTGGTATTGAAGTGATGACAGTTATAAAGGGAGACCACACGCATTAACCTATAGGCCAATTGCAGGCTGATAAATGTGCCCAGCACTGCAGTGAAACCCCATGTTTTGGGCCGACAAATATTTCAGCACTAACTTATTCACCTTGATTGATTTATTTATGTCTGCTTAATGCCCACTTGAAAAATAACTAAGGAAATAAAATTTATCTCCTCTCTACCTGGAATTCTTCTAATCTGCTTCTGGTAGCCAAAACTTCACTTCTGTTGACATATTTTACATTTTTCTCCAATTCTGCATGATTTTTTTTTTAAAACCCAAAAGCATCTTATGTAGTTTTACAAGGAAAAATTAATTAACTTCAAAGCAAGTAAAAGTGTATACTTCATAATGCATCTAAATTCTAAATTTGTAAGTGCAATTTATGCCAATGTTTCATAATGCATCTATAATAATGTGTTCTAAATTTGTAAGTGCAATTTTGCCAATGTTTCAGGCAAATAAAAATCAATACCAAAGTCAATATCTGTCAAACAGCACACTTGTTTATATCCTTTGCATTTCTCTCAAAAATTAAGCAATGCAACTTAAGCACTGTACACTTTTATCTAAGAATTTACTAATGAAAACCAGCTTTTACTGAATGACTAATTTTGAGTCATCAATGAAGCTAAATATTTAAAATGAAACATTAGTTGTAAATTAAAAAAATATCTAATTAACAAAAATTAAAAAAGAGTATTTAATTATTTCTTCTGAATGGAAATATTTTTGTGATGGGATGAGATGCTGAGTACATGACATTTTTCACAAATGAACACCTGGCATTCAATTTACATTACAGAAATAAAAAAAACAAACCTCTCTGAGAGCATTTTCCAGCATTTCTTGTTTGTCACGAGACTTGGACTGCATACTATCCCAAGAGCTATTCATATCTTCAATTTTGGATTTTAATCCCTGGGCTTCTGAGCCACTTTCATTTGCCATCAAGCGCTGTGCTTCCTCTACCATAGAGTCCAGAGTGTCTTGGTGTGCCGCGATGTCATTTTGAATGATCTGAAATTAAGTAGAAATACCGCTATGACATAATTCTGAATGATGTAAAATAAGGCAGAGACACTACTGCAACATCATTTTGAATATGATCTAAAACAAGACAAAAACATAATATAAATTTAAATGTTAAGAAATAAGCCAGAAATAATTGCTGTAGTGTCATTCTGAATGATTTAAGGTACAAACAATGCTCCAATGTCATTACTGAATGATGTGAAACAAGGCATTGCCACGTCATTCTGGATGAGGTGAAATAAGGCAGTGACATTGTGAATGATCTAAGGTAGAGATGTTGCTATAATGTCATTGTGAATGATCTAAGGTAGAGATGTTGCTATAATGTCATTGTGAATGATCTAAGGTAGAGATGTTGCTGTAATGTCATTGTGAATGATCTAAGGTAGAGAGATGTTGCTATAATGTCATTGTGAATGATCTGATAGAAAATTATTTAACGATAAGTTTGTTGTGGACAAAATTAATTTTAATATTAATAGTGGGGCAACTATACTATAAACAGTAGGTGTATAAAATTTATGGAGAAATTTTATAAATTATATTTGAAGGCAAGAAATGATTATAAAAATTCATAAATATAATTCAACAGATTAATATATATTTCAAGTGATTAAAATGGATAACAGTCTTGCTGACAGAAGTTATTCTCATTGCATTATTTAAAAATTAAGAGCACTACTGCTAGGAAATAAATGTATGAACATAACAGGTGTTACAGTACACTTTAATAATAATGATTATGTGTTTCTTCCATTTTTTAATAACCCATATGCCAAACTGTTGTTATTGAAAATTTAAATATTGTTTGCACTCCACACCCAATATACTCAGTGAATCATTTTGTGATGCAGCTACATCTATTTCTACCTTGGAATATATATACACACAACATTCAATACAGTGATCTATATTACTAAGAACTGTCTCTAAGGTCACTTGGCTTCAGTGTCAGAGAGTAGATTTACTTCCCTTTAGTAAAGGAGGTAAAGTCACGATATCAATTAGCACAGCAGTAAGGAGGCCCTAGTTTATAAAGAAAAGAGGTGAACAACTTTTAGGCAACAGTGTCCATTTTCCCAAAACATGCTGTGCTTTTAGTAATACACAATAGTGAACTGATATATATATATGTATCAAGGTTGCTCAGCAAAAACACCTACAGGTACTGGTAAATAAAGGTGTTTAGACCATAATATTAAAAAATACATGTAAAAGATGTTAACTGCTCAAGTCTAAGTTCAAGTAATTTTACTCTGACCTTCAACTTTGCATTCTCAATTTCCACCAATTTTGGGTCACCATAAATTGGTTCCACTTCTTCAAGTGTGGCTGTCACAGAGTCCATCCAGCTTTTCAGCTCTTTGAAAGCATGATCAAACTGACCAGCTGTTAGCAATGCCATTTGTAACTCTCTCTGTAATGCACAACAGTTTAACTTTTATCTATAAACACAACTGTCTAAACACAAATAGTGAGATCTGAACTCAGTATGAAAAGTCAAAAAGTAAAAATTGGATACCACAACACAAAGGCATCAAATCACCTAAGAGTTTCAAAAAGGATATCCAAACACCAATCTACATAAGACAACAAAACTGACATCTTTTATAAAAACACCAAAGCACCCATCAGTGTCTACAGTGACATAAAGAAACACTAATCTTCACAGTCACCCACAACACACAACAGTTTTCATAAAGACACCAAAGCACCCATCAGTATTTACAAAGACATAAAAAATCACTAATCTTCACAGTCACCCACAACACAACAATTTTCATAAGGACACCAAAACACCCATGAGTATTTCCAAAAACACAAAAAACATTAATCTTCATGTTCACTCATAACAAACACTAGTTTTTATAAAGACACCAAAACAGCTAACAGTTTCTAAACTGGTGTTTTTTTAAAATAAATAAGTTTTTCTTGAATACTTACCAGATGTTCACACCTTAGGAGTATAATACATTTCTAATGACATACTAGATGTGGCCAAAGGAACCAAACTAAACTCCCAGGGAAGATAAAAGATTAACATAACATAGGAAAAACTGATTTTAATCAAAGTCCAGATATGTGTCAGAGGCCAGGGTCCTTATATGAACAGGTATGTACCTATTTCTCTAGTATTCTAATGCTCTAATGCATTGGATGTTCATTTGCCAAATTTCAACAAAGTAACCTGTTAAAGGAATGCTGCTCCATCGTACATCCAAAGCAAGAAAGTGATTTAAAAAAGAAGGCTGCTCCAGCATACCAAACCAAAGCAAGTGATCAGTGTATGACAAAATCTGACAAAGCTCAGTGCCTAGTATTTCTGTCCATTGATTTTGCAATACCAAATCATAAAAGTGTGTATGATAATCCATGTTTGACAGTGCTAGAACAAAAGTAGATAAAGTTTTATTGCCGTTTTCCAATGTACAATACACTCAGCATAAGAGAGAACCAATATTCTTTTGAGCATTTTTGATATCAAGTAAGTCAGCTTGCTGTTATCAGGTTATCAAAGGAGACAAACAGCAAAGGCATCAGCTAACAAAGACATCAAATTACATACCAATCTTCCAAGAATTACCAAAACACACCTGTCTATACAAAGACATCAAATTACATACCAATCTTCCAAGAACTACCAAAACACACAAGTTTTTAGGTCATCAAAACACAAATTCCGATACAAACTAGACTAATATAATTTAGACAGAACAGCATATTAGCCTATATCTGCCCCTCTCCAATGTTGATGGAAATTCCCCCACACAAAAATAAGCTAATATAATTTAGCTATGGTAACATATTATTTATACCTGTCTCTCTCCAATGCTAACATGCAGATTGCCCCAGCGGATGTTAACTTGTGACATTGGCTCTCGAAGCACAATCGCTTGTTCTGGACTGCTCTCCTTAGTAAGTTCAGCAACTTGCTGGTTCAAACCTTCAATCACCACATGTTTGGGATCCACAGTGGACTTGAATACCTGAGAAAGTAATTAATAATTGTGATTAAAGTTTCTGAACGTATTCTATTTAGACACAGCTTATAGCAATGGTACCAAAAATGATGTGCAAAACAATGCAAAATTTACTTCACTGACATTAAACATGGTAATATAAGCGGTAACATCATGCAGAAATTTAAAGAGTATGACATATATTTTAGACATTTACATTAAGCATGTTTCTGGTACAAAAACCCCATGACTACTCAACTGACCTTTAGCTCCTCCCACTGTTTCTTGATGGTTTCAAACTCAGATGCCACGGGGTGGAAATTTGCAAACTTGTCTTCTGTTTCTTGCAACCAAACCAAGATTTTCTGAATGAGCAAAATAAAGTTCTTATGATGATAGCACTTCAAATTTATGACTTTTTTTAAAGTGGAAAAAGATATTAATGTGCTTTTATTTTATTATTCCAGCTCACAGTTAAGGATCAGTGGAAAAAGTTCCCCAACCACTCATTCTCCTTAACATAAAGATTTAAAGACCTTCCAAGCAACACAAATATTTAATTTATAGTCACATCTGCTGTCATAATAATAAAAATAAAAGGTATATATTTGTGCTAATTCCACAAAGATCAAAAAAGTATTTAACAATTATGTCCGCTAACATCAACTTTCAGGAACAAGGGAATGAAAAAAGAATTGATCATGATGGCTATTGATGAAGGCTGGACCTGACCCCAAGACCGGCTGTGTGTGAGGCTAGTGCCTTGTACCTCACAGCCACTGAACTATTCAATACATTCCACTCAATACATAACAGCTAAGCACAAATCATTACCTGCCCCAAAATAAAAATAAAATACCAGATAGTTATCTTTTTACCGTAAGTTCTTCTTGGAAATGAAGAGCTTGCGCCAGAGCATTCTCCAGTTCCAGTGACCTCTTGTTGCACTGGTCTGTAATGGTGGCTAGACTTGTGCCAACATCATCCATGTTTTTCTGAACTTCTGGGTGTTCTGTCTCTCCAACTAGTTTGATAAGCGTGTCACCAGTTTCCTTCACTTCATCAAAGTCTGCCTGTGAGGCCTCAATGTCTACTTTGAGTGCCTAAAAATGATAATATATACAAGGTCATTTCTATGTACAGGAGAAACAGAAAACAATTAGATCAATTAAATCCGTAACGAAAGTTTAATTCATTTTTTAAGAGCCATTGCACCTACAGTTGACAATTATTAAATGAAATGACTTAATCATTGAATATTTTGAAAAACATTAAAAGAAATAAATTTAAATTGCTTACTTCTAGTTCTTCCTGTTGTTCTCGAATTGCTTCAGGTTCTAGAGCTGGTTGATCAGCGGTTGACAAAGAGTCTTGTAAGTCTTTCAGGGTAGAGTTCAAAACTTGCAAATCATCCCAGAACTTTTCTGCCACTCCAAGAGTCTCTTCTAGAGCTCGCTGCCGACCTCGACTCTGATCCTGAATATCTTTATACAACTTTGTCAGTTCTTCCAATTTCTGCCGTACATCTGTAGGAAAGATCAAATAAAGCCATGTAATAAATCCTTTAGCTCAGTTCTGAGAGCAAAAACAACTACAAATAAATTCATCAGAATGATCTCTGCACATCACAGAAAGATGAATTAAATAAAATTTAATTATCTAAACTGATCATTAGCTTGGTATAAAATCCAACTTTCAAAACAAATATTACAATGATTCTGCTACTGTATAGTGACATAATATAAGAATGCCAGTTAAAATTTTTTTTTTATATTCCTTGAATTTTATACATATCAGCACAACTGTAAATAAGATAATACTACATAAGAAACAAATTTAAATCCATACAAAATAAAAATATTCATTAATCTTCATTAATTTATTTCTGAAAAATTATTTTGATTCATATAATTAGTTCATAATCTATCATGATACATTAAATTTTTAATACCATTTATCGGATAAATTTATTGCAATATAACTTTATCATAATAATCTGTCAATATGCTGTATTACTCGTATAAATTTATCATCATCAGATTAAAAATAATAACAAGTCTATCCTTCTTTAAGATTGCTATGATAGAACAAAACAAAAAAACCCTATATTTTCTATTAGGGTATACTGACCGCGGACAGCCTCATCCTGTTCATTTCCAGCCTGCCGCAGCAATTCTTCTGCTGTATTTTTCACTGACTCGAGTGCTGCGTGCCTCATCTCCAAATCTTCTTCCACTGCCTGTAGCAAGATCACAACTAAGTAGTGAAAGTATCTCCTTATGATTTACTGCTAATGCATGACTAAAAATGAACAATAAAGGCAGAGTCTAATGAAGCTAAGGTGTGAGAAACAGTTAATTAGACTCATGGTCAATATTTTCAAAACTACTTCAAAAAGCGTTTGGTCCATACCTTATTTTCTTCAATTTGTTCTCGCAGTCTATCTGGTTGAGCAGAGATCGGCTCTGCATTCTTTACTTCTTCTGCTGTTACAGTCAAATTGTCCAAGATATTTTCCAGCTGGTCCGTAAACTAGAGAATGAAAAATAATTCTCCTTAATTAGCAAGACTGCTGGTATCATGTTCTGGAGTTCTAGACTGATAAGCATTAGTAAAATGTATCATGAAGTATCCAATGAGAAGCTCATTTATTTTCTAAGTGTGTAGGTTGAACATGAAAGATATTTGTATATGATGAAAGTTTATTTAATAAGTATGTTGATTATATGACATATATCTATACGTGACGCCTGATTGTAAATACAGTATTTCTATTTCAGATTTAATATAAGAAGAATATTGGTTGTTATGACATATATATGATGCATGACTATAAATAAGTCTTTCTAATTCAGGTTTAATGTATGAGGTATGTTGGTAGAATGACAAAAATAGAGGTAAATGTTGTAAAATTCAGATTCAAACTTAATTGTTTTCTGCTGAACGGTTCTTCTTTAACATGAGGTTCTTTTCATTTGACAGATTACCTAAGTTTCCCAATATCTTCACTCCTATGAATACTTTCGCTTTCCTATGAATACTTTCCTTTTTCTGCTAACACCTCCTCTCTCTCTCTCTCTGAATAAGGAAACTACATTTTCTCTTTTCCTAATTTGCTGTTTTTGAAGTGCCTGCAAACCGAAATTTAACAATTAAAAGACAATCATCATCATGTCATTTGTCAGCCTGGACTCTCAAGTAATTGATTATGTGACAAGTTAGATAACTCTTTACTGATGACAGCTACTGTGACTATGATTCTGCTTGTGTATCATTAATCCCTTGGACAGCCTATGCATGCTAATGTTAAACATTATTAATCCCTTGGAAAGCCTATGCATGCTAATGTTAAACATTATTAATCCCTTGGACAGCCTATGCATGCTAATGTTAAACATTATTAATCCCTTGGAAAGCCTATGCATGCTAATGTTAAACATTATTAATCCCTTGGACAGCCTATGCAGTTAATGCTAAACAACTTACTCATCTTTGGGTGACCTGTCTCGCGTAGTAAAGGACAGATAACTTATGTTCCAAATGCATGTGAGTTTCTCAAAAGAAATTATTCTTGAGCTGACTTAAGAACTACCATCTAATGTTACTGGAAGTAAATCAGTGTTTCTATTTGAACAGATATTCAATAATGTGAAGGAAATAATTAAATACTGGTGTGTATTCATGCTTTGTATGTATGTCTGTATGAGTGTGTGTGAAATTATTTTAAATGCACAGCAACAGAGAAACATCACAACTAATTTTCTAATTTCTATAAATGCTGATATTTCAATGATTGAGAGAATTATATAAAATGAAACAGCAAATTAATCAAAGCTATGACTTGAAATACCTCAGCAGACTGCTGCATGGCCAGGTCAATGGAGTTGGAGCGGTCACGGATACGAGTTCGAACTCCTTCCATTCGACGGTTGTCATCATCCAGGAAAGACTGTACTTCTGAGCCACCAACAGTATCACACAGCATCAATAATGCTGCACCTGTTTTGTTCAGTCGGTCGACAGCTGGCTTTTGGTCAGCTACCTCTTGCTTTATCACCTAGAAAGAAAGTTACTCACTTTGTAAATAACTGCAAATATTTTACAACCATAAATCTCAAATGGACAACACATCTACTATGAACACAACAAAATTTTAAATCTGTCAATACCTCAAAGCAATAAAATGAGACAGTCGATATATAGATCTCCTTTCAAAAAATGAACATGTATAAGGATTGTGTTTTAAAAGCTTTAAAACAAAAAGTTTGTCATTCTTTTTCTTTAAAAAAGGCAGATCTAAAATATCCTCACTTTAGCCTTCTCTTGCTGCTTCTTAACTTGCTCAGCATCGACAGATGGTACTTCTAACTCATTCAATACTGGCTCAATTTCATCCAGCCAGGCAACAATCCCAGAGTGAGCTTCATGAAAGTGTCGAGCCAGTGGCAATGCTTGTTCAAGGGAGGACAGCCGTTCATTTGATGATAAACTAACAGCATCACTTCGCTGTTTGAGTTCATCCATCTTTGAATGCAGGTTGGCTTCATCATCAAACATACTGTCATTAAGAAGTTTCTTGCTGGCCGAAAGGGCATCTCGAGATTTGGCCTTCTGACTGCATATTTCTTCATGAATGGCCTTGAAAATGGAGAGAAAACACAGACAACTTCATATAATTCAATGTACACTTCTGCATATTTATCAGGCGACCATTTAAGAGTGGCTTTATTAAACAGTATCCTGTATCCTTAGTATCAAGAATGGTAAGAACTTTTCTGAAACAACAATTTTCTTCAATCAACAATAATGCTCAAATTCCCTCATATATTAGTTAAAGGAAATAGAAGGCACATTTATTACATTATTGTATATACAATGCCACAATGTTGTTAAAATACCTTGTCATTCATAAATGTAGATGATGACAAATAAAACCACCAAATAAAATCTTAAATAAAGTAGCTGCTTATACCTTCTGCTCGACAAGCTGTTTCTGCAAGAGGACTGGATCTGCTAAAAGCGGCTCAAGGTTTTGCAACTTCTCCTCCACTTCAGTAAACCATTCGAGCAGGTCACTAAGTTCATTTGTAACCTGGGAAATAGTCAACAAGCATCTATTTAATAAGGAACAACTCTAGAAAACCAAACAAACTAGAGCCCCAAAACAAAAAAAAAACCCAACCAAATTAATTTATAACCCAGGAAATAGCATCGATAATTATCCATGTGACAAAGAATAACTCTAGAAAACCAAACACACTGCAGCAACAAAAACAAAAACAAAACAACTGTGTTAATTTATAACTTAGAAAATATCAGTAATTATCTATGCTTCAAGGAAAAGCAAAACCCACTGGAGCAAAAAAGAAAAAAAAACAAAAGAAAAACTACACAAAGAAACAAACAAAAAACCAGGGTAATTTATATCCTAGGAAATATAAGTAATTATCCATGTAACACGGAATAATTCTAGAAAATCAAACATACACTGGAGCAAAACAAAATATTAAGTTCATTTATAATATAGAATGAGCAACTCTAGAAAACCAAATACTGGACACATACACCCCTACCCCAAAAAAGTCATTGATTACCTAGGAAATAAAATCAGTAATTATCCATTTAACAAGAAGCAACTCATAGAAAAACTTAAAAAGCAAACATACACTGGAGGAAAATGTATTTAGGCTTTACCCACTCTGAATAGTTAATGTCTAAATTATGATTTTAATCATTCTTCACTCTTTTGTATTTTGAAATATTAGCAGTTAGTTACCAACAAATAAGGGATTGACAAATTCTTATAAAGAAAAAAGTTTAAAGAAATCTGTTTTACAATTTATGATTATATGTATTACAAAAGACAAATATTTATGATTTTTCAGCAACCTTCCAAGAATGTAAACTCTAATGGCCATGGCCATTATGTCATTCAATATTTTTATCACTTTAATTTGTTAACTCTATTTGTCTGCCCTGATATGGTAAATATTTATATCCTTTCCTCATCAACACCATCACACAGTTATTTTATACTGAATAATTTTTCACCTCATCTACCTACTTTATAATGTACATTCTGTTTTAATTGTGTGAATTTAACTCATGAAATTATTTCAAAGTCATGCTGTACCCAGCAACACTGATATTAAACCCATCGCTCCACTTTATATTATGTTGTAATTTGTTTTAGTTTATTAAAGGAATTATTGATCAGTTATTCACATTAATTGTCAGTGTATTGAGTCTGCAAATCACTTTCGAAGATCAGACAGCATTTAAACACATTTCACTTTTCAATATCAAGCATAAGTGTTTTTGTTTTTTTTTAATGTGCATTAATGTATTTCTAAAATGGCTCTTCCCCTACCTCTGTAGATTTCTGTTTAGCAAGTCTGAGCTTGTCAGCCCGTTTCTCAATCTGTTCCCGGAAGCTCTCAAAGCGTTTGTTATCTTTATTTATTAGATCTTCAACACGGAGGCTGGCATCACCAGGTGCAATCTCTGCTAGTTCTGCACCTTCTGAGTTAATGACTTCCAGCAAAGACTGTGCTTCGTCTAATTTATTTATCAGTTCCTGTAAAATTAAAGGGAGAGAATAAAAAGCAAACCAGTGATAGGAGTTATATTTCTAATTCGTGTCTAAGCCCAAAAATATGTCAATGAAAACATTACTGAGATCAAGCATAAAAGTTCCAGGAAAAAACAGATTAATTTCAATTGTGCATTAAATTAATTCCTTTTCTTGCGACTTGATTTTCTGTGATTATCAATTTCCTTGAGGTGATATTTGGAATTGGTCTAATTTTCTGATTTTTATTATTTAACTGTAAGACACCAGTTCAATCCCTAAATTATCAAAATCTCGCCATCTCAGCCTGTGTAGTCTATCACAGATTTAAAATTTCTTCCTATTAAAACTGTTTATGAACATCCTTACAGTGTGTGAATAAAGTTCATACTTTTTCCTACAGACTCTGTCTTTCTGATCCTCAGGAAACTAGATTATCATATTGAAATTTCATCTTTTGCAGATAATGCATTCAACCTTGCATTTTATCATACTTTCATCACAAAATATGTCAACAATCAAATTCTGTATCTTCAATGCCATGATAGTTAGAGCTTTACTTGCACCTATGGCTAACAGTGTTTTGCCTTGATTAACATTTCTTTCTTGGACTGAGGGACAAATATTACCCTTTACATATATCTAATCACTTCCTCTTTGCGAGCTCCACCTACCCACCATGCCTCACAGCTCCACAAATTCCATTTATATTCATTATGCATGTGTTCTGTAACTCACCTCAATGCTTTCCATGCTGTTTGGGACACCTGATTCCAAGATACGGAGTTCTGGTTCGATGGCAGTTGTCCAATTTAAAAAGCCAGTATGTGCTTCCTGGAAATTCCTGGCTATAGGAAGTGCCTCCTCCATTTGTTCAAGAGAATCATCCAACCGTGACCGGAGCTCACTGAATCTTTTCTGCACATCATCGATCTTTACTTGAATGAGGACAACATCATCACCTGCAAAACAATGCCAAAACAAAGTTCAACAAAAAATTTAAAAAAATAACAAATAAAGCAAGGGAAAGTCAATGAGAACTACAAAGAATATACAGCATCTGTTCTCAGGAAAATTAAATAAATTTAAATTTTAAAATAAATTAAGCAAGGAGGGAATATGAATGAAAAGAATAAAGTTGCTAGTCAGTAATATGAAAATACCTTTGCAGAAATCCTGTAGTTTCTTGCCAGTGGAAGCCAGACCCTTAACAGATGTTTCTTGTTTAATAATTTCACCTTGAAATTTCTGTGGAGAATCAATAAAAACTGCATTTAAGATCTTAAAACAAATAAGTAATATTTGGAGTGCAAAAACAAAACATAAATGGAAAAATTCTCCCAAAACAAAAGAATAAAGGAAATAATAATAATAATAATAAATAATAAATTTAAATTTATTTTTAGTTTCAATTATTCTGTATATAAATCTATTACCTGTAACTCTTCTATGAGCCTTTCAATTTCATATGCTTCAGGAGACTGTGGCTCAAGGGCAGCAAACTGCTTATCGCTAGAGTCAAGCCAGGTAGTCAGGGGATCAACAATGTCCTGGAATTCGTGAGCTAGCCCATGTACTTCCTCTAGCATGGCTGCTCGGTCTGCAACTCGCTTGGTCAGGGCCTCCCAACGCTTGTCCAGTTGCTGCAGCTCACCTTCAATCTTTTTCTGCTCTTTGGGTTCGAGTCCACTGATCAGCGCTTTGCCAGATTCTTTTACTGCAAGGACACTGCTACTACGGTCACTCATCATTTTTTGGACCAGCTATATGAGAAATTTGACAAATAAACTCTTATCATTGTGATAATAATACAAAAACAATAAAATATACAAAATATGTATCTTTATTGAAAGAGAAAGAATTGGAGCACTGCCAAATCTATGAAGCAATTAAAAATTATATTTTAAAATATTTTTATAAATGAAAAATCAAGAAGGTTTTAATTTCCCAGATATTTACTCAATAAACCAGGTGAGAACAAGCAGGTCATCATATATTCTTACCCAAAAAACAAAAACTGATTGCATCTTAGTATACTTAAAAAAGAATTAATTGACATACTAAGATAGAAAGAATTAAAAACAAAACTGAATTCTTTCTGAATTCTTTCTGTGGCTTAAACAATTTAAAAAAAAAAAACTGCAGTGGCTGGAGTTAAACATTTGAAGAATAATTTCAAGTCAACTTACATGAACAAATAACACTTGACATAACAAATAACCCTATAGATATGAACAAACAGACATAGACAAATAAATCAATCAGACAAATAACCTACAGTTATAGACAAATAACTTTGAAATACATACCAATAAATTAAAACATGGATATTAAACCTTCAGACATGGGTAAGTAAATCTTCAAATAATCCCAAGGGAAAGAAACCCCAAACAACTAAATCTTCAAACACAGACAATTAAGTCAAGACACATAATATTAATAAAATGTTCAGAATGGACTAATAAACCATCAAGGAGACAAGTCTTACATTCAGACATGGACAAACATAATCAAAGACTAATAAAAACTATCAAAGTGACAAGCTAATATCAGACATGAATAAACACAGACAAATAGATGCAGACATGGACTAATAAACCATCAGAGATAAATCTTAAATTCAGACATAGACGAATAAACCCCGACATGGATGAAAATAAACTTTCACAGGGTCAAGTCTTAAGGTAATCACCTTTTGCTCTTGCAACTGTGCCTTCACAACACGTTGCTCAGGTGATGGAGATTTTTGTGCTGCAACCATTTCCTCTGTTTCTGCCAACCAAGCCATCAGGGAAGCCATTGCATCCTGGAACTTACCAGACTGCATCAATGCATTGCTGAGGTTTTTCTCTTGCTCTGCAACTTTTTCACTGATTTCTGCCCACCTGTCTGCAAGTGATTCCAAATCTGTTTCAAGGCCAGAAGTGTTAGAGCCTAGTGGAGCAGATTTGATGAGGGTCTGTCCCTGTGAGTTGATGGATTCAAGCTGTTTTTGTAAAGGCTCAACAGAAGACCTGACAACGCTCTGGGGAAAAAAAAAAAATCAGTAATGATATGTATAAAGTTTCTGATATTGGACAGTCACTTCTTATGTGCATATTTGATATCGCAAGTCACGAAACTACTACTAAAAAGAGATACCTATTAGCTATATAGAAGTACTGAATGAAACCTCAACAGTACCAAGACAAAGCAATTGGAAAAATAATTTTTGTGTGTAAAACTTAAAATTTTACTTAAAAAACATGGGTTAATGGAATCAAGAAATTCAATACAAACGTTATCTTTTACATTTTAAAGCATTATTTTATTTTTTTTTAAAACCCAGAGTAGTATAAAATATGTGCAAAGATAAAGAATTTAAAAAAAATCTTAGCAAAATTTAATGATTTGTGAATAGGACAGTATAATTAGATCAAGTTCTAATACAGTCTCCCTCAGTTATCTACCTTGAGTTCATCCTGCAGTGCCTTCAGTGCTGCAACATCTCCAGCCACTGGTCCAATGGCATCCAGAGAGGCAGAGGCTTTGGCAATGCCATGCTGCATGGCGTTCAGTGCCTCTGTCAGTTTTTCTAAAGCTGTATGGCTATCTGAAATGTCTTTCTGTCTGTTTGTTGCTCGATCTTTCAGGAGGGCATGTTGCTTGCATAAGGTTTCAACCTGACAGATTATATTACTAGGGGTCTTGAAGTGTTCAATAAATACATTTATTTGGCATTTAATTAAAGAACTCCAGTAAAATTTAGACTATTCACTTACTGCAACAATTTAGAATAAAAAAATGTATGCATATAGAAACTTGTCAATAAACACAATACTATCTTATTAAGTAAATATTAGCTTTACCAATGTTTTGGGGAACACAACTTGATCAGACACATAATTATTTAGTACAAAACAAATTTTTCATACCTCTATTCTGAGTACCTCAAAATCAGACACAACTATATAATCCGGATCAGACACATAAATATTTAATACATACCTACATATCCTACCTGTGTTTTAAACAACTCTGGATCAGACATAAATATTTAATAAATGTTCACATGTCCTACCTGTTTTAAGCACCTCTGGATCAGACACATACATACTTAATATGTATCTACATGTCCTACCTGTGTTTTAAGCACCTCTGGATCAGACACATAACCAGCATTGGCAAGGTCATCAGCTTGCTGTTTAAGATCATTCAGTGCTTCCACTTTGTCTGACAAACGTGATAGGAAGTCCTACACACAAAGCAATAAACAACTAAAAGAGGAATAAGCACAAGTAATTGATATATATATAAACAGTCAACAGTCAAATGTACAACTATTAAAAAAATCTAAGCACTTTTTGATGCACGACACCATGATTTCATTATAACAAGAAACACAAGAAACTTGAAAAATGATGAACATCAAACATCCAAATGCTCTGGACCAAAACAGGATGAATACTTGTTTTGTATTGGTTGAAGTTGGCATGCATTAGCATGAGACACTAGTGCAAAAGATGCCTTGCTTTAAGTCAAACTTTTGTTGTGATTCTCAGTACTCAAACCTTTGTCAATACAAGATGGATACATTTAAACTCTCAGAATCCAAACCCTTGAGAATGCAAGTTAAATATATTTAAACTCTCAGAATCCAAACCCTTGAGAATGCAAGTTAAATACATTTAAAATCTTCAGTATCCAAACCCTTGAGAATGCAAGTTAAATACATTTAAAATCTTCAGTATCCAAACCCTTGAGAATGCAAGTTAAATACATTTAAAATCTTCAGTATCCAAACCCTTGAGAATGCAAGTTAAATACATTTAAAATCTTCAGTATCCAAACCCTTGAGAATGCAAGTTAAATACATTTAAAATCTTCAGTATCCAAACCCTTGTAAATGTAAGTGGATACATTCAAAATCTCACAACATGCTCTTTCAATATTAAACTATTTGTTAGGTCTCTGATAAAAATCTAGATATGAAACTTAAATAACCAAAGAAAGAAAGAATAAATAGCATTTAAAAAATGAAAAATGAGCCTCTTGTTGTTATAGACTGTTTAGAATATGCACACTGCATATGTAAAAAATATAAAAATAAAAATAAGAACACAAAGTGACATATTTTAAATTTTGATTGAAAATATCATGCAAGAGAATAAAGTAATAAATATTGAATAGCATTAAAAATACAACAGAAGTCTTCCTATTGTTATAGACCTTAAGGGACATGCAAAATACAATGGCCTTAAAAAGGTAACCCATATCAGATTCAAAATACAACAGAATCAACAATCAACAAAAATGATTAACTGCAAGAAATGACAATTGTACCTTGATATCTGCACTCTGATTCTCCAGTTCAGCACTATCTCTGGACACAGGCTTCTTCATGCTCAGTTCACTTTCCAGCTGAGACAACTGGCCTCCAACAGTTTTCAGTAAACCCTGTGAACATACATTAAGAAACTATAATCCACATTCACTTATCCAATTTATTTATATATTGCAGTTAACTGACTTTTTAAATACAGCCAAGAGCTACTAGCATGTAATAATTAAATTTCTTGTCACACAGTAAAGTTTAAAAGCACTACTACTAAAAATCAGTATCAAATAATGTAAAGGAGAAAATTCTAAATAAAATGTTTAACTGAATTATAGCCACTAAACAATAGTCAAGAAAGGACAAATACTCCTCAGTCTTTTGAAAAAGACGAAAAATGTTTGAGTCAAATGCTAATTTTCTTTGGCAACCACAATCACAGAAACAGCAAGCTTGACATAAACAGACTTTATAAGTAAATAGATTCTAATGAAAGGGAAACATTGTTCCAAAAGCGGGGCACTGTGAAAGAAAAAAATGGTTACAAAATGCCTTTATTTTAATATTTAGAAGTCAAACAAACAAAATACATCATTTTGACTACATCCTGTTACAAAAACTGAAAACATTATTCTGATAACTCCCTATTACATAATGAATAATCTACATACATATTTATTATAACTAAACACACAATTTTCTTTACCTGGAACTGATCAACAATTTGTGCTCCTGTCTCCATACCAGAGATTAATTCAGTCAACTCAGCCTGTAGTGTTTTGTGTCTTTTCTGAAGTTGTTCCAGTTCTGACTTTTGCTTGCTGGCAAGTCCAGTGCCTGCCTGTAAATTGTCAGTCAGACTCTCCACATTGTCTAAGTGTGTGTTGAGCCACCCAGAGTCTTCTAGTATGTCCTGAATGAATGCACAATAAGAATTCACATGAGGTCCTGAATGAATACATGATAAGAGTTCACATCATGTCCTGAATGAGTACACGACAAGAATTATCTTCATGTCCTAAATGAGTACAGATAAGAATTCACATTATTACTTCAAAATACACTGAAAGATTATAATTAAAGGGACCTTTGGTAAACCTGATTCAAAATCCAATAAATCAGTAGAAGATAAAGCAACTCTGAATTCTGCATCTAAATATAATGCGAACTTGTAAATGTTGAAAAGCCTTAGATTTCTTGTCAACTAAATATAATGCAAACTTGTAAAAGTTGAAAAGCCTTAGACTTCTTATCATCAATTATTAAAAAGAAAACTTGTAGTTAGTAAAATATTTTATGAAGCATGCTTAAATAAGCAAATTTTGAATGATTGCATTTGTCAGGATCAACCATTGCTACATGTGAAAATAAAATAAAATTTTAATTAGATAGAAAGAACAAGTAACAATAGAGGTTCTTTTAAAAAAATTTTAAAAATCAAATCTGTTAAAAAATAACAGTAATTGAAATTTTTATACCTTACTATGTTTCATCCCCACGCACGCACGCACGCACGCACACACACACACCTTGATTTTTTCCAGGTGCTTAGGGTCCTTGGCCGCAGGTCCCAATGTGTTATGTGCAGTCAGTTTGTCTTCCCACTTGGTCAGTGCACTGCTGGCTTCTAGCAAACTGTCCTGGATTTCAGATAACTGCTGACCCAGTTCTTCCATGTGGCCAGCTCGGTCAGACACCACTGATAATGTGAGGAGAAAAAGGTCAAGTTAAAGAATGACTTAAAATTTTAAATGGTAAACTACAGTATGCATGGTTATCAACAATCTTTGACAGATTAAGATGCATTGATAAAATGTTAATAATATTTATTTTTTAAAAATAATTTGAATTATTTTCAAAGAAATAATAATAAAAAAAAAATCTTTAATTAGATTTTATTCACTTGTCCAGAGTAATAATGTAAAATATGCTGTTTTTTTTTTCAAAATCTTAACATTTAACATTTGTTTTGTTTTATATGAAAAAATATTTTGTATTATTGTTATAAATAAGAACGAATGATGATTCAAACAATAATACTAACCATTGTTGATTTTTTCCCAGCGGTCAGTGACTGACTTGATATTTTGAAGGACATCATTTTTGCCACTATCAGAACTGTCCACAAGTGCTGTTCCTTCTTGAGTCAGCTTCTCCCAGTCATGTGACTTCTTAAGCAGTTCATTCTTAACAACCTGAATAATTATTTTTTAAAATTCACATCAACTTTTGATGGCAGAAATTATGTTTAAGCGCACAATTGTAAGATAGATAGATGGTAAGTGAAAGATAAGTAGATAGATTGAGAGATAAGCAGATGAACAGACAGAAGTGTATAAGTTAGGTAGATTTGCAAGGTTTGAAGACAAATAAATAGGCAGATAAACAAGCAGACAGAAAGAAATGTAGAAGGCAGGCAGATACACAAGATTTATAGGCAAATAAATAAACAGATAGATAAACAGATAAATAGATGGACAGACTAACTCATAGCACAGAGAAACAGAAAAAACCCATACCTGCAGCTCCTTTAATTTTTGCAAGACAGACTCTCGGTCAAGATCTTCTGGATGCATTTTCTCCAATTTCTCTTCAGTCATCTGCATCCACATGAGCATTTTATCAAGATGGTCTGAGAAATGTTGGGCAAGGGCGGCAGCTGCTCCAAGTCGTGCATTATGCTCCTTGGCATCCTGCTGAACACGTTCCCATTCTGCCCGCAGTTCTCCCACAGTATCTGCAATTGCATTGGCCTCTGCTGAGGGGGAAGCATCTTTCAAGAATTTGTCTCCCTTGGCAAGAAGTTGCTTTACCTCTGGTTCTTTCAGGTCAAGTTCATGTTGCAAGTTCTGAAACATCAAGAATAAGAATATATAATACAAGAAGAACCCCCTCTCCCCACCTCTAAAACACCCAACCAAACAAACACAGAAGAAAACTCAAACAACTCAGTTTTCAATCAACTACAGTTTCCAATCAGATGTCATTATTTTTTAAAAATAAATTTGTATGAAGTTTATTCCTTATTTATATCCCATCATATCTAAGGGAAGAAAAGCAATATTAAAGATATCTTTAACAGGATATAATATTCTGACAATTTATAACAAATATTTATAGAAAGTGCCAAAGTTATGGGTGAGGTGTGTATGAGCATTTATGTCAGGAATCTTATACACTCAAGTCTAAAATGGCACTACAAAATCTAATATGAATTTGTTGATTACACAGCTTAAAAATAAGTTTGTATGCAAACTGCATAACTACATAAACTGTTATATTCCATGTTTTGTGCTACAAGTTGTGTACAACTATGTACCAACTCAAAGTAAGTGATATATTCCTTATATTAATTATGTGGCAAGTTGTGTACCAACAAAACTAAGCGATATAGTTCCCGTGTTATGTGGCAAGTTGTGTACCGACAAAACTAAGCGACATAGTTCCTGTGTTAATTATGTGGCAAGTTGTGTACCGACAAAACTAAGCGACATAGTTCCTGTGTTAATTATGTGGCAAGTTGTGTACCGACAAAACTAAGCGATATAGTTCCTGTGTTAATTATGTGGCAAGTTGTGTACCGACACCAAACTAAGCAATAGAGTCCCCGAATGAATTATGAGGCAAGTTGTATACCAACCGAAATAAGTGATATAGTCCCCGTATTAATTATGTGGCAAGTTGTGTACCGACACAAACTAAGTGATAAATTCCCTGTATTAAATGCAAGTGCTCTTCTTTAAGATGGTGTTATGTATGACAGAAAACACAAAAATATAACCTCACCAGGCTTCTGCTGTTGCTATTTTATTGGCAACTGCATTGTCCTGGTGACTAGAAGAAATAATTGTGAATAAAACATTTAACATTTTAACAGAAGCACTAAAACAAAACAAAAATCCCAATGATAAAAATGTACCCGGTTTAACAAAGTTTGCTGCTTGAGTTCATCAACACTGCTAGAAATTGCATGTGTGTCTTTCAGGCGTTCAGCCACTGTGCCAACCCATGCTAGTACATCCTTGCAGTCCACAGTGAACCTTTCTGCCTCACGACTGGCTTCCTCAACTGCTGTCTTGCGAGCCTCTGTAGAAACAGCAGAGTATTAGTCATTAGTGTTATTTCTGACTAAGCTAAACATTACTAATCAGTTTAGTTATGAAAAGGAAAACTAAAAAAAAGACTCAATAAACAAATCAAAATTTAAAACTTAAAAACTGTTAAACTTTGTATAGTTTATATAAAAGAAAAATTAACATTTACAAACCATGAAAGCAGTGTAAGAAATGAAGGTTAAGATCAAGATTGTCTAAAGTCTTAATTAGTTTTTAGAAGTTTATATATTTATATTTTATCATTTCAGATAAAAGATTGAATACAGGCGACACTAAATATAATGCTTCAGAAGTCAAGCTCTAAAGTAACAGCCATCTAATAAGGTCAATGTTTAAAGCAATGTGTGTGCATTGGGACAGATCATAATCAGACCTGTGTGAACAAGACGGAATACCTAGTTGAGAAGTGTTGAGTCTGACCACATTTGCAGAGAAAATTCTGCCAATCATCAAAAATGATATGTTTAAATATACAAATTCTCTCTAAGTCTGATTAATTTCCAAGACACTTTTAAAACAGAAAACACTGCCTTCATTCCCAAAATTCCTTTCAAGGTATGAATAAGAATATTGTTAGTGAAGAGTATTGGAAAATCTGAGGAAATTACTTTTCTGGCCAAATTTGCTCAAACAGCATTTTCTACCAGAAAATAAGATGCACATGAATGGATGCTACTTCTATCAAGTCAGCATTACAAAGAAGTCATTTCAATGGGGTGCATGCTTTGACTTTGACTGTCAACAGGCTAAACAGAATGCCTTTATATTGAATGAATACAAGAGAATGACTTCTTTCACATGTCAATGGCAGCTATTGCTAATTTCTTTTCCTTGATTATTTGAAATGCTGTTTGAAGTCAGTGGCTCCCATGATTTAAGAGTTATAGATCTACACATGCTGAAATGTCCAGGCTCTTCAACCCTTTACTGTGGTGTACAACTATATCTTTTGGTCAAAAAACTGACTTCCAGATCAAAGTACCAGCCAGTCATTATTTCCTCTTTGCTGGTCAAGGAAAGTGATAACTCTTTCAGACAGGATTCAGCTAGAACAATGAAAATTATCTACAAGCAGTTAAACCCCTTAAATCAAGATTATTTCTGCTCATTGTTTTCATGTGATATTTGTATTTGTATTCACATATCATCCTGATTTAAATAACTTATATGAATTGCATATACAGATGTCCAATATGTCTTAGATTGTAAAAGAGTCCATGAGATTAAAACTATTTTATCCAGTTTGGAATTTCGTAGAAAAGACAATCTGTCAGTGGTGGATGAGAGGACATATCTTTACTAGAATCTATTTTAGAGATATTTCTACCTTGCTTCTAAACTGTCTTGTGTCTTCTAGCAGCTGCTCATTCAAGATATGTCTTCTCATGATAGGAGTTTCTGATTGCATTATCACTTGTATGAACTCTGATATATATATATATATATAAAATCTGATTTAACTTTTATAAAAAAAAAATATCCACCTCTTTGTTTGTAATTCACTCATTCATTCATTCTATGACATGCATAGATGGTTTTGTCATTTCAAAATGTATTTTTTAAAAGTAGACTAAGACTGAAGTTTTGCAAGATGTGTATACAAATGCTTCCTCACCAGTTTTTAAGGTTAACTTGTTAAACAGCACTAAAGAGAAGATACTCTCAACAAAAGGCAAATAAATTTTGGAGAGTACTTCAATCTTACAATGGCATGTGTAGAAATCATAGCCCTGACTTGCATATTAATACTCCAACATTTTGGATGTGTGATGAATATTCGGTAAAACTTAGTTTACTTCTCCCCATAACCTTCTCACTGAATTACAGTGTTGAACGGGTGATTTAAGTGTTCAGAGAAGAAACTTAATAAGAGATTTCATGAATCATTTAGTGACTCCTTGTCCTACTCATCCACCAAAATTTGGTGGTGGTGGTGGTGGAGAACTGGAATAAAGATAAATGACAGTTCAAATAAGAATGCAATTTTTAAACTTGAACATTCTCCAGATTACTGTCATCTACCTTTGCCACCTACCTATGTCATCTACGAGTGAGTTACATTAAAGAAAAACACCAGAAAGTTAGGATGGAAATACTTCCCAAATCAACACTGTTTGAAACTTGAAAAGGAATAATAAAAAAAAGGATATTAAATATTATTGTATTTACCCAGTTTCTTGACAGTATCATTCAGGTCTTTTTCCAGTGCAGTGAGCTTGCTGCGGAGGTCAGATTTAGCTGAAGGCTCTTTTGCCTTGTCGCACAACTGTTTACACAGGTCTCTAACTCGAGCTAGTTTTGGCTGCTGTTCAGACAGACTTAACTCCAAGTCCTTCAAATGACAAACAAACACAAAAATGATGGTGTTACTGAACATCAGCTATGATATATAACCTTTTTTAATTTGTTTTTAATTTTATTTTTTTTAACAACAAAAATCTGACATCTGACAAGAGACTTAATATCTCTTTAACATAAAAATAATAGCAACATCAGCATTCAAGAAGAAATGCTACTGAAACAAATAATTACCTTCACTTCTTTCAGCTGATTCTGCTGCTTTTCTGGCTGGTTGCTCACTTTCCCTAGTCCGTCAAGTTTGTCTGTCAAATCTGAGAGCCAGTCTGCCAGACCTCGAGTCAGTGTTGCAAACTCACTGCTAATGCCTTCAACAGAGCTCAGACTCTTTGTACGCTCATCCAAGCGTGACTGAAGCCTTGTCCAGGCCTTGCTGACAGTATCCAGTCGTTTGGTAACAGCCATGCCATCTGAAGATGCACGGTCACAATGTTCAAGGATTGCATGACCACAACTGAGAAATTGGTCATAAGTTGGTTCTTGTGCAGCAAACTCCTCTTGTAGCACCTGAAGAGAACAATAAAATGGAATAAGCAAGACAAATATAGAATCCAACAATTAACAAATTAATACCAAACAAGCCTACAATCAAATTAATATCAATAAACTTACAAATTAATAGTAACAAACCTACAATCAAATTAATATCAAGCCTACAAATTAATACTGACAAAACCTACAATCAAATTAATACCAACAAGCTGACAAAAGATCTGATTATAAACAGTGGGCCTTTTCAACAAAACTTGAAAAGCAAACTGTTTGATTTTCAACTGCATTTGTTTGTCTTGCAGAGAATTGCTAGTTTACATGATTATTGATAGAGCATTTGATACTGCAATGCTTATCAGATAGATTGATTATCAGTAGAGCTTGTGATCCTTCACTCACTGCTGGCCAGGATTAGCATCAATAGAGGTTGTGATACAATCAGAGGCCTGCGCTCACTGCTGGCCAGGATTAGCATTAGCAGAGCTTGTGATACAGAGTCTGTACTCACTGCTGGCCAGGATTAGCATTAGAAGAGCTTGTGATACAGAGTCTGTACTCACTGCTGGCCAGGATAAGCATTAGAAGAGCTTGTGATATAAATAGTCCTTCACTCACTGCTGGCCAGGAAAAGCATTAGAAGAGCTTGTGATACAGAGTCTGTACTCACTGCTGGCCAGGATTAGCATTAGAAGAGCTTGTGATACAGAGTCTGTACTCACTGCTGGCCAGGATTAGCATCAGTAGAGCTTGTGATACTGTCAGAGTGCCTTTCAAACTTATACATACTTCTACCTAGTGCTTTTATCATACAGATTCACCTACAGACTACTGTAAAGTACAGCAACAGATTTAACATTTCTAAAATCATACACAGTACTCTATAAGTTGGGATGAAACACAATAATACATTTTAAAAAAAGTCATCATTCATATATTACTCTTTTCTTGTAAATGTTTTCCATCATATTCAAATCTAACAAATGAATGTATTACCTTAACTTGCTCCAGCTGTGAAGCTAACATGGTAGGCTCCATGGCAACAGGACCAAGAACATCAAGCATGCGATCCTTTTGTGCCAGCCAGCGAGTCAGCTGGTCTTCGTGTTCTCGCATATCACGCAGATCAGTAACCATGTCTTCCAGAGTTTTACGTCG